>CM022949.1:79451367-79948269 GCA_012931725.1 Litsea cubeba | reverse complement strand
CTCTTCGATGAGTCACCTGACAAAGATCCAGGAAACTCATCCAATTGGCATGATTTCTCTGAGAATCAAGAGGAGTTGTCTGATGGTACAGACATGTAGTCTTATGGCCCAGAAGAACCTTCATCTCCAAAGAAGTAGCTTACTTCGACCCGGTTTCAACAGGCGATTGGGATCATCTCATAGCAAGCCTTGGAAAATTACCGATCAAGAAGACCTGTAGAAAGGAACAAAACCTTGGTCTGGAAATTCCCTTCAAACCCCAGAAGGTTTCGTTGAGCTGGAAGCCTCTGAAAATTTTGTGGAGGAACCACCTTCGAACCTTCCAACAGAAGATCATGTTCAAAAGATGAGACTTAGGAACACCAGATAACCCACGTCCTGTATTCATAAGCAAGAATATAAAGGATGATGAGTTACCCGAATATATCGCCTTTCTTCGTGAGTTTGTTGATTGCTTTGCATGGTCTTACGCCGAAATGCCTGGCTTAGAGCGGTCTACAAACTCAATCTTCAAGAAGACATCAAGCCTGTCAAGCAAGGCCAAAGAAGACATCTCGCTACTGGAACCATGCACAAACAATGCAGCTGAATATCAAGCTCTGATCTTAGGATTGGAACTCGCCATCGAATCCGGTATCACCATGCTGGAAGTCTTTGGAGACTCTCAACTGATCGTCAACCAGATGAATCAGAAATTTGAAGTCAGGAAGCCAGATTTGCTGCCCTACTACAACAAGGCACAATCACTTCTGCAAAAGTTTGACATCTGTCACATCACCCACATTCGTAGAGGTGAAAACATACGTGCAGATGCCCTAGCCGGACTTGCCGCATCCATGGCAATCCAGGAAGGGGAAAACATGCAAGTCACAGTGTGCGAAAGAAGAATCCTTCCTCCTCTTAACACACACCAAGCAGTTGCTGAATGCCACCAAGTGGTCGGAAGTCGGATTTCAATCCTTCAAACTTCAATTGGCGACTGGAGGGATCCGTTCATTGATTACATTATGTTCGGAATCCTACCTGAAGATCCAAAAGAACGGGTAAGCATCCAAAGGCGAACCCCAAGCTTCCATTTGGATATTCCTTCAAAAATCCTTTACAGGAAATCCTTCAACGGAGTACTTCTACGCTGCTTGTCACAACAAGAGGCTGAAGAAACACTCAAAGAAGTTCATGCTGGTCTTTATGGAGCTCATCAGGCTGGACCTAAGCTCTATGATCAGATAAAAAGGTTAGGATATTACTGGCCTACCATGGTAGCTGACGCAATGCAATTTGCTAAGCGCTGCCAACAATGCCAAGTTCATGGAGATTACATTCACATGCCTCCAGAATGGCTACATCCTACAGCGATCTCATGGCCTTTCGAAGCCTGGGGTATGGACATCATAGGTCCTATTTCTCCCCCTTCAAGCAAAGGTCATCGCTTCATCTTCGCCGCTACGGATTACTTCTCCAAGTGGTCAGAAGCATTTGCGTTTAACGAAATGAAGACCTCATCAGTCCTTCAGTTCCTACGCACCAACATCATTTGTCGTTTTGGCATACCCAAAAGATTCGTCCATGATAACGGACCACAGTTCCGGGATCATCGATTCTACAGGTTCTGCGACAAATACAAAATCCAAAGCTGTCCTTCGACTCCATACAATCCGGCAGCAAACGGGTTAGCAGAAGCTTTCAACAAGACACTCTGCAAAATCCTCAAAAAAATGGTCTCTAATCACAAAAGAGACTGGAGCGACAAAATGTCTGAAGCTTTGTGGGCCTATCGAACCACCGTTCGAGGACCAACCCATAGCACACCATTCTCCTTGGTCTATGGATGCGAAGCTGTCGTGCCCTTGGAAGTACAAATTCCTTCCTTGAGGGTATCCTTGCAAAATGACATGACTCAAGAAAGCAATGTCAAATTGCGGCTCCATGAGCTGGACAATCTCGATGAGAGACGGCTCGAAGCTCAACAAAGCATTGAACTTTACCAAGCACGTATGGCAGGATCTTTTGATAAAAAGGTCAGGCAACGTGCCTACAAAAAGAATGACTTGGTTCTTGCGGTAAAAAGACCAATGGTCTTCGCTCACAAATCCAAAGGCAAATTTGAGCCGAAATGGGAGGGACCCTACGTCATCGACAAAGTTTTCTCCAATGGCGCATACGCACTCCTAAACATGGAAGGTGATAGATGTATGCTGCCCATCAATGGCAAGTTCTTAAAGCGGTACTACCCTTGAAGACTTACCCAACTGGGTAAGAGCAATGCCTGTACGGCCAAAACCAGTTTCCAGGTACACGCTCGCTAAACCCACCCTTTTTTAGAATTTTCATGTCAAATATTGAAATTTCTAGAAATCTAAAACAATGCTTACTTTCATCGTTTCATTGTTCAAAAAAAATATATATATATCCAAGTTTAGGAACCTTTCCCTAACTTGACCAAAATTTTCAACCCTTGAACCCAAAATTCATGGTTTGAAACAAAATCCGGATTCAGGGATTTCCACCCTAGTCCACCCTGCCTTTTACCGCCAAAATGGTTTTAGGTCAAAACTCATGACCCTCGTGTCTTTAAACAAAAAAAAAATGGTTTTTCAAAAACCGCGAGGAAGCGACGCTTAGTCGATACTCGCACAAATCGACCTCCCTGTCAAGGATGTTGAGGTCATGTGTCAGCCTGATGATGGCTATCTCTTCTAAGTTCCTCTTTCGGACTGCCACCTTCCTACTTTCTGTAGCCTCATCTAGGTCAGACTTAGCCTTATCAGCAGGGTCCAGGAACATCTCCTTGAAGAACTGGTCATCAGCCAAACTCACAGTCTCAAACCACTTGTCACCCAGTGCAATGATCCTATCAACGATCGCCCTGGCACCTGTGACATCCAGACCAGCCTCTTCAGCATCACTGAGAATCTCCTGCACATGCTGGATCATGCCAAATCCGACTTCCAAGTGCCCAGAGAAGAGAGTCTCAATCCAAGAGCTCAGAACTCGCACCACCACCTTCTTCGCAAAAAGAAGAGATGGCCCAGCTGAAGATTCGCCCAACTCCGTTGGTCGGCTACTCATATCATCATCTGTTGAAAGAGTAACAAAAGAACTCTTTCCAGCTGAAGCTGCTCCTGCTCGGGAAGGAATCTCAGCGCGAGGAATCTCCTCAATATTGTCAGAGCTGGTCCCAGGAATCTCTACCTCTGGATCAACCTCTGGCATCTCTTGCTCTGGAAGCGACGGATCCTCCTCTGCCACTTCAAAACCTGCAAAGGAAACACAAAAAGGTATCAATATGACCCTGTTTGAAAATCATTATCAGAGTTATAACTACAAAATACCTTCTTCGACGACTGGCGGAACACTCTCTTCCTCCATGAACTCATCGAAAGCATCATCAACATTTGCGTCCATCGATGGTTCAAAGTCATCAGAACCCTGTGGCAAGTCAGCTGGCAACAAAAAAAAAATGTGTTAGCAAGCCAAGTCACAAAAAAAAAAAAAAAACAGAGAGCAAAAGAAGTCGTACCAATTGGAGATTCTGGATTTACTCCAGAGTCCCTCGGTTCTTCTTCAGGTGCCTCAACAGGATCCATCACCACCTCATCGGTTGGGACCTCCGGCATCACCAAGTCTTCCTCTGCTAAAAAAAAAGAAGAAAAGCAGAAACAAGAAGCAAATCATAACATGGAAAAAATCCCATGAAAAGAAATGGAAAGAGAAAAAGGAAGAATCATACCTTCACCAACGGTCTCTTCTTCTCGGCTTCTCTTCTCTGGAGGCTCGTCAGCATCCACTGGCACATCCTCATTGATAGTAAGAGGAACTTCCAAGTTAGGAGAGTCCTCATGCTGCCCCTTGCTGCGATGATGACTCCTCCTCCTCTTACTTCTGCGGGCTCGCTTCTTAGAGGAACCTGCCCCGCTGTCAGAGTCAGGTTTGCCACTCGACTCCTCACTAGATGGTCTGCTCTCGCCAGTAGGCTCCACGGAAGCTTGCCTCTGTGCCGCTTGCATCCAAGCACCAAGTTTGGCTTCCTCCTGTTCTAGCTGCTCCAAAGCCTCATCAGGTATCTCTCGAACAGCTTCAGAACCGATGACGCCCTGGTCACCGAGAAAGCCTATCTTGTGCTTCTCTCCAGAAAGGAAGGCCCAAACTTCCTCTCGCCGGATGCCATCCGACTTTCCAAGGCCCTTTCCAGATGCCAGCTTCACATCAAGCTCCTTCCTGGAAAGTCCCCGATATGCCGAGAAGCTCTCCGCGAACCACTTCGCAAAGCCGGCAGTCCGGGAAGTCAGCAACACAGGATAAGAAATCATGGTTGTAGTGTCTTCAGCACTATAGAAAGCCCATGCATTTCTCCCGTCCTGTAAGCCTCCAAAGCGCTTCTCCATGCTTGAAGGCGCTCCAACAACGCCTTGAGAAAAGCCAAGCTGCAAAGCAAAGCGAGAGGGTACATACGGTTGGATGTCGACGAAAAGATGTCTGCGGTACACCATCGTGCCGACACGTATACTAAAAAGCCACTCTCTCTCTACATTTGTCAAGGAATAATGCCTTCCCGACCCCGCCCTGGTAGAGTCTCGGGAGGCACCAAAATCAAAAGCCTTCTTCCGCAACTCCGGAGAAAGCTTTACTGAAGATTGCCCCATCTCGACGTCCCTGAACCGTCGAATCCTCATGCGGGCAAACAAAAGTGATTCGGACACGGCTTTGCCCTTAGCCAGTCGAATCATCAGAGGATCATCATCCTGAGCAGCACCCAGCCGATGGAAGCCAGGACAGTGGTATACATACCACGAATAAAAGATATGGGCTGAAAATACCCTATTCATGGGAAGCCCAAGCCGAACCAGAAAAGCAGCAGCCTGCAGTTCGGTACACAGGTAGGAGTAAAGAGCTGGCACCAAAGCAACCTGCTCTCCAAACGCCATCTGACAAGCCGGGAAAATACAATGCGGCCTGATGTGCGTTCCATCTCCTCCAGCAAATACAGCCTCACCAAGCCAATAAGTGAGGTAAACAGCGAGATCTCTCCGCAGTGCAATGTCAGGACATATGGCGTTTGTACTTGCACAGAAATCTCTCAACTCTTCTTGCATGGCCAAGATCTTCTTTGAACTTGGATCCTGAGCTCCGGCTTCCTGGGTCACGCTGTCAGAAGACTCCCTGCTATCAAAAAAGTTGGGGAATGAAGAGCAAAAACTCTTCCAACTGCTGGATCTAACTTTCGAACCCCCCTTCTCCTTCAAAAAATCATAGAAGGCGACGAGCTGAAAGTATAAAAGCCTGAACTCCTCAGACTGCCCCTCGAGGACGCTGTCAATCGGCATAAACTCCTCATAGAGTTTGCCGAGGATGGGCAATCCAGTAATGGCGCTCAGCTCCTTCAAAGAAAAACCAATCTCACCATTCGTCACAACGAAGGTATTGGTTTGTGGGAGGAATGACTCCAGCATAGCCATGAAGGCCTCGTCGGAAAAGATCACGGTCTCCCTAAAAGCACGGACCGCATCAAAAATCCCGGCTTCCTTCAAAACGGCGCCACCAATCAGCAGGACGCGATCAGTCCACGACTTCCACTCAGAGTCAGCATTGAAACGACCTCGAAGTCGGAAAGGCTTGATCCAATTGCTGCCGTCACCACTGAAAATACCAAGGCCCACCGGTCTCAAATCGACCGACGGATAATCAGAGCCCTGGTAGCCGCTGGATGGCATCAACAGGTCCATATCAACAGGCGACCTCTCCGTATATCCAGGAGAACCGCCAACAAAAACCCCGGTCTTGATTACATTTGTCCTTCTCACCCAGCTTGGAGGATCTTCCCTCTTAGGGCACGTGGGGGCAAGGCTCAGAATCGAGACGGTGCGATCAAACATCGACCGGGTAGTAACAGTCTTCTTCTCACCATCTGCTGTGAAGGAAAACTGAAAACATCTCCTCTGGTATGTAATGTCATCAGGGACTGCATCACCAAAGAAGAAGGTAGGCTTGGGCAAAACGCTCTGATCTTCCATCACCCATGGATGACTGCTTACCATGATCTTATAAAATTCCTCTCCCTTGAGAGTAATCAGTCGCTGCCTCATCTCATCTCTGTTGAGGGAGTCGCACTCTTCCAGATTTCTCTCAACATACTGGACCTTCTCGAAAGCCTGCTGAACGGCCGGATTAGAAGATCTAGAAGATCGACGAGGTACGCTTGTAGCAGGCTCTTTACCCTTGTTCGCTCTGGAGGAACCACCTGAAAAGGATGGAAAAGAAAAAGATCAAACATCAATATGACAGAATCTCGCTAAAAATCTGGCGAAATTTTGACATGATGACGGGGCAATTCCGAAGAAAAGGAACTATCCCGAAAGAAATAGAAAGCTTGAAGATGGGCTCAACATCGCTGCGAGCTCCGAAACTCCAAACTTTCGAAACCTAAAAGTCTCCGCAAAATCAGGAAGGGCTCAACATCACTGCGAGCTCCAAGTTCCCAAATTTGCAAAAACTTTCAGGTATGCTATCACATCATGCTACAAATTTAATTTACAAATTAAAGGCATGCATGAACATCTAGGTTTGCAAAAAAAAAAAAAATGCATTATCATGATGAGCAAAAAAAAGAAAAGAAAAGAAACTTTCTCTAAAAAAAAAAAGGAGAGGGGAAAGAAAACAAAAAAAAAAGAAAAGAAAAGAAACTCTCTCAAAAAAAAAAGGGGAGGGAAAGAAAAAAAAAAGAAGAAAGAAGAAAAAAAAAATGAGGGCTGGCCCACAGGCCACGTGGCCGTACGGCCAGATCCGTACGGATCTGTCCGTACGGCCCACACAAAAAAAAAACAAACATGAAAAAAAAAAAAAAGAACGCAAAAAAAAAAAACGTGTAAAAAAAAAAAAAAAGGAGGCAAACACGTGAAAAAGAGAAAAAAGAAGAAGAAGAAAAGAAAGAAACAAAAAAAAAAAAGAAGAAATAAGAACTTTTTTTTTTTCCTACAATGGAGTTTTCTTGAAAAAAAAAGGGAACTTACTTGAAGCCATTGATGGAGAAGAAGAAGAAAAGTCTTGAAGATCTTGAAGAAGAAAAGCTCTTGGTCTTGAAGCACTCTTGAGATTATTGCAAAAGAAAGTAATAAGAGCAAGAGATCCAGCCTTCTCCTTGCTTTTATAGAAGAGAGCAAACCAAAGAAGGAAAGAAGAAAGAGGTAAGTGTTACTAATTAGTAACCTTACCAAAAGAAAGAGATTAGAAAGATTCTTTCCCAAAAGAAAGATATCTTGAAGGATTTTCTCCCAAAAAGAAATCAATGAGAGATTTTCTCCTAAAAGATATAATCTATGACGGATTCTTTCCCAAAAGAAAGATATCTTGAGATATTCTATCCCAAAAATAAAGGGATCATGAGAGATTCTCTCCAAGAAAAGATATTCTTAGATATTCTCTATCCAAATGAGATATTTTTGGATATTCTTTACAAAAATGACACCATATGAGATCTAAGCCATTTCAAAAGCTTAAGGTCCCATGGGTTAGCCCATATGAGCCAGGTTTGACCACCTAGGCACAAAAAAAAAAAAAAAATTTGGGCTTTTAGTCTAAGAGAAATCCCTCTTACCAAGAGCATACAAAAATGGTTCCATGCCTCTTTTGAGTTGATTGGACCATACAAAAGAAAATTCCAAGCCCCATGAGCTTCCAAAAATCAAACCATCAAGCCTCATCTACCAAATTGAGCTAAATTCTTGAAATTGACATTCCATCAAACCAAATCCCGGTCCCCTAACTTGCCACATACAGCCTGTTAGGTCACAAGACCAAAACCAAAAACCAAAACCTGATCCCCTAACTTGCCACATACAGCCTGTTAGGTCACAAGATCAAAACCAAAATTGATCCCCCAACATTCCACATACAGCTTGTTGGGTCACACGATCAAAACCAAACCTGACCCCCTAACCTGCCATATATAGCCTGTTAGGTCACAAGGTCAAAACCCAAATCCACATCCCTGATGTCATCTTCAAAACTTTGCCTCGAGATGGTACGTGATCCCTTTCACTACCATAAAATTCCCCTGGAAGCTCAAAAGGCTACAAATACCAAAAAGAAAGATTGCTCAAAGACTCTTGGTCAAGTCACAGGCTCTCCTTCAAAAATCTCTTCGAGGCACATCGACTACAAAAGTTAAGCAACTCGCCGCTGTACCTCGAGGGGGCATTTGTTGACACCAAAAATGTCACTTTGCCTTTTCAAGATCCAAAGAGCTACATGAAGTCGCAACCTGCCATAAATAGGCAATGCTGCTTCCAAAAATCAAATCTTGTCAGAATCAAACAAAAACTGCAAGATTCTTCCAGACAGCCAAAAGAGGAGTACACAAGAAGTTTCGGGCCATTTCAAAATCATTTGGCCTAACTTCGCTTCTCCGACAGCCGAAAAGGAGCTCTCGGCGACAAAAGCTCTCCGGGACCATGGTTTCCAAGACAGAGCCTATGGATTATCTTAAAATGACTCCAATAGGTTCCCTGTCAAATTTCAAGTCAATCGGACATCGGTTGACCGCACATCAAACCGCGACATCTTCATCGCGACAAAAAGCAAGTCTACAGGTGATAGGACCCCAAACGGCTTCAAAACTCAAACAAAAGCCTATGGTTGGTCTTATTTATTGCTCAGGAGGCTTCACAACCAAATTTCAGGTCATTCCGACATCGTTTGGCCCAGTTTCAGCTTCTGACAGAAAATCGGCAGCTCTGCACGACAAAGTCTTCGGCTTTCTCAGGAAATTGGAAACTTTGCAAAATAAAATGCAAGGATTCTCATCAGGTTTCCTACAAAGAAATCAGGCCAATAAATGGTGAAAATGTCAAGGAAAAGTACAGAATAAAAAAGAATAAAAAAAAAGCAAAAACGGACGCAAAACGGGACACGAAAGGGGGAAAACCCCCCCAGGGTCGCAGGCCCCTGCGACCCTGGCCCAAGGTCGCAGGCCCCTGCGACCCTGGGCCAGGGTCGCCGGCGACCTTGGACCCCGGGGTCGCCGGGAAAGCCCCGGAAACCCCGGTTTTCGCCGTTTTTTCGCGATTCGAAGGGCCCAGCCTCTGGTACTTTCCAAAATTCATGCTTTTGAGACACCAAGTCCTCTGACATCCGTCCAAAACACGGGTAAATCATCAAGAGTATCGAAGACAGTATTGATCGCCACCCGGTCAACCAAAAAAAGTGTGCTTTCCACCCGACCGATCGAGAAATCGACAGGACAGATGGCACCGACCCGCTGTTGGCAACAAACACCTGAAATTACATGATCATCTGATGTCGATCTACATGAAGATCCATCGATGATCATCAACAGAAGAATCTCAAAAGACGTGGCATGGCCCGCGACTCTTCAGCTGCTCGGCGACCACTTAATGCGATTAATTGACTAGCTTTATTACAGTCATTAATCCATTTCTTTGGACGGCCCAATCAGAAGCAAGCATTCGGGAGTTACAAGTCAAGAGATTCATGGCATTTAACCCATGAAACTCCTCCCATCATGGCGATTAAAGGCGATTAAATGCCCTCAATCTCCTCCGGCCAATCAGAAGCCAAGAAAAAGGAGTTACAAAATAAACAATTCAATTTTGTAACTCCTCCCATTATGCGGCTTAATGACAATAAAAGCCCATAAACCCACCTAAAAGGCTACCTAAAAGCCTATAAATAGGAGGGCTCTCCAAGAAGAAAAGGACAACGAACATCAACAGACAGCAGTCAGAAATCCAGAGAAAAGAAAAAGAGAGAAAACTCTGCGGAAGTTCTACACCGGCCACCGCAACAAGGTGACAAAAGTCCCTTGGGGGGTACCCCCCCCCAAGGTCCTTGCCTTCTCCTCCTGCCTCCAATGGCTTAGATATGGCTTTTCAGCCCGTCTACTCGGTTTTTTATTGGACATAGGACCTTCCTTTGGTCTTTGTCTTCTAAAAACCTGAGGTTATAGCCAAGCCAAGCAAATCAATAGCATCCTCTGTTCTCATCTGCATGGATGATGGCGAAGCCCTCATATGGCTTGCGACCGTCAATCTAAACGAGTCCCCCACAATCTCCTGAGAAGTTAGATCCTCATTTTCTCGCTTTTCATTGTAGTTTGTATTTTTTCAAAAGAGACAAAATCACAATTCTTGTCTTTCATTGTTGATAAGGATTGTAAATCGGCTATAAACGCCAAAATCGGCTATAAACACCAAAAATCGGCTATAAACGCCAAAATCGGCTATAAATGCCAAAAAAATCGCCTTTCACGGCAAACTAAGAAAAATGTCTCTTTTCTTAAATATATGTGCAATGGAAAACTTGAAAGAAGTTGATTTCCCTTTTACTTGCGAAGGTTGATCCCCGGATCACCACTTGCAATTCCAAGTAAAATAGAAAATCTGGCACACCCACAAAAAAAGAAATGTTGATGCACGCCCCTGCCCCCCGGTTACGAAAGGGTCGGACCCGACGGACTCCCACGTCCGCCGACCTCGGTAGAACCGAGCATTGGAGCGCGGTCCATCAAAATCATACCTTCACCGACGGTCTCTTCTTCTCGGCTTCTCTTCTCTAGAGGCTCGTCAGCATTCCCTGGCACCTCTTCATTGATAGTAAAAGGTACTTCCAAGTTAGGAGAGTCCTCATGCTGCCCCTTGCTACGATGATGACTCCTCCTCCTCTTACTCCTGCGGGCTCGCTTCTTAGAGGAACCTGCCCCGCTGTCAGAGTCAGGTTTCCCACTTGACTCCTCACTGGATGGTCTACTCTTGCCAGTAGACTCCATGGAAGCTTGCACCCAAGCATCAAGTTCGGCCTCCTCCTGTTCTAGCTGTTCTAAAGCCTCATCAGGTATTTCTCGAACAGCCTCAGAACCAATGACGCACTGGTCACCGAGAAAGCCTATCTTGTGCTTCTCTCCATAAAGGAAGGCCCAAACTTCCTCTCGCCGGACGCCATCCAACTTTCCAAGGCCCTTTCCAGATGCCAGCTTCACATCAAGCTCCTTCTTGGAAAGCCCCCGATATGCTGAAAAGCTCTCCGCGGACCACTTCGCAAAACCGGCAGTCCGGGAAGTCAACAACACAGGATAAGAGATCATGGCTGTAGTGTCTTCAGCACTATAGAAATCCCATGCATTTCTCCCGTCCTGTAAACCTCCAAAGCGCTTCACCATGCTTGAAGGCGCTCCAACAACGCCTTGAGAAAAGTCCAACTGCAAAGCAAAGCGAGAGGGTACATACGGCTGGATGTCGACGAAAAGATGTCTGCGGTACACCATCGTGCCGACACGTATGCTGAAAAGCCACTCCTTCTCTGCGTTCGTCAAGGAGTAATGCCTTCCCGACCCCGCCCTGGTAGATTCTCGGGGGGCACCAAAATCAAAAGCCTTCTTCCGCAACTCCGGAGAAAGCTTCACTGAAGACTGCCCCATCTCGACGTCTCTGAACCGTCGGATCCTCATGCGGGCAAAAAAAATGATTCGGACACGGAATTGCCTTTAGCCAGCCGAATCATCAGGGGATCATCATCCTGTGCCGCACCCAGCCGGTGGAAGCCATGACAATGGTACACATACCATGAATAAAAGATTTGGGCTGAAAATACCCTATTCATGGGAAGCCCAAGCCGAACCAAAAAAGCAGTAGCCTGCAGTTCGGTACACAGGTAAAGAGCTGGCACCAAAGGAAGCTGCTCTCCAAACGCCATCTGACAAGCCGGAAAAATACAATGCGGCCTGATGTACGTTCCATCTCCTCCAGCAAAAATAGTCTCACCAAGCTAATAAGTGAGGTAAACAGCGAGATCTCTTCGCAGTGCAATGTCAGGACATATGGCGTTTGTACTCGCACAGAAATCTCTCAACTCTTCTTGCATAGCCAAGATCTTCTTCGAAGTTGGATCCTGAGCCCTGGCTTCCTGGGTTGCACTATCAGAAGACTCCCTGCTATCAAAGAAGTTGGGGAACGAAGAGTTAGAACTCTTCCAACTGCTGGATCTAACTTTCAAGCCCTCCTTCTCCTTCAAAAAATCATAAAAGGCGACGAGCTGAAAGTACAAAAGCCTAAACTCCTCAGACTGCTCCTCAAGGACGCTGTCGATCGGCATAAACTCCTCATAGAGTTTGCCAAGGATGGGCAATCCAGCTCCTTCAAAGAAAAACCAATCTCACCATTCGTCACAACGAAGGTATTGGTTTGTGGGAGGAATGACTCCAGCATAGCCCTGAAGGCCTCGTCGGAAAAGATCACGGTCTCCCTAAAGGCGCGGACCGCATCAAAAATCCCGGCTTCCTTCAAAATAGCGCCACCAATCTGCAGGACACGATTAGTCCACGACTTCCACTCGGAGTAAGCATTGAAACGGCCACGAAGTCCAAAAGGTTTTATCCAATTGCTGCCGTCACCGCTGAAAATACCAAGGCCCAGCGGTCTCAAATCGACCGACGGATAATCAGAGCCCTGGTAGCCGCTGGATGGCATCAACAGGTCCATGTCAGCAGGCGACCTCTCCGTATATCCTGGAGAACCGCCAACAAAAACCTCGGTCTTGATTACATTTGTCCTTCTCACCCAGCTTGGAGGATCTTCCCTCTTAGAGCACGTGGGGGCAAGGCTCATGATCGAGATGGTGCGATCAAACGTCGACCAAGTGGCAACAGTCTTCTTCTCACCATCTGCTGTGAAAGAAAACTGAGAACATCTCCTCTGGTATGTCATGTCATCAGGGATGGCATCACCAAAGAAGAAGGTAGGCTTGGGTAAAACACTCTGATCTTCCATCACCCATGGACGACTGCTTACCATGATCTTAAAGAATTCCTCTCCCTTGAGAGCGATCAGTCGCTGCCTCATCTCATCTCCATTGAGGGAGTCGCACTCTTCCAGATTTCTCTCAACATACTGGACCTTCTCAAAGGCCTGCTGAACGGCCGGATTAGAAGATCTAGCAGATCAACGAGGTACGCTTATAGCAGGCTCTTTACCCTTATTCGTTCTGGAAGAACCACCTGTAAAGGATGGAAAAGAAAAAGATCAAACATCAAAATGACAGAATTTCGCTAAAAAAATATGGCGAAATTTCGACATGATGCCGGGGCAATTCCTAAGAAAATTAACTATCCCGAAAGAAATAAAAAGCTTGAAAATGGGCTCATCATTGCTGCGAGCTCCGAAACTCCAAACTTTCGAAACCTCAAAGTCTCCGCAAAATCAGGAAGGGCTCAACATCGCTGCGAGCTCCAAATTCCCAAATTTGTGAAAACTTTCAGGTATGCTATCACATCATGCTACAATTCAATTTACAAAAAAATATACATGCATGAACATCTTGGTTTTAAAAAAATGCATCATCATGATGAGCAAAAAAAAAAAAGAAGAAAAGAAACTTTCTCAAAAAAAAGGGAGAAAGGAGAAAGAAAAAGAACAAAAAGAAAAGAAAAGAAACTTTCTCGAAAAAAAAAGAGAGAAAGAAAACAAACAAAAAAAAGAGAGAAAGAAGAGGGCTGGCCCACAAGCCATGTGGCCGTATGGCCAGATCCGTACGGATCTGTCCGTACGGCCCACAAAAAAAAACATGCAAAAAAAAGAAGAAAGCATGAAAAAAAAAGAATGTGTAAAAAAAAAAAAGAAGAAAACACGTGAAAAAAAAAGAAAAGAAACAAAGAAGAAAGAAAGAACTTTTTTTTCCTACAATGGGGTTTTCTTGAAAAAGGAAACTTACTTGAAGCCATTGGTGGAGAAAAAGAAGAAAAGTCTTGAAGATCTTGAAGAAGAAGAACTCTTGGTCTTGAAGCCCTCTTGGGATTGTTGCAAAAGGAAGCAATAAGAGCAAGAGATCCAACCTCCTCCTTGCTTTTATAGAAGAGAGCAAACCAAAGAAGGAAAGAAGAAAGAGGTTAGTGTTACTAATTGGTAACCTTACCAAAAGAAAGAAATTAGAAAGATTCTTTCCCAAAAGAAAGATATCTTGAGGGATTCTCTCCTAAAAAGAAATCAATGAGAGATTTTTTCCCAAAAGATAGGATCAATGAAAGATTCTTTCCCAAAGGAAGATATCTTGAGATATTCTCTCCCAAAATAAAGGGAACATGAGAGATTCTCTCCAAGTAAAGATATTCTTAGATATTCTCTATCCAAAGGAGATATTTTTGGATATTCTTTATAAAAATGACACCATATGAGATCTAAGCTATTTCAAAAGCTTAAGGCCCCATGAATTAGCCCATATGAGCCAGGTTTGACCACCTAGGCAAAAAAAAATTGGGGCTTTTAGTCAAAGAGAAATCCCTCTTACCAAGAGCATACAAAAATGGTCACATGCCTCTTTTGAGTTGATTGGACCATACAAAAGAGAATTCCAAGCCCCATGAGCTTCCAAAAATCAAACCATCCAACCTCATCTACCAAATTAAGCCAAAATCTTGAAATTGACATTCCGTAAAAAACCAAACCAAATCCTGGTCCCCTAAACTTGCCACATACAGCTTGTTAGGTCACAAGACCAAAACCAAAAACCAAAACCTGATCCCCTAACTTGCCACATACAGCCTGTTAGGTCAGAAGATCAAAACCAAAATTGATCCCCCAACATTCCACATACAGCTTGTTGGGTCAAACGGTCAAAACCAAACCTGACCCCCTAACCTGCCACATACAGCCTGTTAGGTCACAAGGTCAAAACCCAAATCCACATCCCTAATGTCATCTTCAAAACTTTGCCTCGAGATGGTACGTGATCCCTTTCACTACCATAAAATTCCTCTGGAAGCTCAAAAGGCTACAAATACCAAAAAGAAAGACTGCTCAAAGACTCTTGGTCAAGTCACAAGCTCTCCTTCACAAAATCTCTTCGAGGCACATCGACTACAAAAGTTAAGCAACTCGTCGCTGCACCTCGAGGGGGCATTTGTTGACACCAAAAATATCACTTTGCCTCTTCAAGATCCAAAGAGTTACATGAAGTCGCAACCTCCCATAAATGGGCAATGCTACTTCCAAAAATTCAAAACTTGTCAGAATCAAACAAAAACTGCAAAATCCTTCAAGACAGCCAAAAGAGGAGTACACAAGAAGTTTCGGGCCATTTCAAAATCCTTCAAGACAGCCAAAAGAGACGCCAAATCATCGATCAGAGCTGATGGATGGTCTCAAAATACATCCAAAAGGCTCCACGTCAAATTTCAGGTCATTTCGACAACATTTGACCATACTTTGACGCTCGGAATCCAAATCAGGCCTCTCGGCGGTGAAGCTCCCCGAGACCAAGGTTTCCAAGACAGAGCCTATGGATCATCTTAAAATTACTCCAATAGGTTCCCTGTCAAATTTCAAGTCAATCGGACATCGGTTGGACGCACATCAAGCCGCGACATCTTATACCTGACAAAAGCAAGTCTACCTATGATAGGACCCCAAACGGCTTCAAAACTCAAACAAAAGCCTATGGTTGGTCTTATTTATTGCTCAGGAGGCTTCACCTCAAATTTCAGGTCATTCCGACATCGTTTGACCCAGTTTCAGCTTCTGACGGAAAATCGGCAGCTCTGCGCGACAAAGTCTTCGGCTTTCTCAGAAAATTGGAAACTTTGCAAAACAAAATGCAAGGATACTCATCAGGTTTTCTACAGGGAAATCAGGCCAATAAATGATCAAAATGTCAAGGAAAAATATAGAATCAAAAAGAATCAAAAAATAGTAAAAACGGACAAAAAACGGGACAAAAGGGGGGAAAACCCCTGGCCCAGGGTCGCAGGCCCCTGCAACCCTGGCCCAAGGTCACCGGGAGGGCCCCGGAAACCCGTTTTATGCCGTTTCTTCGCGATTCGAAGCGTCCGACTCCTCTGATTTTCTAAAATTCATACTTTTGAGACACCAAATCCTCTGACATCCGTCAAAAGCACGGGCCAATCATCAAGAGTATCGAAATCAACATTGATCGCCAACCGGTCAACCAAAAAAAAGTGTACTTTCTACCCGACCGATCGAGAAATCGTCAGGACAGATGGCACCGACCCGCTATTGGCAACTAACACCTGAAGTTACATGGTCATCAGATGTCGATCTACATAAAGACCCATCGATGATCATCGCCAGAGGAATCCCAAGAGACGCGGCACGGCCCGCGACTCTTCAACTGCTCGGCAACCACTTAAATGCGATTAATTGACTAGCTTTATTACAGTCATTGATCCATTTCTTTGGACGGCCCAATCAGAAGTAAGCATCCGGGAGTTATAAGTCAAGACATTCATGGCATTTAACCCATGAAACCCCTCCCATCATGGCGATTAAATGCCCTCAATCTCCTCCGTCCAATCAAAAGCCAAGAAAAAGGAGTTACAAAATAAAGGAATTAAATCCTGTAACTCCTCCCATTATGCGGCTTAATGACAATAAAAGCCCATAAACCCTCCTAAATGGCTAGCAAAAAGCCTATAAATAGGAGAGCACTCCAAGAAGAAAACAACACAGACAACAGCACAAGAGACTGCAGAAAATCCGGAAACTCAGACAGAAAAAGGCATCAGAAATCTAAGAGAGAAAACTCTGCGGAAGTTCTACACCGACCACCGCTACAAGGTGACAAAAGTCCCTTGGGGGGTACGCCCCCCCCCCCCCCCCCCAAGGTCCTTGCCTTCCCTTCTGCCTCCAATGGCTTAGACGTGGCTTTTCATCCCGTCCACTTAGCTTTTTATTGGACATAGGACCTCCTTTTGGTCTTTGTCCTCTAAAAACCTGAGGTTATAACCAAGCCAAGCGAATCAAT
This sequence comes from Litsea cubeba, assembly GCA_012931725.1. NCBI lineage: Eukaryota > Viridiplantae > Streptophyta > Magnoliopsida > Laurales > Lauraceae > Litsea > Litsea cubeba. The sequence continues at coordinate 79,931,508 of CM022949.1, read as the reverse complement.
AGTATCCTATGTTCTCATCTGCATGGATGATGGTGAAGTCCACATATGGCATGCGACCGTCAATCTAAACGGGTCCCCCACAATCTCCTAAGAAGTTAGATCCTCCTTTTCTTGCTTTTCATTATAGGTTGTATTTTTTTAAAAGAGACAAAAATCACAACTCTTGTCTTTCATTATTGATAAGAATTGTAAATCGGCTATAAACGCCAAAATCGGCTATAAACGCCAAAAATCGGCTATAAACGCCAAAGTCGGCTATAAACGCCAAAATCGGCTATAAATGCCAAAAAAATCGCCTTTCAGAGCAAATCAAGAAAATGTCTCTTTTCTTAAATATATGTGCAATGGAAAACTTGAAAGAAGTTGATTTCCTTTTTACTTGGAAGGTTGATCTCCGGATCACCACTTGCAATTCCAAGTAAAATAGAAATCCTGGCACACCCAATTGATGCGCGCCTCTGCCCCCTCCGGTTACGAAAGGGTCGGACCCAAACGGACTCCCACGTCCGCCGGCCTCGGTAGAACCGAGCAAGCGGATTGTGCCAGTCCATCAGCAGGGGATTCTTCTGAGTGTCTTCTTGTCCTGGAGACGCTGCGGGTCATTGGACGTCAGACAAGGATTTTTATTGCTGACTTTTGGCGCCTTCTGGTTTTTCCAACCATATGGACGGCAACAACTTGGTTGGGTCTTTCTTTCTCGACCCATTTGGGAGAGACTTGAAATGTAAGAGGCTGGGTCCTTTGTTTCTCTAGTCACTTTTATCGATACGTCGTGCGGCGGCGTATGCGACGAGCAATTTGAGCTTCGGTCAGCTCTGGCTGGGCTTTGACAACGAAGGATGTGCTCCCTCGGGTGCAACAGCCGAGCCTGTCTTCTTTGTAGCTGGGCAAGGACAGGATGCGAACCCGGTCCTTCGCCTGCTGCAGCGAAGCTTTGAATTTTTGGAGTTCGTCCCCTGTAGAGATGAAGGGTCGAACTGTAGGTTTGTAGGCCTTAGCAGGTGCTTGCAGAGGCCTTGTGATGCATGACTTGATTTTGGGTTTGTGGGAACAAGCCAGCTCATGCTGGTATGACTTGGGAGTCAGATTGGAGATGGGTCTCTCCTCTTTCATGTAGGCAAGAGGGTAGAAGTGGTTCTCCTTGAGTGGGGCCATGAATGCTGGCTTGGTGGATGTTTGGGACCTTTTTTGTTTTGGTGAAGGTCTTGGGGACCAAGTCTTGGGATAGACCTGGTCGATTGAGGGTTGAGGCTTCGTGGGACTGCCACGGGCTTCGGTCCTTCTGGTGCTCGCCTTTGGTGTCACTGTAGTGACAGGTTGGGAGGCGAGTTTCTACTTCTTGGAAGGAGCAGTTTGTTCCTCGGGAAGTGGGAATGGTCCCAGCGTCCCAAAGATGATAGTCCGGGGAGTCGAGGTTGACCCGGAGTTCAGAGAGTTGCCGAGGGAGTTGACGCTTCGGCAGCTGATGGGGCGCTTGTAGATGCGCGTGGTTTGCTTCTGTTGAAGCATGAGTTGGTGCTTGCTCTCATCGAAAGTAATGGTAAACGATGCTGCCATTGTTAGTTTTTCGAAAAGTTTTTCTCAAACAAGACCACATCCATTAGTAATCACAAGAATATAATAATCATAAATGGGAAGTCCTATGGTTTTGTCTTTTCAAATTGCTCGAGGGAGATAACCCAAGCAACATGAAGAAGGCAGAAAGCCATAGAGGGTACAATTGTTCTGATCGCAGGTATGGTAAGCCCAGAATAAGTGTCCCAATGACTGCTAGAAGCAATTGTGAACTTAAATTCGACTTATCGAGAAGTAGAGCTTGCTCGAGGTAAGAAGAATATAAAGTTGGAGTTACAAATCTGCCGGTCGCGAATACAGTAGACCCTGAAAGGGCATACTAGTACCGCTAGACACAAATGTTTTGAGACCGCATCCATGAGATGAGATTCTCTGTTTTGAAAGGTCGATATTGGATTTATCAATGAGAGCATATGGTATTCCGATCCAAATACGGTCTCAGCGATTTCCTCGAGCGCCAGTATTCAGAAAGAAATGAACCATAATTTCTTGGATCTGAATCCAAAAAAGACGAGTTTTTTTTTTTGAAATGCCAATATCCGGTTCATCATAGAGAGCAAAAGGTACTCAAATCTGAACACGGGCTCAACGATTTCCGCGAGCGCTAGTGCTCAGAAAGGAGAAAGCCAAGATTTCTCCAATCTAAACCCAAAATGACGGAAGTTTTTTTTTGAAGATTTTTTTTTTGAAGATTTTTTTAAAAAAAAATCTTTTTATTTATTTTTATATTTTTTAAGAAATATTTTTTTGAAAATTTTTATTTTTTTATTTTTTATTTTAAAATTTTTATTTTTAAAAATCTTATTTTTGAAAAAATTTTATTTAAAAGATGAGAGAGTACACATAGGCCTCCTAACCTGGTTTTATGAAATCTCGATTGATAGAATTGTCCCCAGGTAAGGGTAGGATTACTTAATGAACCCGTTTGGAGGACCATTGCCTAGAACAGTCAAGCTGTCTCCACACTCTATAGACAAGGCTTTTCTTGAATCAACCATGATCAAAGAACGCAGTTGGTTTAACCTTAGTGGTCTATGTCTCTTTTATATATATATATATATATTAGATCTTTAATGAACTTATCGAAGAGAAACGATGTCCCAAAACCTTAGTCGAACAGGCTCAACATTTCTGCCAGCACGATGAACGATAGGAAAGGATCAAGGTTTCTCAATTTTGAATCCAAAATGAAAAATATGATTTTTTTGTTTTTTTTTGTTTTTTTTTTATAGATCTTTAATGAACTCATCGAAGAGAAACGATGGCCCAAAACCTTAGTCGAACAGGCTCAACATTTCTGTAATCATGATGGACGATTGGAAAGGATCAAGGTTTCTCAATTTTGAATCCAAAATGAAAAATCTGATTTTTTGTTTTTTGTTTAGAATCTTAATGAACTCATCGAAGAGAAACGATGGCCCAAAACCTTAGTCGAACAGGCTCAACATTTCTACAAGCACGATGAACGATAGGAAAGGATCAAGGTTTCTCAATTTTGAATCCAAAATGAAAAAATCTGATTTTTTTTTTAGATCTTTAATGAACTCATCGAAGAGAAACGATGGCCCAAAACCTTAGTCGAACAGGCTCAACATTTCTGCAAGCACGATGAACGATAGGAAAGGATCAAGGTTTCTCAATTTTGAATTCAAAATGAAAAATCTGATTTTTTTTGTTTTTTTGTTTTTTTTTTTTTCTAGATCTTTAATGAACTCATCAAAGAGAAACGATGGCCCAAAACCTTAGTCGAACAGGCTTAACATTTCTACAAGCACGATGAACGATAGGAAAGGATCAAGGTTTCTCAATTTTGAATTCAAAATGAAAAATCTGATTTTTTTGTTTTTTTGAAAAGAGAAAGAGTGGAAATAAATTCAAAGAATTAGAAATTTCCAAAAATCTTATCTCATTTTTTTTAGATGCAGAATCCAACATAGGCCACCAATTAGAAAGTAGCCAAATAATCAAGAAAAGAAGTATAAGCATAGAGCAATAGATATGATATGCAAATATTTCATTTCTAGCATCGTGTTCTCAAATGAACGTGTCCCACCGGGTGTGCCAGCTTGATGGACCGGCGCATTCTGCTCACTCGGTTCTACCGAGGTCGGCGGACGTGGGAGTCCGTTTGGGTCCGATACTTTCGTAACCGGAGGGGGAGGCAGATGCGTACATCAACATTTCTTTTGTGTGGGTGTGCCAGATTTTCTATTTTACTTGGAATTGGAAGTGGTGATCCGGAGATCAACCTTCGCAAGTAAAAAAGAAATCAACTTCTTTCAAGTTTTCCATTGCACATATATTTAAGAAAAGAGACATTTTCTTAATTTGCCGTGAAAGGCGATTTTTTTGGCATTTATAGCCGATTTTGGTGTTTATAGCCGATTTTTGGCATTTATAGCCGATTTTGGCGTTTATAGCCGATTTATAATTCTTATCAATAATGAAAGACAAGAGTTGTGATTTTTTTCTCTTTTTAAAAAAAATACAAACTACAATGAAAAGCAAGAAAATGAGAATCTAACTTCTCAGGAGATTGTGGGGGACCCATTCAGATTGACGGTCACAAGCCATATGTGGACTTCACCATCATCCATGCAGTTAAGAACAGAGGATGTTATTGATTCACTTGGCTTGGCTATAACCTCAGGTTTTTAGAGGACAAAGACCAAAAGGAGGTCCTATGTCCAATAAAAAACTAAGTAGACGGGCTGAAAAGCCACATCTAAGCCATTGGAGGCAGAAGGAGAAGGCAAGGACCTTGGGGGGGGATACCCCCCAAGGGACTTTTGTCACCTTGTAGCGGTGGTCGATGTAGAACTTCCGCAGAGTTTTCTCTCTTTCTTTCTCTTAGATTTCTGATGCCGTTTTCTGTCTGAGTTTCCGGATTTTCTACAGTCTGTTGTGTGTGTCCTTTCTTCTTGGAGTGCTCTCCTATTTATAGGCTTTTTGGTAGCCATTTAGGAGGGTTTATGGGCTTTTATTGTCATTAAGCCGCATAATGGGAGGAGTTACAGGATTTAATTCCTTTATTTTGTAACTCCTTTTTCTTGGCTTCTGATTGGCCGGAGAAGATTGAGGGCTTTTAATCGCCTTTAATCACCATGATGGGAGGAGTATCATGGGTTAAATGCCATGAATCTCTTGACTTGTAACTCCCGAATGCTTGCTTCTGATTGGGTCATCCAAAGAAATGGATTAATGACTGTAATAAAGCTAGTCAATTAATCGCATTAAGTGGTCGTCGAGCAGATGAAGAGTCGCGGGCCGTGCCACGTCTTTTGGGATTCTTCTAGCGATGATCAATGATGGATCTTCATGTAGATCGGCATCAGATGACCATGTAATTTCAGGTATTGGTTGCCAATAGCGGGTCGGTGCCATCTGTCATGTCGATTTCTCGATCAGTCGGGCAGAAAGCACACTTTTTTTTTGTTTGACCGGTTGGCGATCAATGTTGATTTCGATACTCTTGATGATTGACCCCGTGTTTTCGACGGATGTCAGAGGATTTAGTGTCTCAAAGGTATGAATTTTGGAAAATACCAGAGGTGGGACGCTTCGAATCGCGAAAAAACGACGAAAAACGGGGTTTCCAGGGCCCTCCCGGCGACCCTGGGGGTTTCCCCCCCCCCCCCCCCTTTTGTCCCGTTTTGTGTTCGTTTTTACTGTTTTTTTTTTTTTTCTTCTGTATTTTTCCTTGACATTTTTTATTATTTATTGGCCTGATTTCCATGTAGAGAACCTGATGAGAATCCTTGCATTTTACTTTGCAAAGTTTCCAAGTTTCTAAGAAAGCCGAAGACTTTGTTGCGCAGAACTGCCGATTTTCCGTCAGAAGCTGAAACTGGGTCAAACGATGTCGGAATGACCTGAGACTTTGGGTGAAGCCTGCTGAGTAATCAATAAGACCAACCATAGGCTTTTGTTTGAGTTTTGAAGCCGTTTGGGGTCCTATCACCAGTAGACTTGCTTTTGTTGCGATGAAGATGTCGCGGCTTGATGTGCGGTCAACTGATGTCCGATGTCCAATGTGCGGTTATTTTAAGATGATCCATAGGCTCTGTCTTGGAAACCATGGTCCCGGGGAGCATCGCCGCCGAGAGGCCTGATTTGGCTTCCGAGCGTCACAGTATGGTCAAATGTTGTCGAAATGACCTGAAATTTGTCGTGGAGCCTTCTGGATGTATTTTGAGACCATCCATTGGCTCTGATCGAAGATTTGGTGTCTCCGATGCTTTCGCCGCCGGGAGCTCCTTTTCAGCTGCCGGAGAAGCGAAGTTAGGCCAAATGATTTTGAAATGGCCCGAAACTTCTTCTGTACTCCTCTTTTGGCTGTCTTGAAGGATCTTGCAGTTTTTGTTTGATTCTGACAAGATTTAATTTTTTGGAAGTAGCATTGCCTGTTTAGGGCAGGTTGCGACTTCATGTAGCTTTTTGGATCTTGAAGAGGCAAAGTGACATTTTTGGTGTCAACAACGTTGACCCCTAGCTTGCGAGCCACATGATTTCTTACAATATATCGATTCCATATATATGGGATCTAGAGACATTTGATTAGAATTTATAAGGCAACAGAGTTTTGATTTAGGATCAAGTGATGCTTTTTAGAAAGAACTCAATTTCAAATTGGAAGATAAATATGTTCAATCAGATTTGTGCTTCATTGTACTGGAGATAACTTGCTAATTATTATTTCAATTGCATTTTTTATAAGAGACTTTAAAACAAATAATATTTCGGAGTTTAAATGCTCAAATGTGCTTCACAACTTTTGCAGTCAATTGAGGATTTTAATGGGAAATTAACTAAATTAAAAATTATTTTCAAACTTACCTTTTTTGAAAAAAAATTGAATACTACTTCCCTCAAAAATTACATAAGTGGAGTGTGGGAGGATCTATAAACATCCCTTCGCCCTTTCGCCTTCTTCATGTCTCCAAGCATAATAGAGACTTCCATGTCTTGCAAAGAGCAAGTTGTGCTTTCGATTTATGCATCTTAAAATAATATTATATATGTTAAAAAATGTACAAATTGCCCATTCAAAAAAACCGATTGTGTTTATGCATATTTTATCACCTATCCAACCGCATTTTCAATTCAGTTATAATCTTCTCCTCACTAGGAGGGGGAGGGGCCAACACTCTTTTATATATATATATAAATAGATGTGCCGTACCTTCCTGTGAGGGCCACCCGATCACCCATTGTTTTGTCTCAAGGCAAGAGGAGAGCAAATAAGGAGTTTTGAATGAAAGGAGAAGATTGTTTCATACTTCTCAATGCAATAAGGGCTCATAGTCAAAGGAGGGTTTGCATTTTCATCACCATCCTACGGGGATGTGGTGGACTGTGATGGGTCCACTCACGATCTCAATGGGGAAAAGCCTCAAAGGATAACATACGATGAAAATTGGTAAAAGATGCAGTATTCATTAGTTTAGTTAAGAGGCGAACCGACAACCAACAACTCCTTCAATGCAACTTTGAATTTCCCACCAGCCTCAATGGCCTTTTTTCTTTCATCATCAAACTAACTTGCGACTTTGTGGGGCCCACAAGCTTGGTCACATGTTTGTAAAGGAGACATGCAAGGATATGAGAAGCCAAATCATTATACGTTTTGACTCAAGGGTCCAAATCTAGGATAGTTATATTTATAGTTAATATATATAAAGGTTGTAACGGCCTAGATCGCTTGAATTATCTTCATATTTAAAAGTCTACTTAGTTTTATTTTAATTATATACCATTTAGTAACCCTCTTGTATACTTTTCAAAGTTTTTTTTTTAAACTTCTTCTTCTTCTTCTTTTTGATAATGGAGGGTGTCCCAGCCCTTTTGGACCAGACTAATCCCTATGGACCCGAGGGGGTCGAGTAAATCTCATGTGTCCCCAATGTGATAGTGCAGCTTCGAATCCTCAACCTCTAAGAGTAAATTGTGGTCTTAGGCCAACTCTGGGCCCAATGTGGTAGGATTTTGAACATTATAGAGTTTTATTTTCTTTTCTAATCAATGTGAATTTTTTGTTATTTAGATGCACCACTTTGCAGGTTCTATATTCGTTCAAAGCTTTTCAATAGTTATTACTCTTCAGTTTTTACTACTCTTTAAAGTTGTAAATCAAAATATTAGATTTTGTAAACAAAAAAGTTTTACAGAACTAATTTATCAACTATAAAATCAAGAAATCTTTATTGGATCAAGATACCATTTACACTTCGAAATAACCCAGCTATATTACTATAGAATACATTGAAATATTTCTCATTTTGGACAGAATTGCCTGTTTCGCGATAACATGGGATGTTAGTTTGTATACACTAGCGCAGCAAGGAACATGTGGGGCGATATTTGACACACATGGGGCGACCTGTTCGACACATGTGGTGCATGGGCCAGGGCCCAGTTCGACTCTATGTAGAATACTAGATTTGGTCTGGGGCGACCGCCCCAGATCACCATAATATGAGTCCGCCCCTGTTTGGCAAGATGGTGAACCGGTGCTTAAACATGGCTGGTCGGACCCACTTGTGTGTAGAATTTCTTCACAGTTTCAGATTTTAGGTCATGTTCATGCACTCATATTTTATTCATTTTAAATCATTTTTCGCTTCCATTCTTTTTCTTTTTTTGCTTGATCCATACATCATTCTAGTTTTAATTCCAGCCATTAAACTTAATTTTAAGTTGCATTAGGGTAGACGAATTCATGCATAAAAATAGGCCTGCATACTAGTTTTTCAGACGTAGAACTTTTCAGCATCTCATGGCATGCATTGCATTACTAACTTTACTAACTTTCTAAGCTTAGGATTAGTTTAGTAATTTGTATTTTAATTATTTTAGATAATTTCCAGAATTAAAAGAGCTTTTTAAACTCGTTTTAATTGAAGATCCTAAAAATTGGAAAGTTCTTTAAAACTTGGAAAGTGACTTATAGTTTCTAATTTACTAACTTAAGTGCTTTCTAAATTGAGTGAGATTTGAAAATCTTCGCTTTTGGAAAGTCCTTAACTTTAGGAAGTTTATTCATTTTAAATTACTAACGTAGGAAAGTAATTAACATAGCATAGTTACTGTCAGACCCCGACTCAGGTTTGGAATATTTAATTATATTTTAATCATGATTAGTTGATAAGTGGGGTTAGTGGTCGATTAGCTTAATTTTTAAGATAGATTAGAATGTTGGAATAGCTTTGGAAATTTTCAAGAGTCGTTGACTTAGGCTTGACGCGGGCCGGGGCGCCCGTGTGTTGTATGTGAAACTTGGGGGTTTAACCTTGATTTCTGAAAAATCCCAATTTTTAATTATTTTGGCTCATTTCACTTAGATTATCAACTTTCTTGTTTTGACCGTTTCGATTTAATGATTAGAAATTACGTTTTTCGAGAAAAATGGCAAAACTGACCTTTCACACAAAATCTATCTCCAAATTTTGGAAATTTCAGAAATTGACAAAAATATACTTTTTGGAGAATAGAAATTTTTTTGATCGTTTTTGTCTTCTTCGTCGTTTCCATTCAGGGCCCGCAAATACCCTTTTTAGCCTTATGAAAATTGGGACACACAAACCCATCTTATAAGAGGAAGAGTTCTCTTCTTCCCTTCATTCTATCTTTTCTTGCAACGTTTTGGAGCCAAGGGCTTTTCCTCTCTCCAAGCACTTTCTCCCTCCTCTGGAACACCCATCTCTTGGAGATTTCTTGAATGATTGATCTCCTAGGCTTCTTCCTCCCTCTTCAAGCTCTCCAAAGAACCTCTTTTCAAAGGATTTGAGCTAGGGCAAGGCTCTCTTTCAAGCCTCTCTTCGTTGTTTGAGCTCTTCAAGGTTAGCAATGGTTTTCCAACCTTGAAATCTTGGTTTTCCTCTTCATTTAGAGTGTTTTCATCACACATGCAAGAGTTTTCCCATGAGATTTACAAAAGATTGATTTTAGGGTTCTTCTTGGGAAACTTTTGGGGTTTTTGTAGATTGGGAGCTTGAGGCCCTAGAGAGTTGTTGCAAGAGTGATTTATCTCTCATCTTGGCTTGAGGCAAGTGGATTCTATAATTAATATGATGGTTCCATTTCATGGCTTTTTTCTTCCTATGTTCTAATCTTTTTATGATTCAAAGATTACCTTGGATAAATGGAGCAATGTTTATGTTTGATTTCACTTACGTTATTGTTTTACAATGAATTGGAAATTTGTTTTCAATTTGGTCATCTTGAAATTCAGCCTTCTTTATGTCAAATTTTTGTGTTCAAAGAATGGAGGAAATCTTTGATTTAAAAGTGTTTGTATGGTTGATTGGAGTGATTAAATGAATGATGATTTGATGAGTTGAGGAGGTCAAGAAAGGGCCCAAATAATCATGGAAATGTGTATGGAAGAAGGGGAAACAAAAAGGACCAAAAAGGGTAGAAAAGAGAGAGTGTCCCAGCTGAGTCTCGAGCGACCCAGTGGGCCGCTCGAGCGGACCAGGTTCTGCCTGGCCCTCGCTCGAGCGACCCAGCTTCTGGATGGGCTTCGCTCGAGCGAACCAGGTTTGGCCTGTTTCAAGGCTCGTCTTTAGCCTGTTTTAAGGATTGTTTTGGGTCATTTTAAAGACTGTTTTGGGCTTGGTTTAAGGCCAAATTTGGGCCTGATTCAAAGAGGTTTAAATCAGTTTTTAATGGGACTTATTGGATTGTCTTTCAGGTCCACTTTGAGCCCATATTCAAGTCCAATTCAGCCCAATCCCTTTTCTATATTTGAAGCCCATTCAGCCCTTTTACAATCCTAGAACTATTATGTAAATTGGTTTGAACTATGAACAAACCATTTGGTTTTTCTTTCAAGTCTCAATGTACACTTCATCCCTTGTAATTGTCAAGGATCTTCTGTGGCACCAAATTACTTTCAATTAATGACAATAAAGGGGGTTAAATGTGCATCAAGATGACTCGCATCAGACTGTTGAGTCATCATACACTAAGTTCATTCCATGTTAAAAAGTTTTGTTCGGATTCATTCATAAACCTATTTGAATGCTTTGGGGTGGTTTACCACAATTATGGACATTGATAAGACTACTTATCTTATTTTACTAGGATTTGTCAGTATGTGAGAAATGTATTTGTTCGGAGTAGTTCTCTTACCGATTTTTAGAAATAAATCTTTATGAACGGCTTTGTATTACTTCAAGGTTTCGAACTTTTACTCTAATGGCACCACTAAGCTTAGGTTACCTTGTCGGACTGATCATCTGGCTTGGAACCTTTAAATTATCTACCAGCTGTAGCTTGGATTCTATCTGTACCGACCACGGCAACGGTTTTGTATCCGGTCCCACGTGTAGTGGCTACGGTTCTGTTTGATAACGACCTTGTTCGTTCCGGTCCACGATTAGTGGCTACGGTTTCTGTCTACTCCTGTTACTTAGGTAACAGGAGAATTTAGCTATACGTGGTTTGCCAACGTTTTATACGTTTGATGTTTTATCTAATGGTTCTTGTTTATTTCAACTTATTATAGTCTTAGATTCGTTAATATTAAAGATGTCGATCTTTTATCTTGTCGTTGCTGTTATTTAAGATTTAATCGTAGTTCTCATTTATTAAATGTTTTACTCTTTCCATCATCCTATTATATGTTATATTTGCTTGCCAGACCGTCATGTCTGACCCTTTTTGCTTGGTGCCAGATGTTGAGCACCTTGTCGTTGAGGCGCAATTTGAGGCGGACCCAGTAGTTCTTATGGAACGCGAGTGGCAGCCTGATGATATCGCTTAGACATCGGGTTGATTTCAGAGCTTCGATCACCTTTTTGGATAGATACTATTTTTTGGGGGGCTTGTTTGTAGCCATTGTTGGCTTATTTTTGGGCAATTGTAATTATTGGCTAAGTTGACTTTTGTATTAAACTTGAAACTAACTTTGGGGCCTATCTATAGAATGTTTCTCTTTTTCATACTAGTCTTGAGCGTTCTCATCATACACATATGCTATGGACTTTTATGTTTGCTACAATGCTTCCGCGTAATTTATTCGTTTGAATGTGATTCTGATAAATCATTGTTGGATCGAATTTCGAGGATACTTACTGCAGAAACCTGTGGGAAACCAGCGTGTATGGGCAGAATTTTTTGGCCCGTCGCGCCACGACCCCAGATTAAGGTCTTGTTTAACGGGACCTCGGTCCGGGGGCGTGACAGGCTTGGTATCAGAGCGAGAAATATTTGGGGCAATTAAAATTGGATTAGAAACATAAGGACGTGGCAAGGATTCGTTAGAATTACCGTTAGTTAGCGTCGATTGGGTTTGGGAATGCCTTATTTACTATATTTTATTATACTAACAAGTTGTTTTGTAGCACTATGCCTCCACGCAGACCTCCAGCGAATGCGAATGCATCAGGCAGTAACAATGACAGTGGGGTTGAGAATCAGATGACAGGCCAATTTCAGCAGCTCATGCAGATGTTAGTTGAACAACAACAGAGGGCAAATGAGAATCAAGCAAGATTCCAAGAGCAAATGGCGAAGAAGGATGAAGAGTTGACACAGGTTCAGAGGCAGTTGCTAGAAGTCTTGGGTAGAAGACCAGAACCAAGGCCAAATGTGGGAGCTCAGTTTGTTATCCAGAACAGAGACAGGGATCCTAATGTCTTGTTTGAGAAGTTTAGAAATAGAGGTCCAAAGGAGTTTACAGGGCAAGAAGACCCATTAGTAGCTGATGACTGGTTAGCCCACATAGAGAACATCTTTGATATTTTTACATGCACAGGCAGGCAACAAGTTCATCTAGCAGCTTCTATATTCACCGGATTGGCAGATATTTGGTGGAAAACCATTAAGGAGGGTTATCAGAATATCGAGAATGAGACTGCTTGGACCACCTTCAAACTGCAATTTAGTGAAAAGTATGTCCCTGCACACATCAAGAAGCAGAAAGCAGCAGAGTTCCAGTTACTCAAGCAAGAGGACATGACAGTCCTTGAGTACCTAACCAAGTTTGAAAAATTATCTCGTTATGCACCAGAGCTTGTTGATACGGAAGAGAAGAAAATTACCAAGTTCATGGATGGACTTAATCCCATCATCTTAAGGGATGCATTAGGTGTGGTACCACCAACTACTTTCCAAGAGGCTATCAAAAGAGCTTACAGATTTGAAGACATCAACAACCAAATCATCAAGGATAATCAGAGGAAGAGACAGCAATACCAAGGGCAGAAATCCAACCAAGGCAAGAGACAGAGGAAGCAGCAGAATACTCCAGCTCAAGGTGGGTGTGAGCATTATGGCAAGAACCATCCTACTCAGCAGTGCTATAGAGTTACTGGTGCATGTTTTAAGTGTGGTGGCACAGATCACGAAATGAAAGATTGCCTAAATAACAAAAATCAAGGCAGTAGGGCACCTCAGCAGCCACCAAGGCAGGCACCTCAGCAAAACCAGCAGGCAGTTCAGAATCAACCAAGACAGCAGCATAATCAGCAGCCCCATCAGCAACCACAAAATCAGAATGTCCGTCCACTGCAACAAAATCGGAATGTGCAGCAAGGAAAGAAAAATCAGAACCAGAATAGTCTGCGTCAGCAAGGCCGCCTCAATCACCTCAACCAAGTGGACGCTGAGGCAGCGGGAGATGTTGTGGAAGGTAAACTCTTAATTTGTGAAGTAGAAGCTAAAGTGTTGTTTGATCCGGGATCTACTCACTCTTTCATATCCCCTGTGTTTGCTAAAATGATTAGTGTGCCTGCTAGAGAGTTAGAATTTGTTTTGACGGTTACAACTCCGGTAGGGAAACAAGTTGTGTGTAATACATTTTACCCTAGTTGCTCAGTGAAGATAGGAGATGTCATATTCCCTGCAAACCTTATTATCTTAGTTATGCATGACTTCGATGTCATTTTAGGCATGGATTGGTTAGCGGGACATCATGCCTCTATGGATTGCTATAGCAAGACCATTGCTTTTAGATTGGATGGGATATCCTCCGGGGTGAAATTTCAGGGAGAGAAAAGGGTTTCTCCGGCTAGGTTTATTTCAGCTCTTTCTGTAGCTAAGTTGTTGAGATCAGGATGCGAAGGATTCATTGCATTTATCACCAAGGATGAACAGTCCCAAGGCGTAGAGAACATCCCGGTAGTGTGCGAGTTTCCCGATGTTTTTCCGGAAGAAATTCAAGGTTTACCACCTGTTAGAGAGGTTGAGTTCACAATAGAGTTGATGCCAGGGACTGCTCCAATCTCTATTGCTCCTTACAGGATGGCTCCTGCAGAGTTGGGTGAGCTAAAATTACAGTTACAAGAGTTGCTAGAAAAGGCTTTGTTAGGCCGAGTGTTTCACCATGGGGAGCCCCAGTACTATTTGTCAAAAAGAAAGATGGAAGCTTGAGAATGTGTATAGGCTACAGAAAGTTAAACGAAGTGACCATCAAGAACAAGTACCCTTTGCCAAGGATAAACAAGTTATTTGACCAGTTGCAAGGAGGAGAATTTTTCTCGAAGATAGATTTGAGGTACGGGTATCATCAGTTGAGAGTTAGAGAATCAGACATCCCGAAGACAGCTTTCCGGACTAGATATGGGCACTATGAATTTTTTGTGATGCCCTTTGGACTGACGAATGCTCCAGCGGTATTTATGGCCCTTATGAACAAGATCTTCGCACCTTATCTAGATCAATTCACAGTCGTCTTTATTGATGACATTCTAGTGTATTCCAAGTCAAGAGAAGACCATGAGCAGCACTTGAGGACTTCATTGCAATTGTTGAGAGATAATCAATTATATGCGAAGCTTGGAAAATGCGAGTTTTGGCTAGAGCAAGTCACCTTTCTGGGTCACATCATCTCTAGAGAAGGACTAGCAGTTGATCCATCAAAGATAAAAGTGGTCATTAATTGGGAGAAGCCGAAGAATGTGACTGAGATTAGGAGTTTTCTGGGGTTAGCAGGATACTATAGAAGATTTGTACAAGGATCTTCATCGAGTGCAGCACCTTGACCAAGTTGACCCGAAAGAATGTGTTGTTCGTATGGTCAGAGAAATGTGAAGCTAGTTTTGAAGAATTGAAGAATAGGTCAAATGTGAAGCATGTGGGCCAGTCCCTTTTTTTCTTTTCTTTTTTTTGTTATTTTCTTTCTCCCCTCTTTTTTTTTTTTTTTTTTTTTTTTTGCTTATCATCATAATGCATTTTTTGGCAAACCAAGATGTTCATGCATGCATTCTTTTGTAAATTGAATTTGTAGCATGATGTGATAGCATACCTGAAAGTTTTTTTGCAAATTTGGGAATTTGGAGCTCGTAGCGATATTGAGCCCTTCCTGATTTTGCGGAGACTTTGAGGTTTCGAAAGTTTGGAGTTTCGGAGCTCACAGCAATGTTGAGCCCATCTTCAAGCTTTCTATTTCTTTCGGGATATTTCCTTTTTCTTCGGAATTACCCAGGAGTCATGTCAAAATTTCGCCAGATTTTTTTAGTGAAATTCTGTCATTTTGATGATTGATCTTTTTCTTTTCCAACCTTTACAGGTGGTTCCTCCAGAACGAAGAAGGGTAAAGAGCCTGCTACAAGCGTACCTCGTCGATCTGCTAGATCTTCTAATCCAGTCGTTCAGCAGGCTTGGGAGAAGGTCCAGTATGTTAAGAGAAACCTGGAAGAGTGTGACTCCCTCAACAGAGATGAGATAAGGCAGCGACTGATCGCTCTCAAGAGTGAGGAATTTTATAAGATCATGGTAAGCAATCGTCCATGGGTGATAGACGATCGGAGGGTTTTTCCCCAGCCTACCTTCTTCTTTGCTGATGCAGTCCCTGATGACATGACATACCAGAGAAGAAGTTTTCAGTTCTCTTTCACAGCGGATGGTGAGAAGAAGACTGTTACTACCCGGTCGATGTTTGATCGCACCGTCTCGATCATGAGCCTTGCCCCCACGTGCTCTAAGAGGGAAGAGCCTCCAAACTGGCTGAGAAGGACAAATGTAATCAAGACCGGGGTTTTTGTTGGCGGTCCTCCTGGATATGCGGAGAAGTCGCCTGTTGACATGGACATGTTAATGCCGGCCAGTGGCTACCAGGGCTCTAATTATCCGTCGATCGATTTGGGACTGGTGGGCCTTGGCATTTTCAGTGGTGACGGTAGCAATTGGGTGAAGCCTTTTCGACTTCGTGGCCGTTTCAGTGCAGACTCCGAGTGGAAGTCGTGGACTGATCGCGTCCTGCTGATTGATGGCGCCGTTTTGAAGGAAGCCGGGATTTTTTATGCGGTCCGTGCCTTTAGGGAGACCGTGATCTTTTCAGACGAGGCGTTCATGGCTATGTTGGAGTCATTCCTTCCATAAACCAATACCTTCGTTGTGACGAATGGTGAGATTGGTTTCTCTTTGAAGGAGCTGAGCGCCATTACTGGATTGCCCATCCTTGGCAGACTCTATGAGGAGTTTATGCCGATCGACAACGTCCTCAAGGAGCAGTATGAGGAGTTCAGGCTTTTGTACTTTCAGCTCGTTGCCTTCTATGATTTTTTGAAGGAGAAGGAGGGCTCGAAAGTAAGATCCAGCAGTTGGAAGAGTTTTAGCTCTTCGTCTCTCAACTTTTTTGACAGCAGGGAGTCTTCTGATAGTGCAACCCAGGAAGCTAGGGCTCAGGATCTAAGTTCGAAGAAGACTTTGGCCATGCAAGAAGAGTTGAGGGGTTTCTTCACAAGTAAAGAAGCCATTTGTCCTGACAATGCACTGCGGAGAGATCTAGCTGTTTACCTCACTTTTTGGCTAGGTGAGGCTATTTTTGCTGGAGGAGATGGAATGCACATCAGGCCGCATTGTATTTTTCCAGCTTGTCAGATGGCATTTGGAGAGCAGCTTGCTTTGCTTCCAGCTCTTTACTCCTACTTGTGTACCGAACTGCAGGCTACTTCTTTGTTGGTTCGGCTTGGGCTCCCTATGAATAGGGTATTTTCAGCCCACATCTTTTATTCATGGTTTGTATACCACTGTCCTGGCTTACACCGGCTGGGTACTGGACAGGATGATGATCTCCTCATGATTCGACTGGCTAAGGGCAAAGCCGCGTCTAAATCACTTTTGTTTGCCCGCATGAGGATCCGACGGTTCAGGGACGTCGAGATGGGACAGTCTTCAGTGAAGCTTTCTCCGGAGTTGTGGAAGAAGGCTTTTGACTTTGGTGCCTCCCGAGACTCTACCAGGGCAAGGTCGGGAAGGCATTATTCCTTGACAAATGAAGAGAATGAGTGGCTTTTCAGCATACGTGTTAGCACGATGGTGTACCGCATACATCTTTTCGTCGACATCCAGTCGTATGTACCGTCTCATTTTTCTCTGCAATTTGGCTTTTCTCAAGGCGTTGTTAGAGCGCCTTCAAGCATGGTGAAGGGCTTTGGAAGTTTACAGGACTGGAGAAACGCATAGGCTTTCTATAGTGCTGAAGACACTACAGCCATGATTTCCTATCCTGTATTGTCGACTTCCCGGACTGTTGGCTTCGTGAAGTGGTTCACGGAGAGCTTTTTGGCATATCAGGGGCTTTCCAAGAAGGAGCTTGATGTGAAGCTGGCATCTGGAAAGGGCCTTGGAAATTTGGATGGCGTCCGGCGAGAGGAAGTTTGGGCCTTCCTTTCTGGAGAGAAGCACAAGATAGGCTTTCTCGGTGACCAGGCGTCATTGGTTCTGAAGCTATACGAGAAATACCTGATGAGGCTTTAGAGCAGCTAGAACAAGAGGAAGCTGAGCTTGATGCTTGGATGCAAGCGGCACAGAGGCAAGCTTCCGTGGAGTCTACTGGCAAGAGTAGACCATCCAGTGAGGAGTCAAGTGGGAAACCTGACTCTGACAGTGGGGCAGGTTCCTCTAAGAAGCGAGCCCGCAGGAGTAAGAGGAAGAGGAGTCATCATCGCAGCAAGGGGCAACATGAAGATTCTCCTAATTTGGAAGTTCCTCTTAGTATCAATAAGGAGGTGCCAGAGGATGCTGACAAGCCTCCAAAAAAGAGAAGCCGAGAAGAAGAGACCGTCAGTGAAGGTATGATTCTTCATCTTTCTCTTTCCATTTCTTTTCATGGGATTTTTCCATGTTTTGATTTGCTTTCTCCCTCTGCTTACCTTTTTTTTTAGCAGAGGATGAAGACTTGGCGATGCCTGAGGTTCCTACCGATGAGGCGGTGATGGATCCTGTCGCGGCACCTGAAGAAGAACCGAGGGACTCTTGAGTGAATCCAGAATCTCCAACTGGTATAACTTCTTTTGCTTTCTTTCTTTTGTGTTTGTGACTTGGTTTGCTAACATTTTTCTTTTCAACTGACTTGCCACAAGATTCCGATGACTTTGAACCATCGATGGACGCAAATGTTGATGATGCTTCCGATGAGTTCATGGAGGAAGAAAGTGTTCCACCAGTCATCGAAGAAGGTATTTTTGTAGTAATAACCCTGATAATGATTTTCAAACAGGATCATATTCATACCTTTTTGTTTTTTTTTTTGGCAGGTTTTGAGGTGATAGAGGAGAGTCCGTCGCTTCTTTCAGAACCGGAGCAAGGGATGCCAGAGGTTCATCTGGAGGTAGAGACTCCTGCAACCAATTCCGACACTGTGGAGGAGGTACCTCGTGCCGAGATTTCATCCCCAGCAGCTCCGACTGGAAAGAGTTCTTTTGTTCCTCTTCCAACGGGGCATGACATGAGCCGCCGACCGACGGAGCGGGGCGAATCTTCAGCTGGGCCATCTCTTCTTTTTGCGAAAAAGGTGGTTGTGTGGGTTCTGAGCTCTTGGATTAAGACTCTCCTTGCTGGGCACTTGGATGCCGGATTTGGCATGATCCAGCATGTGCAGGAGATTCTCGGTGATGCCGAAGAGGCTGGTCTGGATGTCATAGGTGGCAGGGCAATCGTTGATAGGATCATTGCACTGGGTGACAAGTGGTTTGAGACCATTGGTTTTGCTGACGACCAGTTCTTCAAGGAGATGTTCCTGGACCCTGCTGATAGGGCTAAGTCTGACCTGAATGAGGCAACACAAAGTAGGAAACAGCTAGTCCGAGAGAAGAACTTAGAAGAGCTAGCCATCATTGGGCTGACACATGACCTTAACATCCTTGATAGGGAGGTCGATGAGGCCAGGAAACATCTTAACCATTTGAAGGCACAAGTCGCTGCCAAGTGGGCTGCTATAATAGAGGCTCGCGACAGGGAGAGTGCTCTGATTCGGCAGGTTGCAGATGCTGATCGAGTTCTCGAAAGGAAGTTTCGAGAGGACAAACAATGGCAAACTGCTCGGGATAAGCTTCCCGGTGTGAAAGAAGGGTTACAGCCTAACCCAGCATCTCATGGCAAGTTTCTGAAGAAGCGTGCCCTGGAAACTCTGATGACTGAGGCCAAAAGTTTGCTTGAGGAGCTGAAATTTTGGTTGTATACCATTTTTGGTTGAGCTCCTGATTTTTGTAGGAGAAACTATCCTCTTCTTTTTTTGGTACCACATGTATTTTTTGGTACTCTCTTTTTTTGTAGTGCTTGTAAACACTTTTTTTTGTACCACATGTATTTTTTGGTACCCTTTTTTTTGTAGTGCTTGTGAACACTTTTTTTTTGTACCACATGTATTTTTTGGTACTCTTTTTTTTATTTTCCCTACGCTCACTTAAATCTTTTTGTGATGAAAGCAATTGCTAAATGGGATCCTTTTTTTTGTTTTGTTTTCCCTACGCTAACTTAAATCTTTTTGTGATGAAAGCAATTGCTAAATGGGATGCCTTTTTTTTTGTTTTCCCTACGCTCACTTAAATCTTTTTGTGATGAAAGCAATTACTAAATGGGATTTGATCAAAAGTTGTCATTTTGTGAAGATCTTTTGTCAAATGATTGTTTTGGCATGGGAGCCAGATTTTTTTTTTGTGGCATGGAAGCCGATTTTGGCATAAGAGCCAGTTTTTTATGGCATTGATAGCCGGTTTTGTTTTGTGGCATTGATAGCCGGTTTGTGGCATTGATAGTCGGGTTTTTTGAAAGCCAAGGTTTTAGTTTGTGGCATTGATAGCCGGTTTTGTTTCGTGGCATTAATAGCCGGTTTGTTTTGTGGCATTGATAGCCGGTTTGTGGCATTTATAGCCAGTTTTGGTTTTCAAAAATGCAAGTATCGACTAAAAGTCGCTTTCCTGCTGAATGGTCTTGCAAGTATCGATGGAATGTCGCATCCTTGCTCATTCGGTTGCGAATATCGATGGAATGTCGCTTACTCGTGGATTTGGGTGCAAGTATCGATGGAAAGTCGCTTCCTTGCTTTTCAAAAATTTTGGTTTTGTGGGTACTGACTTGATGTCGTTTACCCATGATTTTTGAAATTTACGGTTTTCTCGAACCTTTGGGTTGTGGATATCAACCGCAATGTTGCATTTCCACGATTTCTCAGTTTTTTTTAACCTTTGAAATTTGGGTTGTGGATATCAACTGAAATGTTGCGTCTCCACGGTTTTTAGGTTTTTTCAAACCTTTGAAATTTGGGTTGTGGATATCAACTTAAATGTTGCGTCTCCATGGCTTTTTTTTTTTTGTAAGTATCGACGAAATGTCACTTCCCTGCGATTTTAGAATGTCGAACGTGGTTCGCATTCTTCCGATTTGTGCGAGTATCAACTAAGTGTCGCTGCCCCCGCGGTTTTTTGAAAAACCGTTTTTTTTTTGTTTAAAGACACGAGGGTCGTAAGTTTTGACCTAAAACCATTTTGGCTGTAAAAGCCAGGGTGGACTAGGGTGGAAATCCCTGAATCCGGATTTTGTTTCAAACCATGAATTTTGGGTTCAAGGGTTGAAAATTTTGGTCAAGTTAGGGATAAGTTCCTATACTTGGAAATTTGAACAATGAAACGGTGAAAGTAAGCATTGTTTGAATTTTTAGAAATTTCAACATTTGATATGAAAATTCTAAAAAGAGTGGGTTTAGCGAGTGAGTACCTGGAAACCGTTTTGGTCGTACAGGCATTGCTCTTACCCAGTTGAGTAAATCTTCAAGGGTAGTACCACTTTAAGAACTTGTGGTTGATGGGCAGCATACATCTGTCCCCCTCTATGTTTAGGAGTGCGTATGCGCCGTTGGAGAAAACCTTGTCGATGACGTAGGGTCCCTCCCATTTTGGCTCAAATTTGCCTTTGGACTTGTGAGCGAAGACCATTAGTCTTTTTACCACAAGCACCAAGTCACCCTTTTGTAGGCGCGTTGCCTGACCTTTTTGTCGAAAGATCCTGCCATGCGTGCTTGGTAAAGTTCAATGCTTTGTCGAGCTTCGAGCCCTCTCTCATCGAGATTGTCCAGCTCATGGAGTTGCAATTTGACATTACTTTCTTGAATCATGTCATTTTACGAGGATACCCTCAACGAAAGAATTTGTACTTCCAAGGGTACGACAGCTTCGCATCCATAGACCAAGGAGAATGGTGTGCTATGGGTTGGTCCTCGAACGGTGGTTCGATAGGCCCACAAAGCTTCAAACAGTTTGTCGCTCCAATCTCTTTTGTCACTAGAGACAATTTTCTTGAGGATTTTGCAGAGTGTCTTGTTAAAAGCTTCTGCTAATCCGTTTGCTGCCAGATTGTATGGAGTCGAAGGGCAGCTTTGGATTTTGTATTTGTCACAGAACCTGTAGAATCTATGATCCCGAATTATGGCCCGTTATCATGGACGAATCTCTTAGGTATGCCGAAACAACAAATGATGTTGGTGCGCAGGAACTGAAGGACTGATGAGGTCTTCATTTCGTTGAGCATAAATGCTTCTGACCACTTGGAGAAATAATCCGTAGTGGCGAAGATGAAGCGATGACCTTTGCTTGAAGGGGCAGAAATAGGACCTATGATGTCCATACCCCAGGCTTCGAAAGGCCATGAGATCGCTATAGGATGCAGGATATTCTGTTGAAAGGTTCGTAGGTGGTTCCTCTACAATATTTTCAGAGGCTTCCAGCTCTATGAAACCTTCTAGGGTTTCAAGGGTATTTCCAAACTAAGGTTTTGTTCCTTTCCACGGGTCTTCTTGATCAGCAATTTTCCCAATGCTTGCTATGAGATGATCCTAATCGCCTGTTGAAACCGTGTCGAAGTATGGTACTTCTTTTGGAGAAGAGGGTTCTTCTGGTTCAGAAGACCACATGTCTGTGCCATCGGATAATTCCTCTTCATTGTCAGAGAAATCATATCAATTGGATGAGCTTCCTGGATCCTTGTCGGGTGACTCATCGAAGAGATATCCAGGGACATCGATGTCTTCATGGACTTGAGATGTTGAGGCTTGGTCAGTAAATTAACTTTTAAGCCTTTTTGTCAACTGTCTCAGGGGAGTGTCGGGATCATACCCTAACCCGTGTTAAGACTTTCCTACATGGCCGTAGAGTCTCCAATCTTCCAGCTGGCTTTTGGTCAAGACGGGCCCCAATGGTGTGAGAATATCGCGTCCTTCAAACAAACCGACCGGGTTTTGAGCGTCATAGCCCATCTTCTTCATAATAGCTTATGCCACAGGACTATATAAGGATAGTTGAGGCATACCTTCATTTTGAAAAGGTTCAAGCTTAGAGTTTGATGAGAAGCATCCGATCTATGGAAGAAGATCGGCTTTTCCTTTGCTGAAGTTGCTGAAACAACAAAGGAAGCTGACATACGATCTTCTATGTTAGAAGTTGTCTCCATTGGAGTAAGAGTAGGCTGAACTTGTTGAGTGTCGCTCGGATTGACGATGTGTCGTCTTCTGGCTCTAATCCGAATTCGTGTCTTGCATGATAGACGCGAAAGAGACAACGAATTTTCCCCCAGACTTTTGCTTTGCCTTCTTCACTTTAGTTGTGATGACAAAAGGCTTCGAAGGTTTGAGGGAGATGATGAAGGGAGTTTGAATGCTCTCTTCGGATTTACCGGATGGTTTGTTTTCTTCCGGTGATTGTTGAGGAGCCTTGCCTTATCTTTCTGGAGATTTTCGGTAAAGGGTGCTGTGTGCTTCTCCTCTCCTTCTTTTTCACCTTTATACATCTGTGAGCCTATAAAGTGGACTTCTTTACCCTTGAAGGGTTTTCTATCTGCAAAGACTCGATTGTAACATGCCGTCATCGCTAACAAACTTGATGCATTGATGAAGAGTTCAAGGGACAACACCATTCTCACGGATCCAGGGGCGTCCGAGAAGGATGTTGTAGCATGAAGAGGTTTTTATTGCATACATAGTGACCTCAGAGATAAGATCACTAATTTGCAACTTGAACCTGATTTTGCCGATAGGCCTTTGAGTACTCCCATCGTATCCACAGATAGATACATATGTGTGGCTCAGCTTGCTGGGCGGAATGCCCAACTCTTCGAGATCCGAAGTGGAGATGAGGATGAGTGCAGAACCTGGAACGATCTAAACTTTGTGCATAGGCATTTCCTTGATGTACCCTGTGAAGTACAGGGGTCGGTTGTGCCTTGTTTCGCCAAGTAGGTGGTCTTCCTCTGTGAAGGCGATGGTTACACTTGCTGCTTTTTGAACCGAGAGGCATTCGATGCATGATCCATCAGTTTTCTTCTTTTTCTCCCTTTGAGGAAGTTTCTGAGTTTTTAACCCGGTAGTCCATTTCAATTTGGAGGCTTTGCGGGGCATGTTTGTCGACATTCTCATTCAGCTTTTGTAATTCTGAAATAAGATTATCACGAGTGTGCGGAGATGTTAACAATAAATCTAGGATGTGCAGACGTGCAGGTATGTGCTTAAAATGTTCAATTAAGTCATACTTGAAAGCCTCCTTAGGGCCTGCATGTTCATCATTGTTGCCACCACTCGGGGCGCTTACAACATCTTTTCCCGAAGGATTTACATATGTAAATGAAGATTGGTTGTAATTCTTGTGGTAGTCCCGGCCAGAGCGTGTGCCTCTACCAACTTCGAGAGCTTCCTGAGAAGGGTCATCGTTTGGAAGATTGTCTTCAGGATCAAGAGGCTACCATTTTTCATTTGCTGAGGATGTATCTGCAGCAGAGTTGCCATCCTCAGCGATTGTGTTGCATGGAGCATTTTTCTGGAACAAGTCCTGAACAACATCCAGCAACCTTTCTTCTTCGTTGACCAATTCATCATCCCAAGCATCAATAGCTAGGGATTCTTCAGTCAGGAAGGGTGTGAACTTTGAAGTCACGATCTCAGGAGAAGAAACCTGAGAGGGTGTCATCTCAGTGAAACTCACGTGAGATGAGGTGGCTGAAAGTCCTTGTGGGAGTCCAAGATCCTAACCCTAGAGGGGGGGTGAATAGGGTGAGCTACTAATAGTGACTAACTATGACCAATTTTAATTTTCTATAAACTAACTAGTCACTAGTGATGATAACAAGCACAATGCGGAAGCTAAATACATACAATCATCACAAGAGCATGCACCACAACACAATATTTATAGTGGTTCGGCCAACGTGCCTACATCCACTACCGGCTTGTGCTCTCACACCCCACCGGATTTCCACTAATATGCTTTTCCAATAGGCTAAGCAATAACCTCTACAAGATGCTTTCCAAGGCTTAGCAATAACCTCTACAATGTATGCTTTCCAAGGCTTAGCAATAACCTTACAATGAAATGATTTCTCAAAGAAAGTGTCTTCCAAAGAACACTCTAAGAGATTACAATTAAAGCACAATTACAATGCCTCTTTAATAGGCTAATTTGAAAGTGAAAACTAAACTCACACAACACACTAATGAGTGCAAAGATGTATGCTAATGAGGTGTGTGTGTGACAACTTCAATCAAGTTTAAAAAATAAAGTCCAATGAATATATGCTCAAAGCAATTCAAAGATTAAAGCACATAGAAAGAATTGATTGAAGTTTAAATGCAAATCACATGAACAAATACTAACTTGTTGATGATTTAAAAAATAAAGGCTCACAAGTTGTATGAAATGAATTTGGCTTAAACATGTGATGCATTTGTAGTGTTGTTTTCAAAAACAAGATTTAACAAAGGTTTTAAAAAGATTGAAAACAACAATGATGATTCAAACAAGTTAAATTAACATGTTATAAAGAAATCAAAGTTTTAAACATAACATGTTTAACAAAGTTTAAAACTAAACTAAGTTTGAATCAAAGAAAAGAATTCATTACAACTTAATATCAAGGATTGAATGGAAGTAATGAATTCATTTCATCATAGTTATCATGCTAAAAACATTTACCAAAGATTTAAAACCAAGCATGAAACATATGATTAAATTAAGCAAAGCTTACTTGGAGATTTAACTTCATGATCCAAGCTTTAGCTTCCTTAATGACCTTCTTAATCTCTCTTAGTTCATCCCCTTTTTCTTCTCTTCAAACACCTCAAGAGTGCTTAGAAGCTCCAAAATGTTCAACAACCTTTTTCAATGGGAATGAACCCCTTTTTATACTCAAAAGTTGAGTTCCTGCGTGTCCTCGGTCGACCCCCAGTTTGGCTCGGTCGACCTACCCTTAACGGTCAAAAATCAGACCGTTTGAAAAAATGCTCAACGGACACTTTCTCGGTCGACCCACAGTGTCTTCGGTCGACCGAAGGCATGGGTTCGGTCGACCGACCACACTGCGGGTCGACCCGAGCCCAAGGACCAAAAATCCCATTTTTTGCATATTTAAAGAGATTTCTTTGTGGATCTTTGGGCCACTAAATCAAGCTTGGAAACATGATTTTAAATCATTCTAAGTATTTTAAAATCATGAAACATAAAAAGCCACAAATCATTTGAAACTTTAAAACTTAGGCTAAGCTTGAATTTTGAAATTCCTTTTACAAAATCAATTGCATCCAAATTAAACCAATTCATGCATAAAACATGAGTTTTACCATATTTTAAAAACAATGCATGGATAAAATAAGATTTCAATGTTTTCTAAAATAATGCAAGTGTGAGAAATCAAATGATGATTAAATGATATGCATCCATCAAATTGCAATACACAAAATTCCTAACAGTGGCTCCAAAGGATACATTGCTAGGCTTCGTCGGAGTGTAGGTGATCTCATCAGATGATGCTTCGAAAGAGCTATAATCCCAAATTATCACATTACAGGAAGCTCTAACAGGAGACGTTGCCTGATCAGAGTCAGACTCATCCTCAGATGTAAGAGGATCGTCTATCCAGTAATTTTCTCCATTTTCAGGAGTTAAGGGAGGATGTACCTAAGGGTCTTCAGGGACTTCCGACTCTAGATTGCGAGGAAGCTCATTGACGCGGTCTTGCTCTTGTTCTAGAGCGAGACGCTGCAAGATCCTTGCATATTCTTCAAGATCAGGCATGGGAACCAAATCTTCTTCTTCATCTACTCTTTGTGGCTCAACATAGTTGATTTCCACTGGAGCAATGACGGGTACTGGGTCAGCAGCATTTTCATTTATAGCCTCCTGGTCTTCTTCATCATCAGACCAGGATCCTTGTGGCTATAGGGGGTTATACCAGATTACTGGCATAAGATGAGTCTCAAGAATCCGTTCTTCATCGGAGAGATATTCTCCTGTTTCAAGGGACTCCTCCCACTCAACGGAGTAGTTGGATTCGAAACCATCATCGATGTCGCTGGACTTGTATCCATCAATGGAGAATCCAACTACCGAATTGCAAGAGTATGATGCCCCCTGCGTGGCTTCTTTGAATTGAGGTGGCATGAAATCACTGAGAGTGAATTTTCTTACCCCCTTTGAAGTCTCTGGAAGGGACGTTTTTGTTTCCTCCAGTGAAGCGGTAGAGGAAGCCTCTGCCTTTCCTTAGACTTATTATTTTGGCTGGGTCTTCAGCTTGAGGAGATGTTTCCTAGCCTGCCTTCGCTGTTGAGCTGTAGGCTTGTTTTCATGACCTCCTAATTTTCATTTTCCAGGAGATCGGGATGTACCCATATGGGTTGTCCGTCTGGTGTCGGGTAAGGAACTAGTTCTTCGGACGCTTGGATTGTGTTTATCACCTTGAAGGAAGTAGTGATCTTCTTTTTTGGTGATTTTGATGTTTTTTCACATGACACCATGTTGACGGAGGCAGACCCATAGTTTTTATCAAAGGTGATGACTCTGTTTTTCCACATCTCATCTATTTTTTCCCTCACAACAAAGCATTGATTGAGAGGATGCGAGATCTTCTGGTGGTATGGACAGTGCCGAGGATCGTTGGTTTTGCCAACATCACCCGGTCTTTTGGGTTCAGGCAAAGTGAGCTTGTAGTTTGCCACAAGAGCCCCGAAGATTTCATCAACATCTTCATCAAATGGGTATTTCTTTTCTACTTGCTCCTTGAAGGCATCAGAGAGTTCGGGCCTCTTACCAGCAGCTTTGTTTTCAGCTTTCTCTGGTGGCTGAGGAGCTGACTTGGTTTGCACATTAAGGATCTCTTTCTTCTTTGGTTTAGAGGTTGCAATGGTGGTTGGCTCTTTTCTTTATGATTTCTGACTGTTGAGGTCTTTAATCACCATTTCAGCTTCCATGGAAGCTTCTAGGAGTTCTCCCAGGTTTTTTGATTTGTTGCCGATGATCATGGAACGGATTCTAGCTCTCATGTTGTTTCGGCAGATGTCGACTAGCGACGCTTGTGGCAGTACATCAGAGCATTTGTATGTCATTGTTTTCCACTTGTGAATGAAGTCATATGTTGACTCATTCTCCCCCTATTTTAGGCTGCACAGCTGAGCCATAGTAGCGGGATGATCCTCACCTTTGAAGTGAGTTAAGAAGCATGTCTCTAGTATGGCCCAATTTTGGATGGAGTCCTCCGGCACAGTGGAGTACCAATCGAAGACCGTACCTTTTAGGGTACTTGCAAAGAGGCGGATCTTGAGTGCATCTTGATCCGCGATAGCTCCCGTCAGGATCTTGAAGTGGATGACGTGTTTCTTGGCTGATCCTTTCCCCATATATGTTTGGAGAGTAGGATGTTTGAATTTTGTGGGGAACGAGACCGAGTCCATCCATAAGGGATATGGTGGCTTGATCCCATGCTCATTGAGTATATCCTCTTCTTTTGCTTTGGCGAGGATACTGTCTACGTCCTTTTTGGTAGGGCGCGTGACTCATTTTCTTCTCCATTTACCTCATCTTCTTGATGATTCGGAGGAGGTTCATTGTTCGCCAGATTTTGGAAGGCGAGGAGAAGGTTTTCCATCTGTAAGACCCCGACCCGAGAGACCTCGATTAGTGTTAATTAAGTTGTGTCTTTGCTATAAGTGTGTTTAGTGGATTTGGACTTAGTTTTGGGTTAGAATAGCTTTTATAATAGCTTTAGGGAATTTTGAGAGCCTTCTTGATTTGTGGGACCCTTTGGGGGTTCTTGTTACGGATTTACGTGAGCTTGGGGGTTTAATCATGATTTCCTAAAATTATGTTTTTAATCTCGTTTGACTTATCTTATTATTCTCTATAACTTTCGTGTTGACCTCGTTCTCATTCGAGGGCCCGAAACCAGACTTTTCTCGATTTGAGGGCAAAACAATCTTTTTACCCAAAATCTGGACATAATTTTCAATGTCACCAAAACTTGCAAAACATACACTTTTTGGAAACTAGATATTTCGTCAAACAACTTTGTCTTCTTCGTCGAATTCATTTGAGGTCCCGAGACGCATGTTTTTAGCCCGACAAATGTTTTAAGTTGTGGGACCCACTCTCTTCTTTGTATATATAGAAACCCATCTCCTTCATTCCCCTTTTTGCCCTAATTCCTGCACAAGAGAAGCTCCAGCAGCAGCCATCGGTTCCCCTTCTTCTTCTTGTTTTCTTCCCCACAAAACACCTAAAAACCTTGCTCAAATCAAGAGAAGACCTTCACTAATCTTTCTCCCCTTGTCAAGAGCTTTCCTTTGGTACCATTTTTAGAAGGATTCATCAACTTCGAATTTCTCATTGAGCTAACCTTGCTTATTTGAAGACTTTCTAGGTAAGAGATCTCTTTCATCTCCTAGATTCTTATTTATTTAGCCTTGGATAAACTCCATTTTCATTATTGGAAGTTTTCCCTTTATTTTGATTTGATTTTTATATTCTAGGGTTGGATTTGGAGGTTTTTGTATAGGTATTTGATTTTGAGCTTAAGAGGTGATTAGAGCTTGCTAGCTTTGGACCCAAGGCAAGTGGATGAAGTCATTCATTAAATGTTAAAATCAGATTTATGCATGTTCTTAATTTTCTCATTATGATTTGATTTGCTTAAATCATGGTTATGACTTGTATTCTTTTGATCTCAAATGCACCTATTAATGTGTCTTTCTATCTCTTGCAAATGTGCATAGTTGTATGTTAAATTTGAATGGCCTATGTTGTAATGGATTCCACATGTTTTGAAAGGATGGAAAGGAAGTGTTGGCTGAATGCTTTGGAGATTCAAATGGTGGGTTTGAAGTGTTGAGAATGGGAATTTTAATGATGAAATGGTGGAGTTTTCAACTCAATATTGTATAGGGATCTGACCCTTAAAAATGAGAAAGGTTTGAAGGAAGGAAGGACTGAAAACAGCTTCAGAAATCAGTCCCGTAGCAGTTTCGGTCAGAATTTCGGCTATGTTTTCAGTTCAAGTTCCAGAGAGCTGCAATCTTTGTTGAATTCTGATTGTGGCATTTCGGCTAACCGAAAAGCTAACCGAAATGTTTTGATTCGAATTCTAGAGAGCTGCAGTTTTTGTTAAGTTCTTATTGTGGAGTTTCGGCACCGAAAATCTAACCGAAATGTTTCGGTTCAAATTCCAGAGAGCTGCATTTTTTTTTTAATTCTGATTGTAGCATTTCAGCTAACCGAAAAGCTAACCAAAATATTTTCGGTTAGAATTCCAGAGAGCTACTTTCTCCCCATTCATGTTCTAGGTCAGAGTTTCGGTCAGCCGTAGGTCAGCCTTTCGGCTAGCCGACAGCCAACCGAATGGCTGACCGAAACCATAGAATTTAATTGATTATCTCCGAAGAATTATGTAAGACTATAGTGAGGAAGAAGGACCATGATTCCAATCTCGTTAAAGGTCATTTAGACTTGTCAATGGGCGTAAGGTCCCCGATTGTCTCTAATTCTTATGGAGTACCAAATATATATTCAATTGACAAACGAGACCCTATTTACATTGATTCAAATCTTGGACCTTCAACATTTAACCAAGAGAATGTTGGAAATCCATTCACGTCTATCGTGACCCGATTTGTTTAATTGTGCCTTTCAAACATCATATCTTATGATTTTGACATGTCCCGAAAGTATTGGAAAGTGTATTTAGCTTTTGCTAACCTGTATATGTCCGACCCGATATGAATGTGTATTTGTGCCTATGGGCACCCTATTTTGTTTTTATGCATATGATTTGACTTCCCGTATTTGACCTATGAGTCGGCACCACTAAGCTTGGACAACCTTGTCGGTTTGATCCACCGACTTGGAGATCCCTCCCCTCCTGTTTAGTCAGCTGTTGTCTGGAATCCGTAGAGTTTTACCCCGGTTCGCTACCGTGGTCCCGCAGAGTATGTATATGTATGTTATAGTATTTTATCATTATCCCTCCTCACCTTGTGTGACCGAGGTCAATGATCCTGTAGGGTATGTGCTCTCATCACTTTTGTGAGAGAGGATTTAGCTTCGTGTGGTTTCCATCTTAACAGTCTTCTATTCTTGGTACCTTACTATTTTATATTGTTCATCCCTTTACCTATTAAATGATGCATTGTCTTTTACGAAATTCATTATTTATATAGGTTTTCAATATGTTTTCTAAAGTATCATTATTTCAAATGTATTATCATATCTTTTCACCTACCTGCCAGACCGTCGTGTCTGATCCATTTATTTTGGTACTCAGGTCCCGAACCCATTACCATTAAGGAGGAGCCCGAGGAGGCGGTCGGTGAACCGCAACGAGTAATAGAGTGGCAAGCTGACGATGTCATGCAGACATTCGTTCAGGCTTTGAGAACGACACTTTTTGGGAGTTTGTGATAACATCTTTAGGGTTTATTCTTTTGTCATGTATTGGTCTTTGTTGACCACTATTTTTGGGGCAACTAATCAACTGATCTTTTGTATATACATTTAACCTTACTTTTGGAAAGTATGCTAATGATCATTGCTCATTCTGATATCTTGTCATATCAAATATAAATCAGCCTTGTTTATGGAATGGAATAGCACTACTATGATTTACTACACACTTCCGCAATCTCGAATATGCGTTTGATATGTTTAAATGTGAGATGATATGCATGGATGATCCTCACCGCGGAACCCTATGGGAAATCACGTGCAAGGATAAATGTTTTCTTAATTCCGTGTGCGGATTAGCCACAGAGATGCATGTGGCGCGGCATCATAAGTCCCGATCCCGGATTTGGATTCCCTAACTCGGTCCTGGGTCGCGACACCATCAGAGTTTCAATCCTCTGCTGGCCTCGTTCCAACTGCTAGATGCGTGTGAGCGCATCATCTTGAGGTGGATTGCAGGGTAGTAGCTCAGAATTTGTATCCAGGATGTTCATCCTTCGAGATTCAAACGAAGAAACTGTCTTGGTGACTGAGCTGGGGCTCATTTTTTTTTATGAAGAGCTTGAATAAGGATCACTCTGCCATCCTTTGCTTGAAGGAGCAGGGGATTCTTCTGAGTGTCTTCTTGTCCTGGAGACACTGCGGGTCACCAGACGTCGAACATGGATTTTTGTTGCTGACTTTTGGCGTCTTCTGGTTTTTCCAACCATATGGACAGCAGTAATTTAGTTGGGTCTTTCTCTTCGACACATTTGGGAGAGACTTGAAGTGTAGGAGGCTGGGTCCTTTGCTTCTCTAGTCTCTTTTGTCGATACGACGCGCGGCGGCGTATACGATGAGCAATTTAAGCTTCGATCAGCTCTGGCTGGGCTTTGACAAAGAAGGATGTGCTCCCTCGGGCCCGGACGTCAGTCCGTGCGTTCGTGTAAGACGGTGCACAGTCCTCCGGCGTACACAATGTTTTTCATGTATCTATGTTGAAGAAGTACGTCCCCGATAGATTGCATATACTCCGTTATGAGCCATTGGAAATCCGAGAAGATGCTACATATGTTGAGAAGCCTAAGCAGATTATTGACACCAAAGAACAAAAGTTGAGGACACGCACTATTCAGTGGGTCAAAGTGCTTTGGGAGAATCACGGACCGGAAGAAGCAACTTGGGAATTGCGGGATCAAGTTCAGAAGAAGTACCCGCATCTACTACCGGAGGCGAGTTTATTTCATTTGGAGGACCAAATGTCCTAAGGGGTGGAGGATGTAAGACCCCAACCCGAGAGACCTCTATTAGTGTTAATTAAGTTGTGTCTTAGCTATAAGTGTGTTTAGTGGATTTGGACTTAGTTTTGGGTTAGAATAGCTTTTATAACAGCTTTAGGGAATTTTGAGAGCCTTCTTGATTTGTGGGACCCTTTAGGGGTTCTTGTTACGGACTTACGTGAGCTTGGGGGTTTAATCATAATTTCCTAAAATTATGTTTTTAATCCCGTTTGACTTATCTTATTATTCTCTACAACTTTCATGTTGACCTCATTCTCATTCGAGGGACCGAAAACCAGACTTTTCTCGATTTGAGGGCAAAACAGTCTTTTTACCCAAAATCTGGACACAATCTTCAATGTCACCAAAACTTGCAAAACATACACTTTTTGAAAACTAGATATTTCATCGAACAACTTTATCTTCTTTGTCGAATTCATTTGAGGTCCCTAGACGCATGTTTTTAGCCCGACAAATGTTTTAAGTTGTGGGACCCACTCTCTTCTTTGTATATATAGAAACCCATCTCCTTCATTCCTTTTTTTTCCCTAATTCTTGCACAAGAGAAGCTCCAGCAGCAGCCATCGGTTCCCCTTCTTCTTCTTGTTTTTTTCCCCACAATACACCTAAAAACCTTGCTCAAATCAAGAGAAGACCTTCACTAATCTTTCTCCCCTTGTCAAGAGCTTTCCTTTGGTACCATTTTTAGAAGGATCCATCAACTTCGAATTTCTCATTGAGCTAACCTTGCTTATTTGAAGACTTTCTGGGTAACAGATCTCTTTCATTTCCTAGATTCTTGTTTATTTGGCCTTGGATAAGCCCCATTTTCATTATTGGAAGTTTTCCCTTTGTTTTGATTTGATTTTTATATTCTAGGGTTGGATTTGGGGGTTTTTATATAGGTGTTTGATTTTGAGCTTAAGAAGTGATTAGAGCTTAATTTGCTAGCTTTGGACCCAAGGCAAGTGGATGAAATGATTCATTAAATGTTAAAATCAGATTTATGCATGTTCTTAATTTTCTCATTATGATTTGATTTGCATAAATCATGGTTATGACTTGCATTCTTTTGATCTCAAATGCACCTATTAATGTGTCTTTCTATCTATGTTAAATTTGAATGGCCTATGTCGTAATGGATTCCACATGTTTCGAATGGATGGAAAGGAAGTGTTGGGTGAATGCTTTGGAGATTCAAATGGTCGATTTAATGTGTTGAGAATGGGAATTTTAATGTAGAAATGGTGGAGTTTTCAACTCAATATTGTATAAGGATCTGACCCTTAAAAATGAGAAAGGTTTGAAGGAAGGAAGGACTGAAAACAGCTTCAGAAATCAGTCCCGTAGCAGTTTCGGTCAGAATTTTGGGTATGTTTTCGGTTCAAATTCCAGAGAGCTGCAATTTTTGTTGAATTCTGATTGTGGCATTTCGGCTGACTGAAAAGCTAACCGAAATGTTTCGGTTCGAATTCCAGAGAGCTGCACTTTTTGTTAAGTTCTGATTGTGGAGTTTCGGCTAACCGAAATGTTTCGGTTTCAAATTCCAGAGAGCTGCAATTTTTATTGAGTTCTGATTGTAGCATCTCGGCTAACCGAAATGTTTTTGGTTAGAATTCCAGAGAGCTACTTTCTCCCCATTCCTGTACTAGGTCAGAATTTTGGTCAGCCGTAGGTCAGCCTTTCGGCTAGCCGACAGCCAACCGAAAAGCTGACCGAAACCATAGAATTTAATTGATTATCTCCGAAGAATTATGTAAGACTATAGTGAGGAAGAAGGACCATTATTCCAATCTCGTTAAAGGTCTCTTAGACTTGTCAATGGGCGTAAGGTCCCGGATTGTCTCTAATTCTCATGGAGTACCAAATATATATTCAATTGACAAACGAGACCCTATTTACATTGATTCAAATCTTGGACCTTCAACAACCAAGAAAATGTTGGAAATCCATTCACGTCTATCGTGACCCGATTTGGTTAATTGTGCCTTTCAAACATCATATCTTATGATTTTGACTTGTCCCGAAAGTATTGGAAAGTGTATTTAGTTTTTGCTAACCTGTATATGTCCGACCCAATATGAATGTGTATTTGTGCATATGGGCACCCTATTTTGTTTTTATGCATATGATTTGACTTCCCGTATTTGACCTATGAGTCGGCGCCACTAAGCTTGGACAACCTTGTCGGTTTGATCCACCGACTTGGAGATCCCTCCCCTCCTGTTTAGTCAGCTGTTGTCTGGAATCCGTAGAGTTTTACCCGGTTCGCTACCGTGGTCCCGCAAAGTATGTATATGTATATTATAGTATTTTATCATTGTCCCTCCTCACCTTGTGTGACCGAGGTCAATGATCCTGTAGGGTATGTGCTCTCATCACTTTTGTGAGAGAGGATTTAGCTTCGTGTGGTTGCCATCTTGACAGTCTTCTATTCTTGGTACCTTACTATTTTATATTGTTCATCCCTTTACCTATTAAATGATGCATTGTCTTTTACGAAATTCATTATTTATAGAGGTTTTCAATATGTTTTCTAAGGTATCATTATTTCAAATGTATTATCATATCTTTTCACCTACCTGCCAGACCATCGTGTCTGATCCATTTATTTTGGTACTCAGGTCCCAAACCCATTACCATTGAGGAGGAGCCCGAGGAGGCGGTCGGTGAACCGCAACGAGTAATAGGGTGGCAATCTGAGATGTCATGTAGACATTTGTTCAAGCTTTGAGAACGACACGTTTTGGGAGTTTGTGATAACATCTTTTGGGTTTATTCTTTTGTCATGTATTGGTCTTTGTTGACCACTAGTTTTGGGGCAACTAATCAGCTGATCTTTTGTATATACATTTAACCTTACTTTTGGGAAGTATGCTAATGATCATTGCTCATTCTAATATCTTGTCATATCAAATATAAATCAGTCTTGTTTATGGAATGGAATAGCACTACTATGATTTACTACACGCTTCTGCAATCTCAAATATGCGTTTGATATGTTTACATGTGAGATGATATGCATGGATAATCCTCACCGTGGAACCCTGTGGGAAATCACGTGCACGGATAAATGTTTTCTTAATTTCGTGTGCGGATTAGCCAAAGAGATGCACGTGGCGCGGCATCATAAGTCCCAATCCCAGATTTGGATTCCCTAACCCGGTCCGGGGTCGCGACAGACTGGTATCAGAGCGGGACATGTTTCAGGCAATTTAAAAGAAACTAGAAATCTTAAGGACGTGGCGGGGATTCGTTAGACTCTCGTTAGATAGGATCGTGTGAGCAATGTGTAACCACCATGTACTTGATTTTCTATGCTAACAATTTGTTTTGCAGTGTTATGCCACCTCGCAAACGAGCAGCAAACGATAATCACGTTGCTAGTAACAGTGAAATCACAGAGCCTATTACAGAGGATACATAGAATATCAATATGCAGAATCAATTTCAACAAATGATGCAGGCCATGTTAGACCAGCAACGTCAGGCCAATGAAAACCAGGCTAGACTCCAAGCACAAGCACATGAAACGCAAGCCAAATTACAAGAGCAAATGGCTAAGAAAGACGAAGATCATGCAAGGGAGATGGCTCGACTACAGCCACAGTTATTAGGTGTGTTAGAGAGGAGACCAGAACAGGTTCCAGTTGTAGCACCGGGTGTGGTCATCAATAGGGCAAATGATCCCAATGTACTGTACGAACGCTTCAGGAAAAGAGGCCCGAAAGAGTTTGTTGGGACAGAAGATCCAATCACTGCAGATGATTGGCTCGAACACACAGAAAACATCTTCGAGATCTTCACATGTACAGGCAAGGAACAAGTGCAACTTGCTGCATCCATGTTCACGGGCTTGGCAGATATATGATGGAAGACTATTAAGGTAGGGTACAGAACAATAGTAGATGCACAGCAATGGACTAACTTCAAGAAATAGTTTGGGGACAAATATGTACCAGCACATGTGAAGAAGCAAAAGGCAGCTGAGTTTCAGCAACTCATGCAAGGAAATATGACAGTCCTCGAATACCTCACTAAGTTTAAGAGATTGTCCCGATATGCTCCAGAGTTGGTAGATACAACGGAGAAAAAGATAGCAAAGTTCCTTAAGGGACTTCATCCTATCATTGAGAGGGATGCTACCAGGATTACACCACCAGCAACATTTGAGGAAGCTGTCAAGAGAGCCTATAAGTTTGACAACTTCCACAACAAGATTCTCAGAGTTCAGGGAAAGGGTCAGGGCCACCAACAGCAGAACACTCAGCAGAGGAACAATCAAAATAAGAGGCCAAGGCAAGAGCAAAATGTGCAGAATCTAGGGGCTTACATACACTGTGTGAAATATCATGGGAATGCCCAATGCCGTTCTATCACGGGGGCATGTTTTAGATGTGGTTCGATGGACCACCAAATGAGGGAATGCCCGAGGCCAGAAAGACAGAATAGGCAGCAACGGGGAGCATAACATGAAGCACCACCTCAAAATGCACTGGTGATCCAAAATCAGGCTAGGCCACTGCAGCAACAGGCACCTCAGCAACAGTTCAGACCACAACAGCAACAACAGGCCCGTCAGCAAGGGCAAAATCAGAATCAGAATCAACGTCCTCAAAATCAGAATAGGAACGCACAGCAGGGTAGGCAGCAACAAGTCCATAATAGGCCACACCAGAGGGAACAACTCTATGCTATCAATAGAGCTGATGTAGAGGCAGAAGGCAACGTAGTGGAAGGTACACTTCTCGTCTATGGTTTTGATGCTAGGGTTTTGTTTGACCCTGGCTCTACTCACTCATTCCTATCTCCAAAATTTGCTAAGTTGATTGATATGCATGCTAGAGAGTTGAATTTCATTTTGACTGTGACTACCCCTTTAGGTAAGGAAGTTATTTGTAAGACTTTTTACCCTAGTTGTTCAGTCATGATAGGAGAAGTAATATTATTGGTAGATCTCATTTTATTGGCGATGCAGGATTTTGATGTCATCCTAGGGATGGATTGGTTAGCAGGATACCGTGCCACTATGGATTGTTTCATAAGACACTAACTTTTAAGTTAGAGGAGACCCAAGCAGGGGTGTTGTTTCAGGGAGAGAGGAGTAATCCTTGTACAGGGTTTATTTCAGCGTTGAAGGCTGATAGACTTCTAAGAAGTGGATGTGAGGCATATTTGGCGTTTATCACAGAGGATAAATGATCCCAAGTGGTGGAGGAGATCCATATTGTTTGGGAATTCCCGGGTGTTTTTTCGGAGGAGATACCAGGTTTACCACCTATCAGAGAGATAGACTTCACCATTGAGTTGTTACCCGGGACCGCTCCGATATCTATTGCAACCTACAGAATGGCTACGGCAGAATTGGGAGAATTGAAGATTCAGTTGCAAAAATTGTTAGGCAAAAGTTTTGTGAGGCCGAGTATGACAAAGGTTTTGTGAGGCCGAGTAATTCACCGTGGGGAGCACCAGTGTTGTTTGTGAAAAAGAAAGACGGTTCTATGAGAATGTGCATTGTTTACCGGAGATCGAACCAAGTGACCATTAAGAACAACTATCCATTGCCGAGGATAGATGAATTATTTAATCAGTTGCAAGGAGCTGCTTACTTTTCGAAGATTGATTTGAGATCAGGCTACCATCAGTTGAGAGTTAGAGATTCAGATGTACCGAAGACAGCCTTTCGGACAAGATATGGACACTATGAGTTTCTAGTGATGCCATTCGGTTTGACGAATGCACCGGCAGTGTTCATGGCATTGATGAACAAGATATTTACAGAGTATTTAGATCAGTTCACAGTGGTGTTTATTGATGATATTTTGGTGTATTCCAAGACCAAAGAATAGCATGAAGAAATTTGAGGATAGCACTCCAGCTTTTGAGAGAGAATCAGTTGTTTGCAAAACTCAGTAAGTGTGAATTTTGGTTGGACCAAGTCACATTTTTGGGTCATATTATCTCTAAGGAAGGATTATCAGTGGACCCGTCCAAGATTGAAGTAGTTATGAATTGGGAAAGATCGAAGAATGCATCAGAGTTCAGGAGTTTTCTTGGATTAGCAGGATATTACCGTAGGTTTGTGCAAGGATTTTTGTCAATTGCGTCACCTTTGACGAAGTTGACAAGGAAGAATGCACCTTATGTATGGATAGACAAGTGTGAAGCCAGTTTCCAAGACCTGAAGAAGAGATTGACTACAGCTCCAGTCCTTACTTTGCCATCCGGGAGCGGTGGTTTCACCATTTTTACCGATGCTTACAATATAGGACTTGGATGCGTGTTGATGCAAGATGGGAAAGTAGTTGCTTATGGATCCCGGCAGTTGAAAGATCACGAGAAGAACTATGCAACACATGATCCTGAGTTAGCAGCAGTTGTTTTAGCATTGAAGATGTGGAGACACTATCTCTATGGAGAGAAGTTTGAGGTTCACTCTGACCACCGTAGTCTACAATACTTGTTTTCCCAGAAAGAGTTGAACATGAGGCAGAGGAGATGGATGGAATATATCAAGGACTATGACTTTCCAATCAAGTATCACCCTGGAAATGCGAATGTATTTACAGATGCCTTGAGCAGGAAATCAGTTAGCATGGCAAGCCTTCAGGTAAGTTATGTTTTTCAGCAGTTCGAGGAGTTGGGAGTAGATTTTCAGCCTCTAAGGAAGGGTGTTATGTTAGCAAATATGTCAGTGTCAGAACCTTCCTTCATTCAGAAGATCAAAGAGAATCAGTTGCAAGATCCAGAGTTAGCCAAAATTTCAGAGCATATAGCAGAGTGTCCAGACTTTCGTGTTGTGGATGGAGTATTGTACTACCGAGACCGTCTATGTGTACCTAACTTGGAGGACTTGAGGAATGATATCATGACAGAGGCTCACAATACCAAGTATTCCATACATCCTGACAGTACAAAGATGTACCAGAACTTGAAGAACAGATTTTGGTGGAACAACATGAAGAGAGAAATCGCAGCATTTGTCTCTAGATGTATGACATGTCAGTTGATCAAGGCAAAACATCAGAAGCCTCCAGGGTTGCTACGGCCATTAGAGATTCCGAAATGGAAATGGGAGCACATTACCATGGATTTCATCTCGGGATTACCGAGGACTAGCAAAGGCAATGATGCCATTTGGGTCATCGTGAACCGTCTCACCAAGTCAGCTCATTTCCTACTGATGAAGACTGGGAAAAAGATGCATATGTTGCCTTTGGCACAGTTATTTGTCACAGAGATTGTCAGTCGACATGGACAACTAGTTTCCATCACATCCGATAGAGACAGCAGATTCGTCTCGAGATTCTGGAAGACATTGCATGAGTCTATGGGTACGAAGTTACAGTTCAGCACGGCCTATCACCCACAGACCGATGGTCAGTCAGAGATGACAATTCAGAAACTTGAGGACATGCTCCGAGCTTGTGTGTTAGATTTCAAGACTCAGTGGGATGAAACCTTACCGTTGTGTGAGTTTGCTTACAACAACAGTTTCCACTTGAGTATCAGGTGAAAGAAACTGCGATTCAGATCTGAACATCACTAGGGGAAGACGTTCATGGCTAATTTGTAACATGACAGATTTTAAAAATTCTGATTTGGACAGCATAAATCAGCCATAGTGATCGCAAAAGAACTCCATGAATTCATGACCAACAAGTGTATAATTAAAGGAGAATCAAGAAGACTATTACCTTGAAGATTTGTGGACTTCAAATCTCTGAAATAATAGATCCAAAGGGCCGAACTCAGACTTGCAACAAGCAAACAAATTGCTGGAATTTTCTGCAGTAGTATTGCCTTTGATCTTCTTCTCTATCTCACTTCCAAATCTGATTGGCTAAGATGGTGGGATCTTAATCTAGGTTTCTAGATGAGTTAAGAACTATTTTCTAAGGGAAAAAAGACTCAGACCTTAAACTTTCTTCAATGAAGAAGAAAGCACCAAAGGGCTAGACGTGTGGAATGTGGCTTCTCTTACTGTAAGACGTCCAAGGGGGGAGGTGTTTCCTTTTTATAGAAACTTTGGGAATAGCTTTCCTTAAAAACTATCTCTTCTAATTCTCATAGATGTCCTAAAAGGAAAGTATAATCTAAAGATTTATTTCCTTTTAGAAACACTCCAATTAGAAAATGAAACTAAAAGAACTTCCCACAAACTTTAGCAATTAGTAATCCTAGTTGCACAACACTTACTAATTTTAAGTTTCTAATTCAAAAAGGAAACTTTCTAATAGGAATACTAATCCAAAGAAGAGTCCAACCTTCCAAGTAGAGAGACCTACTCAAAATTGGAAACCTTACCCATGGAAATCCCATTATGGACGTCCCACATGATAATGCAAACCATGGCCCACTAATAATTTATCTAGAATTAAATTCATGTATGCCATCAAAGGCCTATTTGAATTTAAACTCAAAATTATTTTTCCACTAAAATAATTCATCCAAATGTCATCTAAACATTTTAGGAAACCATGACAATCTTGGAAAGTGACTAGAGATGGGACCCAAAGACATATTTGCCATTGGCTCCCAAAATGACCAAAATGTCCATGCTAAACCCATAGCA
Organism: Litsea cubeba; assembly: GCA_012931725.1. Taxonomy (NCBI): domain Eukaryota; kingdom Viridiplantae; phylum Streptophyta; class Magnoliopsida; order Laurales; family Lauraceae; genus Litsea; species Litsea cubeba. The sequence continues at coordinate 79,891,129 of CM022949.1, read as the reverse complement.
ACATTAAGACCATTTTAACCTTAACTCATTCCACTAAAGAGTTATGGTTGAACTCCAGGGACAAATATATAATATAATAAGCTCGTCATAAAATGACAGTTGTCTTCGACCTACTAAGTGTAATGACCTGAATGCCCCTCTACGTAACATCCATAATCAAGTCAGGTTATCCAATGTACTATCAACCTTCTCGATTACATCTAAACTTTAGAACTTCATATCCTTAACATAATCATCATCCGGATATCATTCTCTTGGTCTAGGGAGCGACCCACAAGTTCAATATCCATATGGAACATCCATATACTAAGATCTTAGATTTTGATGATTAATCGGATAATTCTAAGGGGACGATCATTCCATCATTAGATGGCATAGATTCTTTATTGCATCTGCACGTCCCAACTGATCAAGTCCAAGTACCCAAAACACAGAGTTGTTGACCCATGAAAAGAATCTCACCCACAGTGAATTAAAGCACAAGAACTTGACTTCGTCAGTTCATCCACAAATGCTCAAGATTAAGAGCACTGGTCACTTAGTAGCATGAGGTGACTTGATCTCTCTCTGTGATAGTACTATTTTAGAGATCACACCTACCATGGTCTTGTTCAATGCATTGCATATGCACTAATGAGATAAATCCGGGAAAGTCCTCTCATGACTTAGGTAAGTCACCCTGAATACAGGAGAGTCTCTCACTATAACTTATACCAAGATGAAGTGCCCAGCTCCATCTCTCAGTTATAAACAAATATGTTGTTTCCAGTGTCCATGAATTAGACCTATCTATGTGTAGACACTACACACCTAATTCATTTACTAGAAACAATGGGCGTTACACATCCATACATATATACATGTTTAAGCAGAAAAGAGTCATTCCATTAAATAACCAGTAAATATCCAGTAACAAAAGATGAGAGTGCAGCTAGTGGGCTTTAGGGCATACACCAATCCTAACAAACTCCCACTTGCACTAAAGATCACTACTTCCTAACCTAACACCCATAGACTCAACATGAGAAGTAAAGACTTTCTTAGTAAGAGTCTTAGTGAATGGGTCAGCTAAGTTATTCGCTGAAGCAATATGCTCCACCACTATTTCTCCATCCTGAATGAATTCCCGGATCAAGTGGTACTTTCTCTGAATGTGCTTGCCTTTCTTGTGATTCCTGGGCTCTTTGCACTGTGCTACAGTACCAGTGTTATCGCAGTACATGACAATCGGTTTATGCACTGCAGGAACAACTCCCAATTCCAATAGGAATTTTCTGAGCCATACTGCTTCCTTCACAGCTTCCGATGCCGCCACATACTCTGCTTCCATGGTAGAATCAGCAATACAGGATTGCTTGACACTTCTCCATGATATAGCCCCTCCTGACAGAGTAAAGACGTATCCCGAAGTAGACTTTCTGGCATCTCTATCAGATTGGAAATCAGAGTCTGTATACGCCAATGGCGTTAGATCATTTGCTCAAAAGGTTAGCATATAATCTTTCGTTCTCCGAAGATACTTGAATATATGCTTAACAGCTGTCCAATGCATAGGTCCAGGGTTTGACTGATATCTGCTAACCATGCCAACGGCAAAGTAAATATCTGGTCTAGTACATAACATTGCATACATGAGACTTCCAATAGCGGATGCATATGGAACTCTTCTCATGTTCTCTATCTCTTCAGATGTCTTTGGACATTGATCTCGAGATAGTGGTACTCCATGTCTAGAAGGTAGCAAGCCTTTCTTGGAGTCATGCATGTTAAACTTGACCAATATCTTCTCAATATATGAAGATTGGGATAAGGCTAACATCTTATTCTTGGGATCACGCAAAAGCTTGATCCCTAAGATATAGCTGGCCTCATCCAAATCCTTCATCTAAAATTGAGAGGATAACCAAACCTTTGTGGATGACAATATACCTACATCATTTCCAATGAGCAATATGTCATCTACATACAGAACCAAAAATGCAACTGCTTTTCCACTTCCTTTCTTATACACACATGGTTCATCAATGTTTTGATCAAAGACAAAAGATTTGACTGCCTGATTAAACTTGATGTTCCGTGCTCTAGATGCTTGCTTAAGTCCATAAATGGACTTCTTACGTTTACAAACCATGTCATCTTGGCCACTAGCAATGAAGCCCTCTGGTTGCATCATGTAGATGCATTCGTCAAGACTTCCATTAAGAAAAGCTGTCTTGACATCCATCTGCCATATCTCGTAGTCATAATGACATGTGATGGCCAAGAGAATCCTTATGGACTTAAGCATAGCCACTGGTGAAAAGGTTTCCTCATAATCAATACCCTCTTTCTGAGTATATCCTTTCGCCACCAGTCTTGCTTTGAAGGTTTCCACCTTCCTATCCACTCCTCTCTTCCTCTTGTAGATCCACTTGCACCCTATGGGTTTAATCCCTTCAGGTGCATCTACAAGTTCCCAGACTTGATTGGAATACAAAGAATCCATTTCAGATTTCATCGCTTGCTGCCACATGTCAGCATCTATATCCGTTACTGCTTCATCGTAACTAGTAGGATCCTCAACTAGATCTTCAGAGTCTGTCTTAAAAGACACTCCTAGATATCTTTCTGGCTGTCTAGAAATTCTCCCACTACGACGAGGATCCGGAGTGTTAAAAGGAATATCTTGTTCATCTACTGTCTCAGGATCTGGTACAGATGTTATAGGAGATCCCAGAAGAATCTCCTCAAGGGTTTCTTTACAACTAAGCTCTTGGTGCATCATACGATCATCCTCCAAGTACCTAGCATGAGTGCTGATAAGCACTTCTTGCTCCTTTGGATGATAAAAGATGACACCTCTCGTTCCCTTAAGATACCCAATGAAGTAGCACATTTCCGATCTGGGTTCCAGCTTGGTAGCTTTATTATTCAGTACATAGGCCGGACAACCCCAAATGTGGATATGTCTTAAACTAGCTTTTCGACTTGTCCACATTTCTTGGGGTGTCCTAGGTACTGATTTAGAAGGTACCAGATTTAAAATGTATGATGCTGCTTCTAGGGCATATCCCCAAAAAGATATGGGTAGGGTTGCATGACTCATCATGGACCTTACCATATCAAGAAGGGTACGGTTTCTTCTCTCCACTACACCATTTTGCTGGGGTGTACCCGGTGCAGACAACTGAGACACAATCCCATGTTGTGTGAGGTACTTTTTGAACTCACCCAGGAGGTACTCGCCACCTCGATCAGATCGAAGGGCTTTGATATGTTTCCCTAGTTGTAACTCCGCCTCAGCCTTGAATTGCTTGAATTTATCAAACGCCTCAAACTTGCGTCGCATTAAGTGTATATATCCATACCTAGAGTAATCATCAGTGAAGGTGATGTAATACTCAAACCCTCCTCGAGCCGGTTTGTTCATAGGACCACACATATCAGTGTGAATCAATTCTAACAACTCCTTTGACCTTAGTCCCTTTCCAGAGAATGACCTTGTGGTCATCTTTCCCTTGAGACAAGATTCGCACTGAGGAAAAGGTTCGAAGTCTAATGAGCTCAAAGGCCCATCTTCTACCAACCTCTGAATCCATTTTAGGTTAATGTGACCCAAACGTAAGTGCCAAAGATATGTGTCATTGATTGAAGATACCTTCCTTTTAAGGGAAGTTGAGTTTTCTTGTTGTACATTATGCAGTGTGGGAGAAATAGGATATATATGAAATAAGTTGTCATGTATTCTACCAGAACATATAATATTTCCATCTCTACTGATATCAACACTAGAATGGAAAGAAACTGAATAATTAAATTCAATTAATCTGGAAACTGAAATTAAATTCTTCCTCATGTCCGGAACATAGAAAACATTATTTAAAACTAATATCCTATCACATGGAAATTGTAAGGTAACAACTCCTACTGCAACTGCCCAAACTTTAACTCCAGTTCCAACTCTAAAGGCAAACTCTCCTTTCTCAATCCTCTGTATTATCTGAAACCCCGGCAATGAATTGCAGATATGATTAGTGGCTCCTGAGTCTACTATCCATGAGTCAGTAGAATCAACCACCATACAAGTTTCAATGTAGTATGAAAAATATGTACCTTTCTTAACTGAGGCCAGAAACTTGGGACAATCTTTCTTCCAATGACCTTTGAGGCCACACTTGAAGCATTTCCCTTTGGGCTTTCCATCTGTACCCTTGTCCTTCTTATTACCAGTATTGTCCTTTTTCTGCCCTTTTCCCTTATTCTGCTTCTTCTTGAACTTCTTTCCTTTCGGGTTTAGTTTAGAGGAAGACTGGAAAAAGTGAGCTTGGGCTTTGGGCTTCACGATGGCCTCCGCCGCCTGGAGTTCTTTCATTAACTCAGGTAGAGTCATGTTCGTCTTGCTCATATTATAATTGATCTTGAACTGATTGAAAGAGTCCGGCAGAGTTTTGAGAATCATATCAGTTTGACTCTCTGCATCAATCTCAGCCCCTAGATTCTCAGCTGCATTGAAAAAATCCATCAACTTGAGCATATGCTCTCTGACAGGTGTTCCCTCAGCCATCCTGGTATTCATGATAGTCCTTATAGCAACTTGCCTAGCTTGCCTGCTTTTGTCTGCGAACATCTCAGACAAGGACATCATGATTTCATAGGTTGTTTCCATATGCTCGTGCTGTGTTTGCAACACGTTGGACATGGAAGCGAGCATGTAGCATTTAGCCATGCTATTCGCTTTCTTCCATTTCCTCTCAGCCTCTAACTGGTCATCAGTAGAATTAGCATCAATTTCAGGACAGGTTTCCAACAAGACATACTTGTACTCCTCAGTAGTGAGTACTATGTCAAGATTTCTCTTCCAATCTACGTAGTTAGGTCCAGTCAGTTTGTTCTCACGAAGAATGCACATCAACGGACCAAAAGAATCTTTACCCATCTCTCTCTGGATATGAAACTGTTTATAATTAGACATGCAGTATATATGTAATATGCATATGGTTCTTGTTATAAAAGGAAAAACAAAGCACAAAACTTTTTACATTATTCAACCCCAATCATAATGTATCAGTGTTTCAACCTCCTCATAGACCCTCCATCGAAGGGATGGCCGAGCCTACCAGTCACGTTGAATTAAGATATGCTTATTTGGATTATCACTATCTGGATAAACATATCCAGTGGTAGTCCAATCACTTATTGGTTTGGCCTCATATGACAAATAACCCTTAACTCCTAGGGAGAGGTCATTATCGTCTTATGTCAAGTGTTTTACCATCTCTTATGAAATTTCTCAGAATGTCTATGATTAAGTCCTCCGAAGGGAAGAGACTTTTATCCATTCTAGAAGTGACCTTTAGTAAAGAGCTCCACCGAAGGGATGGCCGCTCCCACCAACACTTCATTGACATTCTATAGAAGTGATCTTTACTAAAGAACTCCACCGAAGGGATGGCCGCTCCTGCTAACACCTCATTACAAATATTCACATTAGTTCACCCATTAACCCGTCAAAGCGGTCTTTAGTAAAGAACTCCACCGAAGGGGTGGCCGCTCCTACTAACACCTTAATGAGATAACATGAACCGAAAATGGAAGGCTATGGGGTCTTTCAAAAAACCCCTCTCCCACTTGATTATTTATCACTAGGGTTTATACTTTTTGACCTTTACATTGTTTTACTCAAAAGCTCTTTTAAATCAAGCAAACTTGGTTAATTAAATCTATGACTTAATGACTTAAGTCACCTTAAAAATAAATAACCTTTGCTTTGAAACATTTGAGAAAATCCCTTTAAAGAATCAAAAACCTATCTTGGGTTATGGAAACCCATAGGTAGCATCTAATTAGATTTTAGTTTAGCCTCTTCTGGAAACCAAGGGTACCAAGATAAACTAAACCCTATCCAATTTTAAACCTTAGACAATTTAGAAGGTGCTGGTCTAAGTTCTGTTTAAAATAATTTGCCAAACTAAAAACAATCTAATATAAAAAGATGCCAATTTTAGAACCTAATGGTGGCCATGTTTCTAGGTGACAATTATAGCAATTATATAAAGCATTCATCCATGCATTCCATATATAAGAGCAAATAAAAGTATGCAATCCTTGATGGCTCCCTGCTCTTCGGACTTCCAATTCATCTCGCACCAAGAAGTCTTGTCTCCTCCACCACTAAGGAATCCGGTTACTTGCAACCTTGCTTGAAACTTTCTTCTTCTTGCTTGATCCAATAAATTAAATTTATACAAGCAAACCCATAAAAAACAAAAACCCAAAATTACATTGGAGATACCTATGCTTTTTAAGAAAGCTTACATCAAGACTAGTTGGAATAAAGTAAAGAAAGAATTACAACTTCCTATGATTGCTAAACGCGCAATCGTACACTTTCCAACTAATGAAAAAACATCCAAATCCATATAACAATCATGCGAACCATCAAGGATGCAATATACGGCTGCAAACAAAGAGGTTAGTGCATGCAAAAACACTATGTGCATCATTAAACAAATCTGGAAAATAAATTCCAGCAATGTTAATGAAACTTGCACACAACATGCATCACAACATAACTTTAGTAGGGTGCCACCATGCCCATAATCAATCTAGGATTAATTATACACAACATGGGATCATGATTTCACATGGAGTGGCTCTAATTCCACTGAAAGAAACTGCGATTCAGATCTGACCATCCCTAGGGGAAGACGTTCATGGCTAATTTGTAACATGACAGATTTTAAAAAATCTGATTTGGGCAGCATAAATCAGCCATAGTGATCGCAAAAGAACTCCATGAATTCATGACCAACAAGTGTATAATTAAAGGAGAATCAAGAAGACTATTACCTTGAAGATTTGTGGACTTCAAATCTCTGAAATAATAGATCCAAAGGGCCGAACTCAGACTTGCAACTAGCAAACAAATTGCTGGAATTTTCTGCAGTAGTATTGCCTTTGATCTTCTTCTCTATCTCACTTCCAAATCTGATTGGCTAAGATGGTGGGATCTTAATCTAGGTTTCTAGATGAGTTGAGAACTATTTTCTAAGGGAAAAAAGACTCAGACCTTAAACTTTCTTCAATGAAGAAGAAAGCACCAAAGGGCTAGACGTGTGGAATGTGGCTTCTCTTACTGTAAGACGTCCAAGGGGGGAGGTGTTTCCTTTTTATAGAAACTTTGGGAATAGCTTTCCTTAAAAACTATCTCTTCTAATTCTCATAGATGTCCTAAAAGGAAAGTATAATCTAAAGATTTATTTCCTTTTAGAAACACTCCAATTAGAAAAGGAAACTAAAAGAACTTCCCACAAACTTTAGCAATTAGTAATCCTAGTTGCACAACACTTACTAATTTTAAGTTTCTAATTCAAAAAGGAAACTTTCTAATAGGAATACTAATCCAAAGAGGAGTCCAACCTTCCAAGTAGAGAGACCTACTCAAAATTGGAAACCTTACCCATGGAAATCCCATTATGGACGTCCCACATGATAATGCAAACCATGGCCCACTAATAATTTATCTAGAATTAAATTCATGTATGCCATCAAAGGCCTATTTGAGTTTAAACTCAAAATTATTTTTCCACTAAAATAATTCATCCAAATGTCATCTAAACATTTTAGGAAACCATGACAATCTTGGAAAGTGACTAGAGATGGGACCAAAAGACATATTTGCCATTGGCTCCCAAAATGACCAAAATGTCCATGCTAAACCCATAGCAACATTAAGACCATTTTAACCTTAACTCATTCCACTAAAGAGTTATGGTTGAACTCCAGGGATAAATATATAATATAATAAGCTCATCATAAACTGACAGTTGTCTTCGACCTACTAAGTGTAATGACCTGAATGCCCCTCTACGTAACATCCATAATCAAGTCAGGTTATCCAATGTACTATCAACCTTCTCGATTACATCTAAACCTTAGAACTTCATATCATTAACATAATCATCATCCGAATATCATTCTCTTGGTCTAGGGAGCGACCCACAAGTTCAATATCCATATGGAACATCCATATACTAAGATCTTAGATTTTGATGATTAATCGGATAATTCTAAGGGGACGATCATTCCATCATTAGATGGAATAGATTCTTTATTGCATCTGCACGTCTCAACTGATCAAGTCCGAGTACCCAAAACACAGAGCTGTTGACCCATGAAAAGAATCTCACCGACAGTGAATTAAAGTATAAGAACTTGACTTCGTCAGTTCATCCACAAATGCTCAAGATTAAGAGCACTGGTCACTCAGTAGCATGAGGTGACTTGATCTCTCTCAGTGATAGTACTATTTTAGAGATCACACCTACCATGGTCCTGTTCAATGCATTGCATATGCACTAATGAGATAAATCCGGGAAAGTCCTCCCTTGAGTTAGGTAAGTCACCCTGAATACAGGAGAGTCTCTCACTATAACTTATACCAAGATGAAGTGCCCAGCTCCATCTCTCAGTTATGAACAAATATGTTGTTTCCAGTGTCCATGAATTAGACCTATCTGTGCGTAGACACTACACAACTAATTCATTTACTAGAAACAATGGGCCTTACACATCCATACATATATACATGTTTAAGCAGAAAAGAGTCATTCCATTAAATAACCAGTAACAAAAGATGAGAGTGCAGCTAGTGGGCTTTAGGGCATACACCAATCCCAACATCAGGATGGCGCCTTTTGAGGCTTTATATGGCAGAAGGTTTAGGACACCTACTTGTTGGGATGAAGTGGGCACTCGCAATTCCATGGACCGACCATTGTTAGTGAGACAAGTGACAAGGTCAAATTGATCCAAGAACGTCTGAAAGTGGCTCAGAGTAGGCAGAAGAGCTATGCAGATTCTCACAGAAGGGACTTACAGGTCAAAGAAGGAGATAAGGTTTTCTTGAAAGTGTCACCTACTCGTGGAACATTGAGGTTTGGGCAGAAAGGTAAGTTATCTCGGAGATACATTGGACCGTATGATATTGTGAGTAAGATTGGTGACGTGGCTTACAGATTAGCCTTATCACCCGAACTCTCCGGCGTAAACAATGTTTTTCATGTATTTATGTTGAAGAAGTACGTCCCCAATAGATTGCATATACTCCGTTATGAGCCGTTGGAAATCCGAGAAGATGCTACAAATGTTAAGAAGCCTAAGCAGATTATTGACAACAAGGAACAAGAGTTGAGGACACGCACTATTCAGTGGGTCAAAGTGCTTTGGGAGAATCACGGACCGGAAGAAGCAACTTGGGAATTGCGGGATCAAGTTCAGAAGAAGTACCCGCATCTACTACCGGAGGCGAGTTTATTTCATTTGGAGGACCAAATGTCCTAAGGGGTGGAGGATGTAAGACCCCAACCCGAGAGACCTCTATTAGTGTTAATTAAGTTGTGTCTTAGCTATAAGTGTGTTTAGTGGATTTGGACTTAGTTTTGGGTTAGAATAGCTTTTATAATAGCTTTAGGGAATTTTGAGAGCCTTCTTGATTTGTGGGACCCTTTGGAGTTCTTGTTACGGATTTTCGTGAGCTTGGGGGTTTAATCATGATTTCCTAAAATTATATTTTTAATCCCGTTTGACTTATCTTATTATTCTCTACAACTTTCGTGTTGGCCTCGTTCTCATTCGAGGGCCCGAAACCAGACCTTTCTGGATTTGAGGGCAAAACAGTCTGTTTACCCAAAATCTGGACACAATCTTCAATGTCACCAAAACTTACAAAACATACACTTTTTGGAAACTAGATATTTCATCGAACAACTTTATCTTCTTCGTCGAATTCATTTGAGGTCCCGAGACGCGTGTTTTTAGCCTGACAAATGTTTTAAGTTATGGGACCCACTCTCTTCTTTGTATATATAGAAACCAATCTCCTTCATTCCCCTTTTTGCCCTAATTCCTGCACAAGAGAAGCTCCAGCAGCAGCCATCGGTTCCCCTTCTTCTTCTTGTTTTCTTCCCCATAATACACCTAAAAACCTTGCTCAAATCAAGAGAAGACCTTCACTAATCTTTCTCCCCTTGTCAAGAGCTTTCCTTTGGTACCATTTTTAGAAGGATCCATCAACTTCGAATTTCTCATTGAGCTAACCTTGCTTATTTGAAGACTTTCTAGGTAAGAGATCTCTTTCATCTCCTAGATTCTTATTTATTTGGCCTTGGATAAACTCCATTTTCATTATTGGAAGTTTTCCCTTTGTTTTGATTTGATTTTGATATTCTAGGGTTGGATTTGGGGGTTTTTGTATAGGTGTTTGATTTTGAGCTTAAGAGGTGATTAGAGCTTAATTTGCTAGCTTTGGACCCAAGCCAAGTGGATGAAATGATTCATTAAATGTTAAATCAGATTTATGCATGTTCTTAATTTTCTCATTATGATTTGATTTGCTTAAATCATGGTTATGACTTTTATTCTTTTGATCTCAAATGCACCTATTAATGTGTCTTTCTATCTCTTGCAAATGTGCATAGTTGTATGTTAAATTTGAATGGCCTATGTTGTAATGGATTCCACATGTTTTGAAAGGATGGAAAGGAAGTGTTGGGTGAATGCTTTGGAGATTCAAATGGTGGATTTGAAGTGTTGAGAATGGGAATTTTAATACAGAAATGGTGGAGTTTTCAACTCCATATTGTATAGGGATCTGACCCTTAAAAATGAGAAAGGTTTGAAGGAAGGAAGGACTGAAAACAGCTTCAGAAATTAGTCCCATAGCAGTTTCGGTCAAAATTTCGGCTATGATTTCGGTTCAAATTCCAGAGAGCTGCAATCTTTGTTGAATTCTGATTGTGGCATTTCGGCTGACCGAAAAGCTAACCGAAATGTTTCGGTTCGAATTCCAGAGAGCTGCAGTTTTTGTTAAGCTCTGATTGTGGAGTTTCGGCTAACCGAAAATCTAACCCAAATGTTTCAGTTCAAATTCCAGAGAACTGCAATTTTTGTTGAATTCTGATTGTAGCATTTCGGCTAACCAAAAAGGTAACCGAAATGTTTTCGATTAGAATTCCAGAGAGCTACTTTCTCCCAATTCCTGTACTAGGCCAGCCGTAGGTCAGCCTTTCGGCTAGCCGACAGCCAACCGAAAAGCTGACCGAAACCATAGAAATTAATTGATTATCTCCGAAGAATTATGTGAGACTATAGTGAGGAAGAAGGACCATCATTCCAATCTCGTTAAAGGTCTTTTAGACTTGTCAATGGGCGTAAGGTCCCGGATTGTCTCTAATTCTTATGAAGTACCAAATATATATTCAATTGACAAATGAGACCCTATTTACATTGATTCAAATCTTGGACCTTCAACATTTAACCAAGAGAATGTTGGAAGTCCATTCACATCTATCGTGACCCGATTTGTTTAATTGTGCCTTTCAAACATCATATCTTATGATTTTACCTTGTCTCGAAAGTATTGGAAAGTGTATTTAGCTTTTGCTAACCTGTATATGTCCGACCCGATATGAATGTGTATTTGTGCCTATGGGCACCCTGTTTCGTTTTTATGCATATGATTTGACTTCCCGTATTTGACCTATGAGTCAGCACCACTAAGCTTGGACAACCTTGTCGGTTTGATCCACCGACTTGGAGATCCCTCCCCTCCTGTTTAGTCAGCTGCAGTCTGGAATCCGTAGAGTTTTACCCGGTTCGCTACCGTGGTCCCGCAGAGTATGTATATGTATATTATAGTATTTTATCATTGTCCCTCCTCACCTTGTGTGACCGAGGTCAATGATCCTGTAGGGTATGTGCTCTCATCACTTTTGTGAGAGAGGATTTAGCTTCGTGCTGTTGCCATCTTGACAGTCTTCTATTCTTGGTACCTTACTGTTTTATATTTTTCATTCCTTTACCTATTAAATGATGCATTGTCTTTTATGAAATTCATTATTTATACAGGTTTCAATATGTTTTCTAAGGTATCATTATTTCAAATGTATTATCATATCTTTTCACCTACCTACCAGACTGTCGTGTCTGATCCATTTATTTTGGTACTCAGGTCCCGAACCCATTACCATTGAGGAGGAGCCTGAGGAGGGGGTCGGTGAACCGCAACGAGTAATAGAGTGGCAAGCTGACGATGTCATGTAGACATTCGTTCAGGCTTTGAGAACGACACTTTTTGGGAGTTTGTGATAACATCTTTTGGGTTTATTCTTTTGTCATGTATTGGTCTTTGTTGACCACTATTTTTGGGGCAACTAATCATTTGATCTTTTGTATATACATTTAACCTTACTTTTGGGAAGTATGCTAATGATCATTGCTCATTCTGATATCTTGTCATATCAAATATAAATCAGTCTTGTTTATGGAATGGAATAGCACTACTATGATTTACTACACGCTTCCGCAATCTCGAATATGCGTTTGATATGTTTAAATGTGAGATGATATGCATGGATAATCCTCACCGCGGAACCCTATGGGAAATCACGTGCAAGGATAAATGTTTTCTTAATTCCGTGTGCGGATTAGCCAAAGAGATGCACGTGGCGCGGCATCATAAGTCCCGATCCCAGATTTGGATTCCCTAACCCGGTCCGGGGTCGCGACACCATCAGAGTTTCAATCCTCTGCTGGCCTAGTTCCAACTGCTGGATGCATGTGAGCCCATCATCTTGAGGTGGATTGCGGGGTAGTAGCTCAAAATTTGTAGCCAGGATGTTCATCCTTCGAGATTCGAACGAAGAAACTGTCCTGGTGACTGAGCTGTGGCTCATTCTTTTTGATGAAGAGCTTGAAGAAGGATCACTCTGCCGTCCTTTGCTTGAGGGAGCAAGGGATTCTTCTGAGTGTCTTCTTGTCCTGGAGACGCTGCGGGTCACCGGACGTCGGACATGGATTTTTGTTGCTGACTTTTGGCGTCTTCTGGTTTTTCCAACCATACGGACAGCAGCAATTTGGTTCGGTCTTCCTTTTTCGACACATTTGGGAGAGACTTGAAGTGTAGGAAGCTGGGTCCTTTGCTTCTCTAGTCTCTTTTGTCGATACGACGCGCGGCGGCTTATACGACGAGCAATTTGAGCTTCGGTCAGCTCTGGCTGGGCTTTGACAATAAAGGATGTGCTCCCTCGGGCGCAGCAGCCAAGCCTGTCTTCTTTGTAGCTGGGCAAGGACAGGATGCGAACCCGGTCCTTCGCCTGTTGCAGCGAAGCTTTGAATTTTTGGAGTTCGGCCCCTATAGAGATGAAGGGTCGAACTGCAGGATTGTAGGCCTTAGCAGGTGCTTGTAGAGGCCTAGTGATGCATGACTTGATTTTGGGCTTGTAAGAACAAGCCGGCTCATGCTGGGTTGACTTGGGAGTCAGGTCGGAGATGGGTCTCCTCTTTCATGTAGGCAAGAGGGTAGAACTGGTTCTCCTTAAGTGGGGCCAGGTATGCTGGCTTGGTGGATGTTTGGGACCTTCTTTATTTTGGTGAAGGTCTTGGGGACCAAGTCTTGGGATAAACCTAATTGCTTGCGGGTCGAGGCTTTATGGGGGTGCCATGGGCTTTGGGCCTTTTGGTGCTCACCTTTGGTTTCACGGTAGTAACACGTTAAGAGGCGAGTTTCTGCTTCTTGGAAGGAGCAGTTTGTTCTTCGGGAAGTGAGAATGGTCCTAGCATCCCAAAGACGATAGTCCGGGGAGTCGAGGTCGACCCGGAGTTCAGAGAGTTGCCGAGGGAGTTGACGCTTCAGCAGCTGATGGGGCACTTGTAGGTGCGCGTGGTTTACTTTTGTTGAAGCATGAGCTGGTGCTTGTTCTCATCGAAAGTAATGGTTAGCGAAGCTGCCATTGTTAGTTTTTTCGAAAAGTTTCTGAAACAAGACCACATCCATTAGTAATCACAAGAATATAATGATCATAAATGGGAAGTTCTATGGTTTTGTCTTTTCAAATCGCTCGAGGGATATGACCCAAGCAATATGAAGAAGGCAAAAAGCCATAGAGGGTACAATTGTTTTGATCGCAGATATGGTAAGCCCAGAATGAGCGTTCCAATGACTGCTAGAAGCAATTGTGAACCTAAATTCGACTTATCGAGAAGTAGAGTTTGCTCGATGTAAGAAGAATATAAGGTTGGAGTTACAAATATGCCGGTCACGAATACAGTAGACCCTGAAAGGGCATACTAGTACCGCTAGACACAAATGTTTGGAGACCGCATCCATGAGATGAGATTCTCTATTTTGAAAGGTCAAGATTGGATTCATCAAAGAGAGCAGATGGTATTCCGATCCAAATACGGTCTCAGCGATTTCCGCGAGCGCCAGTACTCAAAAGGAAATGAACCATAATTTCTCAGATCTGACTCCAAAAATGATGAGTTTTTTTTTTTTTTTTTGAAAGGCCAAGATCGGGTTCATCAAAGAGAACAAAAGGCATTCCAATCTGAACACAGGCTCAATCATTTTCGCGAGCGCCAGTGCTCAGAAAGGAGGAGACCAAAATTTCTCCGATCTGAACCCAAAAATGACGGAAGTTTTTTTTTTTGAAGATTTTTTTTTGAAAAAAAAAATTTTAAATTTTTTTTTTAAATCTTTTTTTTATTTTTTATTTTAAAAATTTTTATTTTGAAAAATTTTTATTTAAAAGACGAGAGAGTACAAATAGGCCTCCTAACCCGGTCTTATGAAATATCGATTGATAGAATTGCCCCCAGGTAAGGGTAGGATTACTTAATGAACACGTTTAGAGGACCATTGCCTAGAACAGTCAAGCTGTCTCCACCCTTTGGACAAGGCTTTTCTTGAATCAACCGTGATCAAAGAACGTAATTGGTTTAACCTTAGTGGTTTATGTCTCTTTTTTTTTAGATCCCAAATAGACTCATCGAAGAGAAACGATGGCCCAAATCCTTAGTCGAACAGGCTCAACATTTCTACAAGCACGATGAACGATAGCGAGGATCAAGTTTTCTCAATTTTGAATCCAAACTGAAAAATCTGAGTTTTTATATTTTATTATTATTTTTTTATATCTTTAATGAACTCATCGAAGAGAAACGATGGCCCAAAACCTTAGTCGAACAGGCTCAACATTTCTGCAAGCACGTTGAACGATAGGAAAGGATCAAGGTTTCTCAATTTTGAATCCAAACTGAAAATTTTGATTTTTTTTATTTTTTTGCCTTTTTTTGCAGATTTTTAATGAACTCATCGAAGAGAAACGATGGTCCAAATTCTTAGTCGAACAGGCTCAACATTTCTGCAAGCACGATGAACGATAGGAGAGGATCAAGGTTTCTCAATTTTGAATCCAAACTGAAAAATCTGATTTTTTTAATTTTTTTTTTAGATCTTTATTGAACTCATCGAAGAGAAACGATGGCCCAAAACCTTAGTCGAACAGGCTCAACATTTCTGCAAGTACGATGAACGATAGGAAAGGATCAAGGTTTCTCAATTTTGATTCCAAACTGAAAAATCTGATTTTTATTTTTTATTATTTTTTTTTAGATCTTTAATGAACTCATCGAAGAGAAACGATGGCCCAAAACCATAGTCAAACATGCTCAACATTTCTGCAAGCACGATGAACGATAGGAAAGGATCAAGGTTTCTCAATTTTATTCCAAACTGAAAAATCTATTTTTATTTTTTATTATTTTATTTTTTTAGATCTTTAATGAACTCATCGAAGAGAAAAGATGGCCCAAAACCTTAGTTGAACAGGCTCAACATTTCTGCAAGCACGATGAACGATAGGAAAGGATCAAGGTTTCTCAATTTTGAATCCAAACTGAAAAATCTGATTTTTTGTTTTTTTACTTTTTTTTTTTTAAAAAGAGAAAGAGTGGAAATAAATTCGAAGAATTAGGAATTTTTAAAAAATCTCATCTCATTTTTTTTTAGATGCGGATCCAACATAGGCCACCAATTAGAATGTAGCCAAGGAATCGAGAAAAGAAGTATAAGCATAGAGCAAAAGATATAATATGCAAATATTTCATTTCTAGCATCGTGTTCTCAAAAGAACGAGTCCCACCAGGTATGCCAGCTTGATCGACCGTGCGTCTCATTGCCCAGTGCTACCGAGGTCGGCGGATGTGGGAATCCGTTGGGTACGACCCTTTCGCGCATGGGGGGGGGTAGAAAGCGGGTATCAACATTTTTTTGTGTAGGTGTGCCAGATTTTCTGTTTTACTTGGAATTGCAAGTGGTGATCCGGAGATCGACTTTCGCAAGTAAAAAGGAAATCAACTTCTTTCAAGTTTCCATTGCACATATATTTAAGAAAAGAGACATTTTTCTTGATTTGACGTGAAAGGCGATTTTTTGGCATTTATAGCCGATTTTTTGCTATTAGCCGATTTTGGCATTTATAGCCGATTTTTTGCGTTTATAGCCGATTTACAATTCTTATCAATAATGAAAGATAAGATTTGTGATTTTTGTCTCTTTTAGAAAAATACAAACTATAATGAAAAGTAAGAAAATGAGGATCTAACTTCTCAGGAGATTGTGGGGGACTCGTTCAGATTGAGGGTCGCAAGCCATGTGTGGACTTCGCCATCATCCATGCAGATGAGAAGAGAGGATGCTCTTGATTCGTTTGACTTGGCTATAACCTCAGGTTTTTAGAGGACAAAGACCAAGAGGAGGTCCTATGTCCAATAAAAAGCTAAGTAGACGGACTGAAAAGCCACGTCTAAGCCCTTGGAGGGAGAAGGAGAAGAAGGCAAGGACCTTGGGGGGGTACCCCCTAAGCGACTTTTGTCACCTTGTAGCGGTGGTCGGTGCAGAACTTCGTAGAGTTTTCTCTCTTTCTTTCTCTCTTAGATTTCTGATGCCTTTTTTGTCTAGATTTCCGGATTGTCCGAAGTCTATATCAAATGCTTGGGATGCTCTCCTATTTATAGGCTCTTGGTAGCCATTTAGGAGGATTTATGGGCTTTTATTGTCATTAAGCTGCATAATGGGAGGAGTTACAAGTTTTAATTTTTTTACTTTGTAACTCCTTTTTCTTGGCTTCTGATTGGCCGGTGGAGATTGAGGGCATTTAATCGCCTTTAATCGCCATGATGGGAGGAGTTTCATGTTTTAAATGTCATGAATCTCTTGACTTATAACTTCCGTTTGCTTGCTTCTGATTGGGCCGTCCAAAGAAATGAATTAATGACTGCAATAAAAGCTAGTCAATTAATCGCATTAAGTGGTAGCCGAGCAGTTGAAGAGTCGCGGGCCATGCCGCGTCTTTTGGGATTCTTTTAGCGATGATCATCAATGGATCTTCATGTAGATCGACATCGGATGACCATGTGATTTCAGGTATTGGTTGCCAACAGCGGGTCGGTGCCATCTATCCTGTCGATTTCTCGATCGGTCGGGTAGAAAGCACACTTTTTTTGTTGACCGGTTGGTGATCAATGTTGATTTGATACTCTTGATGATTGACCCGTGATTTTGACGGATATCAAAGGATTTGGTGTCTCAAAAGTATGAATTTTGAAAAATCCCAGAAGTCGAGAGCTTCGAATCACGAAAAATGACTAAAAAATGGGCCTTCCGGAGCACACCCGGCGATTCCGGGCTCCATGGTCGCCGGCGACCATGGGCCAGGAGTTTCCCCCTTTTTGTCCCGTTTTACAGCCGTTTTTTTTTTTTTTTTGTTTTTTCGATTCTTTTTTCTTCTGTATTTTTTCTTGACATTTTTTATCATTTATTGGCCTGATTTCCCTGTAGAAAACTTGATGAGAATCCTTGTATTTTTTGGATTGCAAAGTTCCCAATTTTCCGAGAAAGCCGAAGACTTTGTTGCGTAGAGCTGCCGATTTTCCGTTAGAAGCTGAAATTGGGTCAAACGATGTCGGAATGACCTTAAATTTGAAGTGAAGCCTCCTGAGCAATAAATAAGACCAACCATAGGCTTTTGTTTGAGTTTTGAAGTCGTTTGGGGTCCTGTTGCCAGTAGACTTGTTTTTGTCCCGATGAAGATGTCGTGGCTTGATGTGCTGTCAACCGATGTCCGATTGACTTAAAATTTGACAGGGAACCTATTGGAGTCATTTTAAGATGATCCACAGGCTCTGTCTTGAAAACCATGGTCCCGGGGAGCTTCGCCGCCGAAAGGCCTGATTTGGCTTCCGAGCGTCAAAGTATGGTCAAATGTTGTCGAAATGACCTGAAATTTGACATGTAGCCCTTTGTAAGCATTTTGAAGCCGTCCATGTGCTCTTTCTGATGAGTGATGGCCTCAGTGGTTCTCGCCGCCGAGAGGCTTGATTTAGCTGTTCGAGGGTTGATGTAGGGTCAAACGTTGTCGGTTTGACTTGGAACTTGACGTGGAGTCTTTTGGATGTATTTTGATACAATCCACAGGCCCTGATCGAAGATTTGGTGTCTCCGATGCTTTCGCCACCGGGAGCTCCTTTTCAGCTGTCGGATGGCCGAAGTTAGGCCAAATGATTTTGAAATGGCCCGAAACTTCTTGTGTACTTCTCTTTTGACTGTCTTGAATGATCTTGCAGTTTTGTTTGATTCTGACAAGATTTGACTTTTTGGAAGTAGCATTGCCTATTTATGGCAGGTTGCGACTTCATGCAGCTTTTTGGATCTTGAAGAGGCAAAGTGACATTTTTTGTGCCAACATCCACAACGCTAAGACACTTTTTTATTACTTTTCAAGAATATACTAGAGTAAATAACGATCCTATACGTTGAAGTTTATTCTAAGATCAAGCACGGCTATGGGACCAAATTCTAGCCGTTGGATCATCACCAATATCAAGATATGTGCATAAAATATGAGTCATTTGATAGTATTTTTTGGATTTTGTGGGATCCAAACACAATATCCAAATTGTTAGATTTCTTTGGAAGGCTAAACACGGCTATGAGGTCAATTCTCAAGGCTTAATGCCTTGTGGATCTCGAGATACTTGCAAAACAATATCATCCATTTATGTAACATGCTCAATTTTGGATTAGTCCATAAGCAGTAATGTTTTTCTCTTTTTTTTAATTTCTAGGATACTAAATCATGATCCAGACCGTTGAAATTATTCTACAATCAAGAACAACTGTGGGACCAATTTCCAACCGTTGGATCATCACCAATCTCGAGATATGTGCAAGAAAGTGAGCCATTTGATAGTAATTTTTTAAATATGTGGGTCCCAAACATAATATCCAAACCGTTAGATCTCTTCGGAAGGCAGAACACGACTACGAGGTCAAGTTTTAAAGCTTGAAATCTTGTGGATCTCGAGAAACTTGTGAAAAACTTTCAATCATTGATTTAAAAAGGTTTCTTTAAAATAGATCCTTGCATTACCAAACACTCCTTTTTATTCTATAATCTCTTTTTTTTTTATTGCTCTTTTCTTAATGGCTCTATCTTGATGGTTCTATAAAAAAAAAAAAAAAAAGTAAAGATACCAAATAAGACCTTAAAGAAGTGAAATGTGTTTGTACCAAACAAGCCCTTAAACATTGGACTTGGGTTCTCTAATGGGTATTTTGGGCAAGGCCTGAGCTCTATATTAGAGTAAAAGCATATAATGATGGATTCAGTCTTTAACCTAAGATACCCAGATACTTTAAAATAAGCAATACAGCATGTCATGCCATATTTGGTATTTCACTTTTTATGTGTAAAGTCCATATCCCTATTGTACCATGGTGTGTCTCTTCCAAATTCATTCTCTACCTGTGATCTACCTATGAAAGAAAATTGGGAACCATCTAGTCAAGAAATGCACTGTTACGAGGACTCTAGTGTCTTCCAAATCCTAGCGATCTAATAAAGTAGGGTGGGTGATGTGTGGGGAGATTTCCAGAGCCACAGGATTAAGCTAATCACAGCCATCAGATGAGGCTAAGCATTCTCACGTGCCATCCGCGTGCCATCTACGTGGCACCAATCTCACCCCGGCTACCAGGACAGAGGCCTTGGCCGAAGTCAAGCATCTCCGGGCCACTAGCGCCGAACTGGTCCACCCCGGGTGCCATCTCGGCGGGGAGCTCCACCTCGGCTGAGCCACCCCGGTGCCATCACGGCAGAAAAACTCCACCTCGGCTGAAGAAGCCAGGACAGTAGCCGAAGCAAGAGAGCCTTCACTTGCGCCCCTCATCCCCCACGTCATCAGGCACGTGGAGGGATAGGGGCACGAGCTAGTGGGACAGACACGACATCCAGCCGCCCACAATCTTCACCATATCCTGACAGGGCGGCATCCAGCGGCTGAGGCCACATCAGGGCAAGGCCCGAGGGCAGATCCCACGATCCCCTACCGCCAAAGGCATCCAACACGATCTGGCCCAACAAGACGTGCATTAAATGCGACGTGGGCTGACCCGACGCGCATTTAATGCATAGTGGGCTGGATTGGACCGCAATTAATGTAATGTGGGCTGATCGTGACTTCCCTGTCGAATCACGGGACCCACACCACGATATCTCCCAAAGATACGTTCCAGACTCTATAAATAGAGGCTCATACCACCATCAAAGGTACGCACAATATAACTCAGAGAACAGTTACTCTGCCTCTCTTCTCCCTCTCCTTCCATTGTTCCAGTTCCCACACTGACTTTGGCATCGGAGAGCCTTGCGCCGCCCAGGCCAGGGTCCTCTGACCGTTTGCTCTTCTCTTTCAGGCTTTCGGACGGTACCCAGCCATTCCCAGTCACCATCATCATCGGATAAGTCCTATAAGGCTCCCTCCTTATTGTGGGTCATTATTTTTTTGCACCTACAATTGGCGCCGTCTGTGGGAAAGTAATATCCCATCCTTCCCAACCTTCCCAACCTTCTTAACCTCAATCTTCCAGAAGCCATGCCTCCGAAAGCTAGGAAGGGCGGAGAATCCTCGAGGCCAGTCCTCGAGCTACCAATGCCGTCAACGGACGTCCCCCCTCAAGGGCGGTCCCGCACGGTGCAAGGCACGTCTGCAGGCGAGGGCCGCTTAGGATCTCAGCTCTTCGTCGAGTTCCCACTCCAAGAGGGACTCGAGGCCTCGATCTCAGCAGAAGAAATCATGCCACCCAGGCGCGATGAGCGTCGGCATGAGCGTCCTCGGAAGGACAAAGCCGTGGCCGTAGGTGAGACGCGCCACGTTCAACCCCCTGTCACTGGAGGGGTTCTCGAAGCCCAAACTGCTCTCCTCCAGAAGCAAGAGCAGCAGATTCGCGAACTCCAGCAGCAGCTGAGGGCAGCGCAAACTGCCTCCTTAAGGCAGGCCTCCGAGCCTCAAGGGAAAAAGAGGAACGCCCCCAGCAGGGCAGCCCAGCCTCCCCGCGAGGACCTCGGAAATCATCTGGACCATAAACGGAGCCAGATTCATGACGAAGGCTCGAGCAACAGCCGAAGTCACCATAGCCGCGATGGCCGAGCTCATAGCCATCGGACCCCGAACCACTCCAAGCGAAAGCCCAGAGCCCAGACCCCAGAGGAGGACGACGAGCAAAAGCGGTTCGACAAGCGCGTCAGGCTTGCTCTTCAGCGTAACCTGGACGCCCGGGACCAGAAGCAGATCTGTGGTCACACCGATCTGGGGGGCTCACCCTTCACAAAAGACATCGAGCGCACCCCCTTGCCCAGGAAATTCTCTGTCCCGCGGTTCGTCCCCTACGACGGACTGTCGGACCCATCCGCTCACCTCCGACACTTCTCCCAGAAGATGTCCATCTGGGGGAACGAAGGTCACCTGAACTGCAAAATCTTCTCCTCCAGTTTGGGTGACCTCCCCCTGAAGTGGTTCTGTTCTCTCCCAGTGAAGTCCATCTCGAGTTGGAAGGAGCTCCAGCTCTCCTTCCTGAAGAAGTTCCAGGCCTACAGCGTCGTCCCCAAGAAGGAAGGGGACCTCCTCGCCCTGAGAATGAAACAGGGTGAGACCCTCGCCAACTTCGCCCAACGATTCTGGGCGGTCTACAGCCAGATTGAAGGCACCAGGGAAGGGATAGCAATCTACGCCTTCCAGCATGCCCTGATCCCCGGCCACGACTTGCGGAAGGACTTGGCCGGGAACCCCCCAGAATCTATGCCGGAGTTGATGACCCGGGTGAAGCGCTTTATCGCCCAGGAGGAAGACGAGATCCGAGCCCGGGATCAAGACGGGCATCCGGAGCCCAAGCAGGCCTGGGACGCCAGTTCGGCGGTGCCCACACCACCCAGGTCTGGGGGCACCAGCAGGTCAAGGCCTCCCACCGGCGCCTATCAAGGCATCAACGTCGTCTTCAGAGAGCCGATACACCAGATCCTGAACAAAATAAAAGGTAAGCCGTTCTTCGAGTGGCCTCAGCCCTTGAGAAATGAGCCCACTAACGGCGATCGAAGCAAGCTCTACTGTTCCTACCACAAAGGTAAAGGACACAAGACCGAGGAGTGCCACTCTCTGAAGTGGTACCTGGAAAGACTCGCCGGCGAAGGCCACCTCCCAGAGTTCGTCAAGACAGAAGATGCCGGCGGCAGCGGGGGCCGAGTTCACCAGAGCGCGGCCCGGGACCCAGACAGCGAGGACTCCGAAAAAATCATTAACGTGATCCACCTGGCATCCTCGGTTCCCTCTCCCTCGTCTCGCGGACGCTCGCATCGCACAAAGAAAAGGTGACGGACGTCGAGCTCGGGCTGGCACCCAGAAAAGCTCGCCGCGGCCGAACTGCGATCAAAGCCCATATTCTGGCGGACTTCGACATCGTCTCGCCCAACTCGGCCCTGACCCCGCCTGGCACGACGCTGACAGGCACAGGACACGAGCCAGAAGTAACTGAGACTGGACAGCCTCTCACCTCGGCAGCACCCTCTGGCCTGCCAGATGGGAACGGTCATTCCTGTAGAAATCGGCCTTCTCGCCCTGAGCACAGAGCCGAAGGAAGGCCGGCCCCGGGCTGGCATGGCCCGTTCGGGGTGATCTCACGGGCAACGAAGTCAGCCTGCAAGCGCAGACAGGGCAAGCCACTGCTGAGATCGCGGAATGCGTCCCGCTTGACGAAATTCTGTTTCTAAAAAATGTAGCAAGTCCCGATCAATGAAAGTGTCTTTTGCCCTGTCATCAAATCTGTATCATCTCTCCTTGCATGACTTCTACAGCTCCGGGTCCAACGCCCTGGAAAAGGCCTCGAGTCCACACTCGGTCGTTTCCTAAAGGTCCGGGTCCATCGCCCTGGAAAAGGCCTCGAGTCCAGACTCGGTCGTTTCCTAAAGGTCTGGGTCCATCGCCCTGGAAAAGGCCTCGAGTCCAGACTCGGTCGTTTCCTAAAGGTCAGGGTCCATCGCCCTGGAAAAGGCCTCGAGTCCAGACTCGGTCGTTTCCTAAAGGTCCGGGTCCATCGCCCTGGAAAAGGCCTCGAGTCCAGACTCGGTCGTTTCCTAAAGGTCAGGGTCCATCGCCCTGGAAAAGGCCTCGAGTCCACACTCGGTCGTTTCCTAAAGGTCCGGGTCCATCGCCCTGGAAAAGGCCTCGAGTCCACACTCGGTCGTTTCCTAAAGGTCCGGGTCCATCGCCCTGGAAAAGGCCTCGAGTCCAGGCTCCGCCGTTTCCTAAAGCTCCGGGTCTACCGCCCTGGAAAAGGCCTCGAGTCCAAACTCAGTCGTTTCCTAAAGCTCCGGGTCCTGGACCCTGGAGAAGGCCTCGAGTTCGGACACTCGGCCGGATTCCTAAAGCCTGGGTTTTTACACCCCTCAAAGATCATTGCTGAGCTCACGCTTCCACAGCCGAGATCAGCGGAATGACGACTACACTTCGGCACAAGCAGCAGCCAGCCATTTCGGCCAAGGGCAATCTGTCATCTCTCTTTGAACGACTTCGGCTACAAGGGTTAACAGCCCTGGAAAAGGCCTCGAGTTCGGACACTCGGCCAATTCCTAAACTCAGGGTCTTCACCCATCTACAAGGCTCTACGCCCTGGAAATGGCCTGGAGTTCCTACACTCAGCCTTTCCTAAAGCCCCCGTGTCTTAGACACTTCGGGTACATACACCCTGGAATTGGCCTGGAGTTCCTACACTCAGCCTTTCCTAAAGTCCCCGTGTTTGGAACACACTCAAGGGTTAACAGCCCTGGAAAAGGCCTCGAGTTCGGACACTCGGCCAATTCCTAAACTCAGGGTCTTCACCCATCTACAAGGGTTAACAGCCCTGGAAAAGGCCTCGAGTTCGGACACTCGGCCGAATTCCTAAAATCAGGGTTTCATCCCACTCTACAAGGGTCTACCGCCCTGGAATGGTCTGGAGTTCCTACACTCAGCCGTTTCCTAAAGTCCGGGTTCATAAACCCCTCACACCTCGGCGCAAGGCGGTTCGGCCAAGGTCAGCCATTTCGGCCAAGGTCAGATTCCTGAAATCCGGGTTCATACACCCCTCAGAAGGCCATAGCCGCACTCACTCTCGCCTAGCCGAGTCCAGCGGGATGGATCTACCCCGGCGCAAGGCAATTCGGCCAAGGTATGGATCCACCTCGGCGCAAGGCCAGCCATTTCGGCCAAAGCCAGTCATTTCGGCCAAAGCCAGCCATTTCGGCCAAAGTCAGTCTTCAAAAAAGAAAAGAGCTGTGCCATCACTCAAACACAGAAAAGCAGCACAAAACACCAAGTGTTCCAGAACAGTGCAAGGAAAGTAAGAAAGAACTCAAAAGCATTGTACACAGTTTTGGTGATCACAGAACTCCTCCTTTTTATTCATTGTAAACAGCTTCGTTACAAAAGTTACAGAACAGAAAGCAAAGTACAAAAAGGAGGATCGCAGTCCTCTGAAAATAGAAGATGAAGCAAAAACCTTACATACAGAAAGACAGAAATAAAGAGGACCCCGGCTACTGTGGCTTCGGCGACTCCACTAGGTCGATCACCGTATCTGCTGGACCAGTGGATTCGGCCGAAACCGCGACCTTGCTGGGAGCGTCGCTGGCAGGAGATTCTTCGACCAGAGCCTCAGGGGCAGAAGAGGCCTCACCCTGAGGCACGGCAGAAGCATCACTGGCGACCGGGGCACCGCTCAAGACCGGGGCAGCTGGAGCATCTTCCGGAGCAGGAGCAGGAGCAGGAGCAGAAGCTGGAGCAGGAGCAGAAGCTGAAGTAGCGCCAGCACCTCCCGAGCTCGAAGCAGCGCGGGTGCTGGCAGAAGATGGCGTCGCAGACGAAGAAGACCCCCGCCTAAACTTGGCCGCTGGGTCCCTAACGACCGGCTCCCTCGACCTTCCCGCCATGTCTTCTTCCCGATCGGAAGAATAAGCGTCCACTATTTGCCTCAGGTTCGACGGTTCCGAACTTGAAGTGGACGCCTCGGAACCGGATGCAGCTCGGCTCGCAACTGGATCGTTCACAGGGATCCCGGCAGACACCGCAATCAGTGAAGAGGCGACGCGTGTAGCCGTCGACTCGCTTCCCAGTACAGGCAAGACAGAGCATTTATCGCTTCAGAGCAGTTGAAGCGACACCAGACGACGATCGCCACATCCCCGGACGGATTCTTCTAACTTTCGACCACTAAGGGCTAGGGCGCCTAAGAGGTCAAAAGCTAGGGGGCAATTGTGTGGGGAGATTTCCAGAGCCACAGGATTAAGCTAATCACAGCCATCAGGTGAGGCTAAGCATTCTCACGTGCCATCCGCGTGCCATCTACGTGGCACCAGTCTCACCCCGGCTACCAGGACAGAGGCCTTGGCCGAAGTCAAGCATCTCCGGGCCACTAGCGCCGAACTGGTCCACCCCGGGTGCCATCTCGGTGGGGAGCTCCACCTCGGCTGAGCCACCCCGGTGCCATCACGGCAGAAAACTCCACCTCGTCTGAAGAAGCCAGGACAGTAGCCGAAGCAAGAGAGCCTTCACTTGCGCCCCTCATCCCCCACGTCATCAGGCACGGGGAGGGATAGGGGCACGAGCTAGTGGGACAGACACGACATCCAGCCGCCCACAATCTTCGCCATATCCTGACAGGGCGGCATCCAGCGGCTGAGGCCACATCAGGGCAAGGCCCGAGGGCAGATCCCACGATCCCCTACCGCCAAAGGCGTCCAACACGATCTGGCCCAACAAGACGTGCATTAAATGCGACGTGGGCTGACCCGACGCGCATTTAATGCATAGTGGGCTGGATTGGACCGCAATTAATGTAATGTGGGCTGATCGTGACTTCCCTGTCGAATCACGGGACCCACACCACGATATCTCCCAAAGATACGTTCCAGACTCTATAAATAGAGGCTCATACCACCATCAAAGGTACGCACAATATAACTCAGAGAACAGTTACTCTGCCTCTCTTCTCCCTCTCCTTCCATTGTTCCAGTTCCCACACTGACTTTGGCATCGGAGAGCCTTGCGCCGCCCAGGCCAGGGTCCTCTGACCGTTTGCTCTTCTCTTTCAGGCTTTCGGACGGTACCCAGTCATTCTCAGTCACCATCATCATCGGATAAGTCCTATAAGGCTCCCTCCTTATTGTGGGTCATTATTTTTTGGCACCTACAGGTGACAAGTTTTTTCTTTACATGAATCATAGAAACATGGAGGATTTCGAGTTCTCCAAAAGCTGACCCCTTGAGTGGAACTCTTAAATCTTTCTCTTGGTTGAAAAGTCTGGAACTCGAGCAAAATACAAAGGGATTAGAACTCTGGGAATTCTGAAAGGGCATTGAGGCATTTACGTAGTTGGAAGTAGGAATTTAGTCAAAGAAATATAGCATTTAGAAATGCCAGAGGTAAGCCATCATCACATCATATCCTAAAAGCCCAAGCATCCCAAAAACATGGCAGGAATTTTCCTGAAGAAACAGGCCCTAAGGGCCCTGTCCATTGGCAGACCCTTGAGGTAGGATTAGTATTTGATAAATGGTCATTTGGACGCCCAGGTTCTCTATTAATCTTCACCTTTTATTTCTTGGAGTCTCGTAGATGGGGGGCTTATTTCTCAAACATCTTTTCTAACATTTTGTATGTGGCACTTGATGATAGATGCTGAAGGCTTCACAGGAGAGCCCAAATGTTGTGCAACACTGCATTTTCACTGCGACCCCAAAATAGAACAAGACAACAAGAGCCGCAACGATGTGTGTTTGAAGGGCTGTTCCAAAGGTGGGATTTGCAAAGATTGGGGCGAAAAACTTTGTCACTGTTACTGTTGATCTCTCTCAATAAATTAGATGTGGTTATCACCGCTTGAATGCAATGTGCCTCTCTCAATAAATATATGTCATTATCACCACTTGAATCAATGAGTCGAATTTTTCTACAAAATTGAACACCACTAGAGTTATTTTACACATACTGAATTTTTACAATCACATGGTCCCTTTGAGCGTTTTTTTTTTTTTTTTTTTTTTTTTTTGTTTTTTGTTTTGTGTGTGTGTGTGCCTTTGAGTGTTTTTTTTTTTTTTTTTTTTCTCTTTTCTTTTTGTGGTGTGTTGTGTGTGTATCCTTTGAGCTTATTAAATGACACAATACATGCCACAAATAATTCCTTACTTGGATAGGATATCATTG
The DNA here is from genome assembly GCA_012931725.1 of Litsea cubeba. Classification (NCBI taxonomy): domain Eukaryota; kingdom Viridiplantae; phylum Streptophyta; class Magnoliopsida; order Laurales; family Lauraceae; genus Litsea; species Litsea cubeba. Next base: position 79,863,738 of record CM022949.1, on the reverse strand, counting down.
ATAAATTTGCATTTGTTCTAAACTTAAAAAGAGTTTAGCAATAGGAAAATCCAATATTAAGTGGTCTATATCTGAAAATACAAGATGACCCACGTTGAATGGGATATTTCGCTTACCTCGTGTACAGAGAACGTACAATTAGTTGATGAAATGGACGTGAGATTGTATTGACTTGAGAGACGGATTTTGCAGTTGCATATGTTTTTTTTTTTTTTTTTTTTTTTTTTTTTTTTTTTTTTTTTTTTTTTTTTTGCAAGACAGACTTTGTAGTTAAATATATGGTTCCAATATCATCACACCTTAGAATTGGTGAGCAGCTACGAAGATTCTCATTACTTTCATAAAAGAAAGGGAAAACTAGCTTAATATATAGTGATTAATGCAATGAATGGTAGGATCTATTGTATATAATAGAGGAAAGGGTTCTTATCTTTCTTAAATGAGAAATCTTGAGGAGTCATGCTTTCTCCAGAACTCTTTTTTTGCTTAATAGTCCCACATCTTGACAAGCTGGAAAAACTATTCCACGCGAGCTACATGTCAATCCGAAACTCTTTATCAAGAACTTAATCCCAATCCAACTTGCAGGATGACAAATCAAGACTTTCTCGAGAGACTGGCCCTGGCCTATCTTGACTATTTGATCCGACGTTGACGCCTAGCATGTGAGCCACATGATTTCTTACAATATATAGATTCCATATATATGTGATCTAGAGATCTTTGATTAGAATGAATAGGAAAACAGAGTTTTGATTAATAGTTAGGAACAAGTGATGCTTTTGAGAAAGAACTCAATTTTAAAATCAAAGATAAATATGTTCAATAAGATTTGTGCTTCCTTGAACTTACTGGAGATAACTCGCTAATTATTATTTCAATGCATTTTTTTATAAGAGACTTTAAAACAAATAATATGTTGGAGTTTAAATGCTCAAATGTGCTTCAAAACTTTTGGAGTCAAATGAGGATTTTAATGGGAAACTAAATTAAAAATTATTTTCAAACTTACCTGTTTTGAAAAAAAAAAAATTTGAATACTACTTCCCACAGAAATTACATTACTGCTTCCCTCATAAAAGTGGAGTGTAGGAGGATCTATAACATCCCTTCGCCCTTTTGCCTTCTTCAAGTCTCCAAGCATAATAGAGACTTCCATGTCTTGCAAAGAGCAAGTTGTGCTTTCGATTTATGCATCTTAAAATAATATTATATATGTAAAAAAATGTACAAATTGCTCATTCAAAAAAACCGGTTATGTTTATGCATATTTTATCACATATCCAACCACATATTCAATTCAGTTATTTTCTTCTCCTCACTAGGAGGGGGAGGGGCCAACACTCTTATATATATATATATATCTATATCTAAATAGATCTGCGGCACCTTCTTGTGAGGGCCACCCGATCACCCATTGTTTTGTCTCAAGGCAAGAGGAGAGCAAATAAGGAGTTTTGAATGAAAGGAGAAGATTGTTTCATACTTCTCAATGCAATAAGGGCTCATAGTCATAGGAGGGTTTGCATTTTCATCACCATCCCACGGGTATGTGGTGGACCGTGATGGGTCCACTCACGATCTCAATGGGAAAAAGCCTCAAATTAAGGATACCATACGATGAAAATTTGTATAAGATGCAGTATTCATTAGTTTAGTTGAGAGGCGAGCCAACAACCAACAACTGCTTGAATGCTACTTTGAATTTCCCACCAGCCTCAATGGCCTTTTTTCTTTCATCATCAAACTAGCTTGCGACTTTGTGGGGCCCACAATCTTGGTCACATGTTTGTAGCGGAGACTTGCAAGGATTTTTTTTTTTTTTTTTTTTTTTTTTTTTTTTTTTTTGCTAAGATGCAAATTGTATTGGGAAAGAAAGAAAGGAGAAAGGATCTGTGGAGCAGCTCCCAAAATTACAAAAGATCATTAAAAAAATGGATCATGACTGCCCGATTCTTCATCAATCCGATGGGTAGGATGCGACTGCATGAACACTGAGTTTGTAAATATTTTTGTGTCAGCACCCCTATCAGTGGATTCAGACTCTCAAGGCTCCCGGCCCCTATTGTAAATGTCCCTTGCTGGCTTGCTTTTCTATCTTCAAGGACTAATGTAATCTTTCACATCTCTTCCTAAGTAAGATATTTTATCTTGCTTCCTAACAACACACAACTTCTTAGAGATCAAGATTCCTAATCGGTTCTTTAATATGGTGCTCATTTGAAAGCGGACACACAGTCCCCATCCGTGAACCACACCCATTGAAAAAGGTGGGTTAGAGACTTAAAGCAGGTGGGCCTCTAAATTGAACTGTTAGCAAAAGAAGGCAGTTCTTGTACTGTCACAATTAGGCAGTTAATGTCCTCTCATCTGGTGTGGTGTGTGGTTCTCAACATGTTTATGAAGAAATTGCCACGAGCGTTAACGAGTTATTAATGGGTAGTTTAAATTGGAGTTAAGCTTGTGTTTTTTTTTTTTTTTACCCAAAAACTACAATTGATATTAAAATAATTGAAATAATATGGAAAATATATTAAAAAACATTTTTATACCTTACTGTAGTACTTATTGGACAAAGAAAAGTACGAACTTTATCCGTGACATTGACACGAGAGTAGAAAAGATTAAATTGAAGTAGGCATGTGATTGGACGCTTTTTTACTTTACTGTGTTTGGATAAAAAAAAATGAAGTGTACAAGTAAATTTATGGTGTGTACTACTTACCTTTACTTTTCCGCAGTCACTTTTTTTTTTCATAAAAAGGTGATAAAGTTTAGTGTAATAGAATTTATGACAAGAAGTTCTTGTTAATCTACACCCACTAACGTATACTTTACATGGAACAAATTTTTTTTATTTTTTTGCTAATTGGTAAGATTGTATTGAGAGAAAAAGGGCTGAAACCCTGGGCTAGTTTGGGTATTTCACTTGTAAGTCAAGTAGAGTAATGTCAAAAAGGTCACTTATAGTTTATTCATACTCTCTCCAATTTTTCCAACAAAAAGTCAAAAAGCAACAACAATTATTCATTAAAAGACAAAAAAAAAACTTCATTTCTCATACCAAAAGTCAACAATATTCTATCCCCAACAACTAAAATAAAACAATATCATAACTCACTATATTTTTTAGAAGAAGAAAAAATACACCAAAAGATAAAAGAGCAAAAAGGAGGAGAAGGACTCCCCTACACAAAAGAATAGGTAGCCAAAAACAAACACCCAGACAGGGAGCAGGCCCTGGACAAGAACCACTCAGAGACCAAGCAAATGGAACCAGCCCAAGGAACTAGGAGCAAAAACCTCCTACAGCTACAAAGCCTGCACTGCTACCTAAAAGCTGCTGCAGCTTCAATCCAGCTGATACTTCACCCCAAGAAGCACAGAAACAGCCGAAGAAGCACCTACCAACTGAACCAAAAGGGCACCAAGAAAGGCAAAACAGGGCTCTTCTCAACCAAGGCTAATGGATGCAGTGACCTTACCTGAGACAAGCAAGCCACCACACCAAGGAGGCCCCAACTGAAACCAAACTAGGGCAAAAACAGGGCACCTCTCAGCAGCAAACTAGGCCCCTAGCGAACCAGCTTTTGACCGGCAAACCAACACCCACTAATCCAGCTCAGACCACTGCAAAGCGAACTAAAGGTAAAGAAAGCCAAGCACAGAAGCTCAAAGATCCGAGCAAGCCATACAACCAAGGAAGCCCCAGCTGAAAATCCCTTCCACCTTCCAAGCTCCAAATCAATCTGAAGCAAGAAGCTAGAAAGAGCAGCACAAGAAACCACCAGAAACAGGGAGCAAACTTAGCTGCCAGCGAAGACAAAACTGGCACCCCCACTGCGAACGTAACCACACAAGGAAGCAAGAAGGCCACCACAGAGGGAGAGAATAGCAGACGTTAGACACCCAATCCCAAGGCTCTCAAGATTGGATGAGGGGAAATAGCCTTATCTGTAGAGGAGCTGAACTTACCACTGCACCTGTCAAGGAAAACCATCTGAGCCGACTTCATTCCGAAGGAACCAGAGAGTATTGATAGCTTGGAAGAAGATTGCAGCTGCAGTTATTCTTCCAGGACCATCAACACCCTTAGCTAAAATAGTCCAGACTGAAGTGGCAGAGAGAGGAGGGCCAGGGGGGTTGCCTGCAAGACTAAGGAGCCATAACCAGAGCCAATCAAAGCAAGGATTTTACCACACCTACATTTTTACTTTATCTTATCTTTACATTTTCCATGATTTGGCTTCCACCTCACATTTACTCCTCCTCATATGTAAATAAACAAGCCCTAATTAAACCACATGAGCGAGAAGAGTTATTATGATTTACAATCTGAATTTAAATGTTTATGACTCACTAAATGAATATCATATCCTGCACATCTTACATTTATCTAGATAAATGGGATCTACTATAAGCAACCCATCCTTTGTCTCCTGGTAGATGGGACCAGTCACATCCAACCCATCCACTATTCTACACAATTCGGTGTTTACATATTTCACCAATTGGTCTTATAGGTGGATAGATTAGTTGGATCTAATGGATATCTCAATCTGAATCCTAATCTCTCTCTCTCTCCCCCACGTTGAGGACTCGAACTAAAGCACTGTTACCCACACATGTCCTTAACCAACTCTGTTAGGTTTATGGGTTTGGGTTTCTCTTTTGGTTGTAACCCTAATGTCTAATGTAGTGGGAAAACTCTGATTAGTGGAGAAGAAGAAGACGAGCTTTATCCGTGAACGTAGGTGTTAAATCACCAAACCACGTAAAAATCTGTGTTCCCTTTTTTTGTGGCTTGATTTGTTTGTTTGTTGATAGCACGCTTCCGCACACACGATCACAACAAATTGGTATCAGAGCATTATTGTGATAAGCGATCGACAAACGAGATCGGGTTAGATCTCGGTTTTGGTTTCGCAGAACCCATCGCAGAAGTGGTTCTCGGCAAGGATCCAAATTTTTCTGAGAAATCTGATCAGGCCAGCGGTTTCGAAAATTGTCTGGATCGGGATCGTTGAGACAAACGGCAGTTTTGATCATTGATCAGTGGGCCCCACACGCTCTGTTGCAGATCGTCGGAGACTCTAGAACGGAGAAGTTGCAGAGAACAGGGCGTTGTCTCCCTAACATTGTCAGAGAAGAAGAGTAGCACTGCTGCTCTCGTCGCCGTGCAGAAACCGGAGCAAGCACATAGGACCCAGAATTTTTCGCTGTTGTCAGAGAAGATCTGGACTGGATCGGTTCTACGAGGAGGATCGTCGTCGTTGCAGAATCTGGATATGGAGGAACTCGTCGCTGCACGCCGAAGTTACAGAGAAGAAGACGCAGCAGGCCGCTGCGCAGATCTTCGCCGGAGAAGAGGGTCGCCTTCCGCCGCCGTCCCGCTGTGCTACGCATTGACGAAGAAGCATCGCCGCACCGTGTTGTGGCCGAAGAAGAGGCGACAGGGTCCTGTGCAAGTTTTGTTACAGAACCCAGTGAGAAGACGACCTGTTCAGGTCGGTTTCAGGTTCCAGGTCATGTTTCGGGTCAGTTCGACCTGACCCACTTCGAAGAGGCCCAGTTCAACAGCCGCTGACGTCATCTGTATGGTCAAGACAGATTTGTCAAATTGGACGGCCAGGATTGATTTGTGATTTCCGGAGGCATCCGGACTCAAAATTGAGCTCTGTTTTTTTTTTTTTTTGTTGGATTCGTATCGACGAGGTCTACGATTTGAACGAAGTGGATTGTTAGTTTGGCAGACAGAAAGAAATGGCAAGCTCATCATCGGCAAAGACCACCATCTCAAATGCAAAATTTGAAGTCGAGAAGTTTGATGGTACAAATAACTTTGGTATGTGGCAATGTGATGTTAGAGATGTTCCAAGCCAACAAGAGTTGAAAATTGCTCTGGAGGATAAACCCTCAGAGATGGAAGCTAAGGAATGGTAGAAGATCAATCTTCAGGCATGTAGCACCATCAGATTATGTCTCGCGAAGGATCAGAAATACTCAGTGATGAGAGAAACTTCTACAAAAGAGTTATGGCATAAATTGGAGGAAAAGTATATGACCAAGTCCTTGGAGAATCGAATCTATTTGAAGAAGAAACTTTTCCGCGTCGAGTATCGTCAAGGTATTTCTATGACTGAACATCTCAATAATTTTAATAAGATTATTGCTGATTTGATGAACATTGATGTGAAAATTGATGATGATGATCGGGCATTACTTCTTCTGAATTCGATTTCCGATAGCTATGATCATTTTACTCACACTTTGATCAACGGGAAGACTGAGGTTAAATATGATGTTGTGTCTGCTGCTTTGATGAATAATGAACATCGAAAGAAGGACAAACAGGCCCACAGGGATTCATCATCTGATGCATTGACAGTAAGAGGCAGATCAAATGATAGGACATCTGTCGTTCTAAATCGAGAGGAAATCAAAACCACCTGCAAAAGATGAATGTGCCTTTTGTCAAGGGGCATTGGAAGAAGGATTGTTCAAAGTTGAAAAACAAGGACAAAGATAAATCTGATGCAAACATTGGACACGATGGAGATGATGATTCTGAATTTAATTTGACTGTTTCTTCATTGGTATGCCATTTTGACGAATGGATTTTAGACTCGGGTTGTACCTATCATATGTGTCCCAACAGGGAATGGTTTTCCAGCTTTCAAGAGTTGGATAGTGGAACAGTTTTGATGGGCAATGAAAGTGCCTGCAAAACAAAAGGGATAGGAAAATTCGTTTGAAGATGCATGATGGAGCAGTTAGAGTTTTGACAGATGTTCGGTATGTACCGGATTTGAAGAAGAATTTTATCTCATTGGGTGCTTTAGACTCCAAAGACTTCAAGACTACCATGGAAGGTGGAGTTCTAAAAGTTGTTTATGGTGCACTTGTGTTGATGAAGGGTGTCCGAAGAGGTAATCTGTATTTCTTGCAAGGGAGTACAGTTGTAGGTGGAGCAATAACATCTGATAGCTCGAATGAGACTGTTACAGACACTACCAGATTGTGGCACGTCTAAGGCATGCTGGGGAGAGAGCATTGCAGGGTTTGGTTAAGCAAGGCTTGTTGCAAGGTGCAAAGACCTGCAAGTTGGGATTTTGTGAACATTGTGTTTTTGGCAAACAAACAAAAGTGAAGTTTGGCACCGCGATCCATCGCACTCTAGGCACACTAGACTATGTTCATTCGGATGTATGGGGTCCTACCAAGGTGGCAACTTTGGGAGGTGTGCACTACTTTGTTACATTCGTTGATGACTTCTCCGGAAGATTATGGGTGTACATCATGAAGCACAAGGATGAAGTCTTGAATGTGTTCTTGAAGTGGAAGAAAATGATTGAAATACAAACTGGCAGAAAAATCAAAAGGCTCAGGTCAGATAACGGTGGTGAGTACAAGCCTGATCCATTCTTGAAAGTATGTCAGGATGAAGGGATTGTGAGGCATTTCACAGTCAGTGGGACTCCACAACAGAATGGGGTGGCAGAACGCATGAACCGCACTATATTGGAGAAAGTTCGATGTATGTTGTCTAATTCTGGATTAGGCAAAGCATTTTGGGGTGAGGCAGTTGCTTATGCATGTCATCTCATCAATAGGTTGCCTTCTGCTGCGATTGACGGAAAAAAACACATTGAGGTATGGTCTGGAAAACCCGCTACTGATTATGATAAATTGCATATATTTGGTTGTCCTGCTTATTTCCATGTCACAGAGAGTAAGTTGGATCCAAGGGCCAAGAAAGCTATATTCTTGGGTTTCAGCAGTGGCGTGAAAGGATACCGGCTATGGTGTGTTATAATTTGAAGAAGCTTTAAATGATTTGAATGGTAATCATGGTTTAAGGTTGTAATTGTTGTCAATCCATGTCAACATGATGAGAGGATGAAGCTCAACTACGCAATGGAAATCAGAATGGAAAAAGAATTGAAACAGGTCAGGAAATCAGAATTCCTGAAACAGAGTGGTCGGTCGACCGGGCACCCCATGCGGTCGACCGAAGAAAGAGAAACCTGCAGAAACAGATTCAGGCACCTCTCAGTTATTTTCGTGACACAGTGTGTCTTCGGTCGACCGGGACCCCAGGATGTCGACCGAGCGCGATAACTGACTGATTCCAGACAGTGTATGATGTCGACCGAGCAAGCAAGGATGTCGACCGAGCACGGGAAACCAGAGTTGCGCAGAATCAGAAGTCTTGCACGAAAATTCAGCACTCTTATCTAATTTGTTTGGGACTCCTTCTAAACGAATTGTAGCCTGTTTTAAATACAATTAAGGGTTATCAAAACCTATAAAAAGGCATGTATGGGTCGTTCTAAAGATACACCAGAAAAGAAGAGAGAGAAAGAAGAGAAGAGAAAAGAGAGAGAGTTTTGGAGAGAAGAAGAGTGCTGGTGCTGTGTGCTGTTGTGCTGCATCTTTCTACAGCAAGTGTGGACGAAGATGTGCTCTTGAAGATGGTATTTCGTCCATAAGATAAGTGTCTCTCTGTTTATGCTTTAATTTCAATTTGTAAGGGATTGAGAGAGAGAGAATTGTAGAGGGGAAGGGCTGTAGACAGAGTTTATCTTCTATTCTGTTTTTAAGATCAAGTTGGTGCTTGGTGTTGGGGTTTGGTGATCCTATCTGTGGGTGCAGATAAATTGTAAGGGGAGTCGGTGCTTCCTAGATAGTGGGTGCTATCTAAAACTAAGGGTTGGTGCTCTTTGTCGTTGGTGCGACTAAATATATTCAGACCTGTACCGGATCGGTGTTCGGACGGTTTTGATCCGTGGACGTAGCCTTTTGGTGAACCACGTTAAATCTGGTGTCATTGTGTGGTTTGACTTGTTTTGTTGTTGAATTGGACCTGTTTTTAGAAATCACTGATTCACCCCCCCCCCCTCTCAGTGATCGCGATATCCAACAATTGGTATCAGAGCGAGGTTCCCTTGATTAGTTTAATACGCTAAGGGTGATCTCTTGTCAAATCACATGGCAGTCAATACAGGGAATATGAAAGCACCTCTGTTTGATGGTTCTAATTACTCTTTTTGAAGATTAGGATGCAAGCCTTCATCAAATCTCTTGGCTATGATGTTTGGGAGGCTGTCAGAGTCGGTTACAATACTGCCACTGTACCCAATGATACTGCATCGAAGAAGTTGGCAGACAACGACTCCAAGGCGCAGAATGCACTCTTTAGTGGCCTTGTGGACAGCGAGCTTGTCAAAGTAATTGCATGCAAAACAGCCAAGGAAATTTGGGACAAATTGCAAAGCATACATGAAGGTGATGAGAAGATTAAAGAAGCCAAAGATCTGAATGCATTTTCCATGGATGAATTACATGGTTCTCTAACTGCCTATGAGATGCGCATAGGAATGACGTCTTCATCTGATAAAGAAGCGGCCTTCAAAGTTCAGAAAAAGGCAAAAGAGACTGCTGGTCATGATGTTGATTCTGATGATGATGAGCTTGAGGCTCAATTTGTTAGAAAGTTGAAGAAAGGAAGCAATGGAAAGTACAAAGGGAAGCTACCCTTTAAATGCTTCAATTGTGGAGGTGTTGGTCACTTTGCTGCGAAGTGTCCGCTAAAAGAAGACAATGATAATGACTCTTATGCTGAAAAGAGTAAAGGAAAGAGAAATTTCGGAAAAAAGGGGCAAAGCTAAAAACTTTCTATGTCAACAAGATGACAGCACGTCTGAAACTTCAGACGATGATGAATCAACCGAAGCTCTCTTCATGGTCACTGTTGAAGAAGAAGAAGAGCTAGATCCGGAAGAGGATGAGGAGGCTGAAGTCAATCTTGAAGAGGAACTCATAGCCGCACTTGAGGAGCTTAGCATGGAACGCAAATCAAGTAAGAAAAATCTGAAACTTCTCCATGAATCTGAAAGTTCTATTATTGCTTTGAAAACTCAAGTAGAAGAATATAAAAGAATGGTAGAAGTCCTTGAAAACCAAATAAGTATCAAAAAGGAAGAGGCTATGAAACTTGAAACTGAGATCGCTAGAGCAAAGGCTGAAAATTTGGAAAATAGCAAAAAACTCAAAGCGCTCCAAGCGATTGAAGGGACTATGAAACTCGATGAACTACTGAAAGTTCAAAGACCTGCCCACTTCAGATTTGGTCTAGGATTTGAGAAGGTGAATCCTCTAAGATTGCATCTCCTGAAAAGAAAGAGTTTGTGAAGCAAGTCACTACACCTTCTAACTCTATGAAGCCCACTCAACCTAGAAAGGAGTCCATTAGAAAGGTAATGAAGACTAACCAGCCACAAAGAAGATACAAATTCTATGGTTATTGCTTTCATTGTAATATGTTTGGACATAAAAGAGCTGATTGTAGATTCTATGTTAGAAACAGCCCACTTGTGACTAGGAACCCTTTTTCAATCTTAAGTAGCCACAAAATTGAGTGCCATAAGTGCTATAATTATGGACACTTGGCTACGGATTGTAGGTTGCATATTGCTAACAAATTTCAGGTTGAGAAGAAACCCAAGTTAGTCAAGGCTTGGAGAGCAAAGCAAAGTGCAGAAAGTCCCAAAGAATCTCTCATTGTGCAAATGGCATTCAATGCACAAAAGAAGGCAGCACCATGGGTCCTTGATAGTAGTTGTTCAAGCCATATGACTGGTGATAAGAGAAATTCATCAAATTACAGCACTATGAAGGCGGTTCAGTGAAATTTGGCAACAATGATGGTGCCAAAATCTGCGGAAAAGGTGTTATTCAGCTTATGGCAAACAAGATCAGATCTGAAGAAGTCTTATATGTGTCTGGATTGAGACACAACCTGCTTAGTGTGAGCCAGATCTGTGACAAGGGTCACGAAGTTATCTTCACAAAGAATGGGTTTGCCATCAAGAAGAGTAGCAACGGCAAAACAGTGGCAACTGGATCAAGAACTGCTGGAAATCTCTATACATTGTCAGATGGAGCTGAAAAGACCTGCTTGATGAGTCGGACAGAGGAAAGTTGGTAGTGGCACAAACGCCTTGGGCATCTAAGCTTTGATAACATGTCAAAGATTTGCAATTCAAAGGCTGTAAGAGGCATGTCTACAGTTGAAAAGCCTTCCAATCCCATTTGCGACTCTTGCCAAAAGGGAAAGCAACGAGGGTTATGTTCAAGTCAAAGGAGCATCATTCCAAGAAAACCTCTTGAGCTAGTGCACACTGATCTCTGTGGACCGATGCGAACTCAAAGCACCAATGGAGATAAGTATTTCATGTTATGCATTGATGATTATACTCGTATGACATGGGTATTGTTTCTTAAGCATAAGCATCAAGCACTTGATCGTTTTAAAGTGTTTAAAGCACAGGTTGAAAATCAATTGGAAAAACGTATCAAGATTTTAAGGTCTGATCGTGGAGGCGAGTTCACATCTGAAGAGTTCACTAAATATTGTGAACATCATGGCATTCAAAGACAGTACTCAGCCCCTAGAACTCCACAACAAAATGGAGTTGTGGAACGGAAGAATCGCACCGTACAAGAGATGGCTCGTACGATGCTAAGTGAAAGCAAGATGGCTGACAAGTATTGGAAAGAGGCAATTCATACGGCTGTATACATTCAAAATCGATCCTTGATCAGACCACATGAAGACAAAACTCCCTATGAGCTATGGTTTGGAAGAAAAGCAACAGTCAAGCACTTCAGAGTCTTCGGCAGCAAGTGTTACATCAAGCGGCTCGAACAAAATCCGGGCAAATTTGAAGAAAGAGCTGACGAAGGTATATTTCTGGGTTACTCCTCTACTAGCAAGGCATATAGGTGTCTTAACAAAAGAACCAGAAAAATCATAGAAAGTGCTGATGTGAGAATAGATGAGAATATTGAACCAAAGAATGCAACTCATAATGACAGTCCAGTTTATGAGGACTCGAGTGAGATTGATGATGAGATGGCTGAATCTAATGATTCTGAGAAATCAAAGGATGACTCAGAAGATACTTCACCTAAGAAGCACAGCACTTGGGTAGAGCAACACCCTAAGGATCAAATCATTGGAGATCCTAAGGCAGGCGTTCAAACTAGACAAAGTGTAGTTAGCAATTACTCACTTGTGTCCACCATTGAACCCAAGACTGTGGCTGAAGCCAGTCTCGATGAAAGTTGGTTGAAAGCTATGCATGAGGAAATGTGCAGGAATTTTGCTGAAGAGATGACGAAAGAATTTGAGATGATTTTCACGAAACCTCTGCCAAAGGAAGTCTTCGAGTATCTCCAGAAAAAGTTAGGAGTTACTCACTCTCCTAAACCGTAGGAGTTGTGCTTGAAAGGGGGAGCAATGCATTCATTGAATATCCTATTCGCTCCTCGGTTTGGTCCCTTTGGACTTGTTGTCAAAGGGGGAGAGATGTTATGCTATGATAGCAAGGAGAGATGTTATGCTATGAAAGCTAGGGGGAGATTGTTGACAGTGCATGGTTGTTATTTCAGAATTTCAGAATTGGTTCCAAGTGAGTGTTGCAAAGAACTTGGAAGAGCTGCAAGCTGGAGTTGAAAGAGTTGAAGAGTTGTTAGCATGTTGACAAAGTTGTTAAAGTTGACAACAATTCCAAAGGGGGAGATTGTTATAATTTGAAGAAGCTTTAAATGATTTGAATGGTAATCATGGTTTAAGGTTGTAATTGTTGTCAATCCATGTCAACATGATGAGAGGATGAAGCTCAACTACGCAATGGAAATCAGAATGGAAAAAGAATTGAACAGGTCAGGAAATCAGAATTCCTGAAACAGAGTGGTCGGTCGACCGGGCACCCCATGCGGTCGACCGAAGAAAGAGAAACCTGCAGAAACAGATTCAGGCACCTCTCAGTTATTTTCTTGACACAGTGTGTCTTCGGTCGACCGGGACCCCAGGATGTCGACCGAGCGCGATAACTGACTGATTCCAGACAGTGTATGATGTCGACCGAGCAAGCAAGGATGTCGACCGAGCACGGGAACCAGAGTTGCGCAGAATCAGAAGTCTTGCACGAAAATTCAGCACTCTTATCTAATTTGTTTGGGACTCTTTCTAAACGAATTGTAGCCTGTTTTAAATACAATTAAGGGTTATCAAAACCTATAAAAAGGCATGTATGGGTCGTTCTAAAGATACACCAGAAAGAGAAAGAAGAGAAGAGAAAAGAGAGAGAGTTTTGGAGAGAAGAAGAGTGCTGGTGCTGTGTGCTGTTGTGCTGCATCTTTCTACAGCAAGTGTGGACGAAGATGTGCTCTTGAAGATGGTATTTCGTCCATAAGATAAGTGTCTCTCTGTTTATGCTTTAATTTCAATTTGTAAGGGATTGAGAGAGAGAGAATTGTAGAGGGGAAGGGCTGTAGACAGAGTTTATCTTCTATTCTGTTTTTAACATCAAGTTGGTGCTTGGTGTTTGGGGTTTGGTGATCCTATCTGTGGGTGCAGATAAATTGTAAGGGGAGTCGGTGCTTCCTAGATAGTGGTGCTATCTAAAACTAAGGGTTGGTGCTCTTTGTCGTTGGTGCGACTAAATATATTCCGACCTGTACCGGATCGGTGTTCGGACGGTTTTGATCCGTGGACGTAGCCTTTTGGTGAACCACGTTAAATCTGGTGTCATTGTGTGGTTTGACTTGTTTTGTTGTTGAATTGGACCTGTTTTTAGAAATCACTGATTCACCCCCCCCCCCCCCCTCTCAGTGATCGCGATATCCAACATGGTGTCCCAATTCAAAGAAACTTGTTCTGAGCAGGGATGTGACTTTTGATGAAGCTGCTATGTGTAAACAGAACAAGCAAAATGGCTCTCAGGAGGAGAGCAAGGCCAATGGTAAATCGAAGCAGGTGGAGTTTAATGTCATCTTAGTTGAGTTAGATGGTGATGATACATATGAGGAGGATACTCCAGCTCAAGAGCCTCTACAAGAGCAAGAAGAAGAAGATTATATCGCAGCCAGTAAACCAAAACGGAATATTCGAAAACCTCAACGGTTCACTGACATGGTGGCATATGCACTTCCAATGGTTGAAGAATGTGTTCCTACTACCTACAAAGAAGCAAAGATGCATTTAGAAAGTGTAGAGTGGCAGAATGCAATGGATGAGGAAATGAAATCTCTTCATAAGAATGACACTTGAGAGCTGGTACAGTTACCTAAGGGGAAGAAAGCAATTGGGTGCAAATGGGTCTGCACCATGAAGGAAGGATCTCCAGGAAAAGACAGTGTTGGGTACAAGGCAAGATTGGTGGCTAAAGGTTACGCACAGAAGGAAGGCATTGACTACAATGAGGTATTCTCTCCCATTGTGAAGCATTCTTCGATTCGTATTTTGTTAGCCTTGGTTGCACAATTTGATCTTGAGTTAGTGCAACTCGATGTTAAAACTGCATTTTTGCATGGTGATTTGAATGAGGAGATCTACATGACTCAACCAGATGGGTATAACGCTGCTGATAAGTCCACAAAATTGTAGTTCTCGTTCATCATTTTATGTTACTTTGTGGACTTAATTAGGGTAATTTGCACTCAATTTCGTGGAATTTCATAATTCCATGCTTTTGAGCATCAAGGTTGGAATTTTAGTCAAAATCATCAATCTTGCATGAATTTTATGAAATCATTGGTTTACATCATCTTAGTGTCACACAAAGTAGCTTTTTGATTCTTGCATCATCAATTAGTTCATGGAAAATCATCCAATGGTGCATTCATGTGCATGATCTCATTCGGGTCCCATGCATGACATTTATGAATTTTAAACATGTTATGGCTAAATTATTCTTTTTATTCTTGTAGGGTATCTTCAATTAATTGGGACCCGCCTTGAAAAGAGATTAAGAAAGAAATTCACAGAGAATATCCAAGTCATGCCACTTCAAGGTGTGTGCACTCCCCATGTGGTCCCACACCATGCCAAGCTTTGCTGCAAATTCAATTTCAGATTTGTTTGAAGAACTTATCAAAGAAAGTGGGTCCATTTCATGAGGATTTGCTTAAAGTAAATTTAGAAGCTGTGAGCAAGCAAGAAGTTTACAAAAATAGCTTTGGAAGATTCTCTCCAAAAATCTCTACCATTATTTGCCATCTTGCAAGTTTGGAAAGCAAGAAAAAGACTTACCAAAGAAGGGAGATTCTTATACTAAAAAATAGGATCAAGAGAGAAAGAATAGGGAGCTCATGCCCTATTTAAAGACCCCCACAAGTCCAAACAACTCATCCCATCTTTCTTTATTAATTTATTCTCTCCTAGCCACACCTCTTTACTTACTTTTTTTCTCCATTATTTTATTTTGGTAGCTTTGGGCCATGTCCAAGGATTTATTTTGAAGGAGAATCTTTGTGAAGGAGAAGTTGTAAAGTTGAAGTTCTCATTGAAAATTACATCTTTTGCAATGGAGGAGTAGATTCTTTTGGATCGGAGCACAAAGTGAAGTTAAGTGATTTTATTTTCGTTCTATGTCTTTAATTTAATCTTTATGTCTCTATGATGCATGTTTAGTAGAATAATAGATCTACCTTCGCGCCGTAGGCAAACCTCCACTTTATATTTTAAATAAATTAATATCTTTTTGATCAATTAATCTTCTTTTGATAGAATATACTTAGGTTTTTATGCCTTTGATAGTTAACTGACGCTTAAAGTAATTTATATTTTATGAGGTGATGGAGATCTTCGGTTCTTCTTCTTAAGAATTGAATTTTAAAGAAAAATATCTTCCGGATCAGAAACATTGAGTTGTTTTTTATCTGAGTTATTTGCAAGGCAAAAGATTAAATTAAAGTATGTGGTTTGAGAATTGAAATTAATTAATGGACTCTTTGTTGCACTGATCTACCTTTATCATTATTGTTATTCGTTCATCTTGCAAAGTAGTTTTATCTCTCATTCAAATCTTGATCTATTTTTATTTTCATTATAGAAAAAATCAGATTTTAATATAAAAAAAGATATTTCAGTAGCGCTCCCTGTGGGATTCGACTGTACTTACCATTGTCTCAAAAAGACAGCTGTGCACTTGCAGTATTAAAATATTGAACTTAACTTCACATCAAGTTTTTGGCGCCGTTGCCGGGGAGTAAAATCTGATTTTTCTTTTTTTATTTATTGATTCTGATTTTTTTTCTTTTTTAGGCGCATTCGCATTTGTCATTAGGTTGCATCGTTAAGTATTTCATAATTTAGTTTGATTTCAAAACTTTGTTGCATTTAGGTGTAGTTTATTTCCATTTATTTTTCTAAAAAAAAATTGGATTTTTCTGATTTTTCTAGTATTTTTGGAATTATAAAAAAAATAAGATAAAATTAAGGATTTTTTTTTCGAATTACAGCAAATTAATTAAAAACAAACTGATTTTTAGATTTGATAAGATTCGTTTGTGTTTTTCTTTGTTTGTTAGTTGAATTTTAATTTGATTAGTTTAAATAACTTTGCAATCTCTAAGTTTTTGTTTTTAAACTAGAATGTTCATATTCTATTTCTTTGTTTTAGATTAGGGTAGTACTTTATTTTATGAATTACTAACAAGATTTTTTATTGGAAAGTTTGCAGTGTGTGGAGATTGATAAAAATAAAAAAAAAGAAACTGCGAGGATTTGCTCTAAGCAAACAAGTTGCTCTCAGAATTGCAAAATTTGCCAAAAGAGGTTAAGCTTACACAGTTTAAAGATTTGCGTGGATTTACTGTAAGATCTTCTTTCCTTAACCCATGAATCTTTTTCTGCAAGTGGGCTTGCATTATTTAATTTTTACAAAGTGTGAATGCTTGATTGACACCCCATCTAATTGGACACACACTTAGTTAAGGGCAATCCACCCCAAAAAGATAAGGACTAGATTTCATCACTAGATCCTTGCCCATTTAGCTTAATCATCTCTCACATTAGGATCCTAACTTTAATTAAAATCAAGTAGCAACGAGACCATAGGACTCGAGCTCAGTAGAATGAAGACCACAAAAGGTTGCACCAGTTGCGTTCTTTGGTCAAGTTGATGTCTAGGTAAGTCTTGTCCCTACCAAAAAGGGTAGCAATCTATATTCTAGGAGTTTGGTTCTTAAGCGGGACCCTTGCCAAGTGCATTGTGACCCCACCACTCATCCTGGGGACTTACCTGGTGGATTTGGCTTCATAAGACCGGATTGGAGGCCTTAGTGCACTCTTCAAACCAGTTAGGAGCTGTCTAGAGAGTTAGGCTAACCCTAGGATAATTTTTTGTACTTGACTGCTTGTGCATCATCTAGTAAGACCATTAGGGCCCCGCATAAAGATTAGGCTTGCATTTCTTTAAGGTTAAACCTAATGCATGCGCTCTAGACCTGAGAGAGAGAACTTGTGGGTACGCAAGAGTAAAAGGTTAGTCATGATAGAGCCCGAATTAGCCTTAACCGTTGTCGGAAAGTCTTCCATCTTCGAAGAAATTATTAAGATGGCTGATCAAGGGGACCCACCCATGACTTTGAAGGACTACATGTACCCCACCAGGACAACTCAACCGTCCTTCATCATCCTGCCTCAGACCAATGCCACATTTAAACTGAAATCTGGCATGATCCAGATCCTCCCAATTTTCCATGGGCTAGACCAGGAAAACCCATATCAACATGTTAGGGAATTTGAGGACATCTGTGGGACCATGAGAATTAATAACATGACTGAGGATGCCCTTAAACTTAGATTATTTCGTTTCTCCCTAAAAGAAAAGGCTAAAGCTTGGCTTTATGCCTTACAGGCCAGGTCCATCACTACATGGGACAAGCTAGTCGAAGGACTCTACAAAAAATTCTACTCCAAACAGAAAACCATTTCGATTAGGCAGGCCATCAATGGATTCCATCAAATGGAAGGGGAAACACTTTGCAGTTATTTGGAACGGTTCAATGACCTCTTAATCCAGTGTCCCCACCATGGATTTGAAAGAATTCGATTGGTCCATATCGTGTATGAGGGTTTGGATTACCCTACTAAGCAAATGGTGGAATCTTTTTGTGGTGGGCAGTTTACACAGAAGACAGCGGATGAAGCATGGACATTTTTGGAAGAAACCGCTGAAAATACATTGCAGTGGGCCCCTATCAAGAGGGAGCCCATCAACCCACCATTCCTGAAGAAGGGGAGATGTTCAAGATTGAACCCAAAATTGAGGCAGAGGCCAAATTGGCCACACTGGTGAGGAGAATAAAGGCCTTAGAACTAAACCAAAAGCCTACTCCAAACAGGAGTCATTGAAATATAATGAGGCCATGAATGGAGGGATTGACCCAACAACTTTGGGTCAGACCGAGTCTATTGAGGAGGTGAATGCGCTTTATCAAAACACTCATTTTGATAATCGTCAGAGGTATGACCCATACTCCAACACATACAATCCAGGCTAGAGGGATAATCCAAATTTTTCTTGGACCAAGGGTCCAACTCAGGGTGGCCCATACAATCACATCAATTTCAGCCCATTCAATCTCAGTCCAATGCCCCACCCGATTTCCAAAAGCCCAATTTCACTCCCAATCCGTAAAATCAGCGGTAGATTCTCTTGAGGAAACCATGAAACTGTTAGCTCATAATACCCTCCAATTCCAGCAAAGCACTGTTCAGAGCTTGAATGCTACCACACAATCAATTGCAAAACTGGAATATCAGATGGGCCAACTGGCCAATTCCATCAGTATCAGAGACAAGGGAACCTTCCCTAGTCAATCTGAACCCAATCCCAAGGGCCAAGTCGTTCATGATAAAAAAAGGAAAAGGCCCGGAACAAGTCCAATCCATTATCACTCTTAGGTCGGGTACACAGGTGGATAACAAGGTGGAACTACCCAAGGAACCTGAAGAATAATCACGTGAGAAAGTGGAAAGTGAGGAACAAATTGTAAATGCTGAACCCATGATAGAACCAGAGCCAGTAAAAGAGGACCCAGTCAATGCTGAACCATCACATAGTGAGCCCCCTCCTAGGACCTATGTTCCCAAGGAACCATACCCACAAAGGCTAGGCCCAGCAAAATCAGCTGTTCAGTTGGATAAAATGCTACAAGTATTCAAACAAGTGAGGATCAATATCCCATTACTTGAGGCTATCCAACAGATTCCGACCTATGCAAAATTTCTGAAGGACCTTTGCACCTTCAAAAGGACAACCAATGTGCCCAAGAAGGCTTTTTCTAGCCCAACAAGTAAGCTCAATCATTTCCTGTTCAACCCCAATCAAATATAAGGACCCAAGGTGTCCTACCATTTCTTGTCAGATAGGGGACCATCACATAGAGAAAGCTTTGCTAAACTTGGGTGCTAGTGTGAACCTTCTTCGATCCATACTCTGTTTATGAAGAATTAGGTTTGGGGGAGTTGAAAAAGACTCATGTGACCTTGCAATTGGCTGATGCATCGATTTCATACCCCAAGGGGGTAGTCGAAGACGTTCTGATCAAAGTCAGGGACTTTGTGTTTCCTGTCGATTTTGTTGTCTTGGATACCAAACACACATCTGGGGTTGAACCCAAAGTTCCAGTAATTTTGAGAAGACCATTCCTAGCCACCTCAAATGCCTTGATCAATTGTAAGAATGGAGTGATGCAAATCTCTTTTGGGACCATGACAGTTCAAGTGAACATTTTTAATGTCAGTAAACAACCTCCTCATGAGGCTGATGGGGTTTTTGAAGTTAGTTACATTCATGAATTGGTGAAAAATCACTTACCCCATTTAAAACTTGAAGATCTGCTAGAGGCTTGTCTAGCCCACTTTGGAAGTGATTTTGATGTAGATGGACATATTGAGGATGTCAATGCACTATTAGACTCAACCCCTTCCATAGACTACTCCAGGTGGCAACCAAAGCGTGAGATTCTGACTCCATCTGCTTCCCCACCTGTCCCATCGATTGTAGAACCCACTAAGTTAGAACTCAAGCAGTTGCCAGATACCTTGAAATATGTGTTTTTAGGCCCGCTAGAAACCCTTCCAGTGATTATAGCTTCAGACTTGGACCCTGTCCAAGAGGAAAAACTCGTGAAAATTTTGGATGGACACAAGGAAGCTACAGGGTGGTCCATCGCAGATATCAAAGGACTAAGCCCATCTGTGGTCCAACATAGAATCCACTTGGAAGAAAATGCTAAAACTTCTCGTAAACTACAGAGGATTAAACCCTGCAATGAAGGAAGTAGTCAGGTCAGAAGTTTTAAAATTACTTGACTTGATGCAGGGATGCTTTACCCCATATCTGATAGTGCATGGGTGAGCCCAGTTCAAGTGGTACCAAAGAAATCTGAAATAACAGTGGTTCAAAATGAGGGCAATGAATTAGTACCCACTCGGATATAGACTGGATGGAGGGTATGCATTGATTATAGGAAGTTGAACTCGGTTACTCGGAAAGATCATTTTCCCCTCCCATTCATGGATCAGATGCTCGAAAGGCTAGCCAGTCATGCATATTATTGTTTTCTTGATGGTTATTCCGGTTACAATCAAATTTCAATTGCACCTGAGGACCAGGAAAGAACCACCTTCACCTGTCCATTTGGCACTTTTGCTTACAGACGCATGCCCTTTGGGCTATGCAATGCACCAGCCACTTTTCAAAGATGCATGTTGAGCATATTTTCTGACATGATAGAAAGACTCATTGAGGTTTTCATGGATGATTTTTCGGTCTTTGACAATTCTTTTGAGGAGTGCTTACATCATTTGTCCCTTGTGCTTGAAAATGCAATGAAAAGAATCTAGTCTTAAATTGGGATAAATGTCATTTTATGGTCAAAAGGGGCATATTTCTGGGACACATTATTTTTTATAATGGAATTGAGGTGGACAAAGCAAAAATTGATTTGATCTCCAAATTGCTACCACCAAAATCGGTTAAGCATATTCGATCATTCCTGGGCCATGCCGGTTTTTATCGTAGATTCATCATGGATCTCGGTAAAATTACTAAACCTTTATGCCAATTGCTGACAAAAGAGGCCCCGTTTGAATTGATGAGAAGTGTCTAAAGGCCTTTGAGAGACTTAAAACAGAACTAACTTCAGCCCCTATAATTCAGCCACCTAACTGGACCATTCCATTTGAGCTAATGTGTGATGCATCCGATACTGCTATTGGAGTTGTTTTGGGTCAACGGGTTGGAAAGCTACCTCATGTGATTTACTGTGCAAGTAGGACCCTCAATGATGCACAGCTAAATTACACAACCACTGAAAAATAATTGCTCGCTGTGATTTTTCCCTTGGAGAAATTCTGGTCCTACTTGTTAGGATCCAAAGTCATCATCTACACGGACCATGCAGCTTTGAGATGCCTTCTGTCCAAAAAAAAGATGCAAAAGCCCGATTGATCTGGTGGATCCTTCTGCTACAAGAGTTTGATTTGGAAATAAGAGATAAGAAAGGATGTGAGAATGTTGAAGCAAACCAACTTTCGAGGTTACCCTTAGAGCCATCAGATGAGGTCCCTTTGCATGAAAATTTTCCTGATGAACAATTGCTCAGTATTTCCTAAATCCCCTGGTTTGCAGATATAATCAATTACCTTGTTACAGGGGAGATGCCCGCCCATTGGTCCAAACAGGATCGATCAAAATTTCTAGCCGAGGTCAATTACTTTTTCTTGGATGATCCGTATCTTTTTAAATTCTGCCCGGACCAGATCATCAGGAGATGCATTCCTGATCATGACCATTACTCAGTCATTTCATTCTGCCATGATCCTGCTTGTGGGGGCCACTTTAGTTCAAAAAAGACAGCTGCTAAAGTTTTGCAGTGTGGATTTTACTGGCCCACAATCTTTAAAGATTGCCACACTTTCTGTTTGAACTGTGAGAGGTGTCAAAAGCTTGGCAAGCTCAATCGGAGGAACATGATGCCCTTGAATCCCATACTTGCGGTGGAACTTTTTGATGTGTGGGGAATTGACTTCATGGGGTCATTTCCAAGTTCTTTTGGCAATTTGTATATTTTACTTGCGGTGGACTATGTTTATAAATGGGTGGAAGCAATACCTACCAGAAAGAATGATCGCCATGTGGTGATCAAATTTGTGAAGGAATACATATTTTCTAGGTTTGGTACACCCAGGGCAATAATCAATGATGGTGGACCCCATTTCTGCAATAGCACATTTGACCATCTGATGAAAAAGTACTCTATTACTCATAAGGTTGCTACACCCTACCACCCACAGACCAGTGGCCAAGTAGAAGTTTCGAATAGGCAGATTAAACAAATTTTGGAGAAGACGGTCAATCCAAATCGGAAAGACTGGTCTTTGCGCCTATTGGATGCATTATGGGCCTATCGAACCGCTTACAAGACTCCTATTGGGATGTCCCCATATAGGTTGGTTTATGGAAAGGCATGCCACTTGCCTGTTGAATTGGAGCATAGAGTTTATTGGGCCATTAAGAAGTTCAATTTGGACTTACCCATTGCGGGTACTCTACGCAAATTGCAACTCAATGAGTTGGAGAAACTTAGAAATGATGCCTATGAGAATGCCAAGATCTACAAGAAAAGAATGAAGTTGAACCATGATAAGTCAATTTTGAGAAAATCTTTTGAACCGGGTATGAAAGTCCTTTTGTATAACTCCCAGTTACACCTGTTTCCAGGGAAGTTACGAACCCAATGGGCTGGTCCATTCATTGTCAGGACTGCTTACTTTCATGGTGCTGTGGAAATTGAAAATCCCAAAAATGGGGATGTTTTCAAAGTGAATGGTCAATGGTTGAAACCGTTTCTGGAACTGAAGGATAAAAACATTGAGGATATCCTTCTGAAAGACCCAATTTATAAGGACTAATCATTTTTTGTCACATCGGGCTGACGACATTAAACTTAGCGCTGTTTGGGAGGCAACCCAATTTTGGAAGGTAATTGAGCTGGTTGATCACATTCTTTTGCAATCACCCCACATGGTAAGATATTCCAATTTTCCTTATTGTTCATTTTCACATTACACATGCATCATAACATTGAGGACAATGTTGCATTTAGGTTTGGGGGTGTGAGTTAGAACTTGACATGTAATCATTTGTTCAATTTTCATTATACATTTTCGTTTTCGCTTTGCTTTGGTTTTTAGGAGATTTAAAAATAAAATTTAGGTTAGAGGGAGACTTTCGAGAGAATTTTTATTAGCTGAAGATATTTATTTTGAGCAAAAGAAAAAAACAATTCACTATTTTATTCATGGAAAAGGTTTTTGAAAAAGTGTTGATTGTTGATCCCTCACTTTTACACAGGTTGTATATCTATTCCAAGGTTGAATGTGAAGCTTTGATTTCTGTTTTTCTTAAAAAAAAACAAAAAGAAAATCAACCCTTAGTGTTACAGAGCTCCCTAGTTTGACGGGTGGATGGATACATGGAAAGGGCTGCCTATTGTGGGAACCGCAAAAAAAAAAAAAAAAAGTGTAGTCTTGAAAAAAAATTGTGACTAGTTTGGGTTCGTGGCCGTTTTAACCAGAGCCAGTAAGCCCTTAGGGGTATTTACATACCTAGTGCCCTAAAGCCATCTGGTTTGGAAGTCATTAGCCTAATGCTCGTTACATGGGTTAATTAGAAAACTTAAGGGACCTAGGCATTGCACAGTCACATGTGTGTGAAAAAAATAAAAAAATTGCGCCCTTTGAAAAACAGTAGTGCGAAAGCCGTAATTATCGCCTTGAGATGAATACTGTTTTTCTTTACTAAGTTTAGGTGGCCTAGAATTTTAAAAAAAAAAAAGAATATTATTGTTTTCATGGAAATTCTTGGTGGATAATTTGATGCTTATTACGTATACATACTTTTCACCGTGCACGATCAATTAGCATGATTTCGAGAATTACTGACCAAAAGATGGGATTGGTGAACCGAATTTAAGATTTGTCTTTGAAAATTCAGAGAACCAAGAAATAGTCGGTGTTTATAAATTTTCTCTTGGAAGAAGTTTCCCTGGATTTTGTTAGATTTTAAGCATTTTTTTTATACCTTTTGCAAAAAAAAAAAAAAGAATTTTGTGGGTATATTTACTGCAAACCCTCACGAGGCACAACTCGTCTACTAGGGGGAACCTAGGGGTTTAAGGGCTTGCTGCATACGCTAAATGCAGTCGAGAGGGCCAGCGAAAGTGGCATTTTTCTTTTTGTTTTTCTGCATTTGTTAGGATAGCAAACTTCTCCTTTTTCACTTATTTTGCTCAAGGACTAGCAAAAAGCTAGTTTGGGGGTGTGATAAGTTCACAAAATTGTAGTTCTCATTCATCATTTTATGTTATTTTGTGGACTTAATTAGGGTAATTTGCACTCAATTTCATAGAATTTCATAATTCCATGCATTTGAGCATCAAAGTTGGAATTTTAGTCAAAATCATTCAAAATCATCAATCTTGAATGAATTTTATGAAATCATTGGTTTACATCATCTTAGTGTCGCACAAAGTAGCTTTTTGATTCTTGCATCATCAATTAGTTCATGGAAAATCATCCAATGGTGCATTCATGTGCATGATCTCATTCGGGTCCCATGCATGACATTTATGAATTTTAAACATGTTATGGCTGAATTATTCTTTTTATTCTTGTAGGGAATCTTCAGTTAATTGGGACCCGCCTTGAAAAGAAATTAAGAAAAGAAATTCACAGAGAATATCCAAGCCATGCCACTTCAAGGTGTGTGCACTCCCCATGTGGTCCCACACCATGCCAAGCTTTGCTACAAATTCAATTTCAGATTTGTTTGAAGAACTTATCAAAGAAAGTGGGTCCATTTCATGAGGATTTGCTTAAAGTAAAATTTAGAAGGTGTGAGCAAGCAAGGAGTTTACAAAAATAGCTTTGGAAGATTCTCTCCAAAAATCTCTACCATTATTTGCCAAATCTTGCAAGTTTGGAAAGCAAAAAGTAGACTTACCAAGGAAGGGAGATACTTATGCTAAAAAAGAGGATCTAGAGAGAAAGAATAGGGAGCTCATGCCCTATTTAAAGACCCCCACACGTCCAAACAACTCATCCCATCTTTCTTTATTAATTTATTCTCTCCTAGCCACACCTTCTCTTACTTGCATGGACTGAACCATTCAAGATGAATCATGTCTCCACCACTATTATATTCTCCAATTTCAGCTCAAAATGAGTGAGTCCCACCACTCGATCGAACAAAAGGATGGAAACATGACTAGGCGCTAACGTGGCATCGATGCTAACAAGTTGTTAACCATTCAAGATGAATCATCGCTACCAGTAATATATCCTTCAGTTTCATCTCAAAATGAGTGGGTCCCACCATCCGATTTGGCACGATGATGGAAATGTGACTAGGCGATGATGTGGCATCATTACTAATAAGTTGGTCATTCATTTACGTCACAGTGGACATTCGTACGATGGAACCCACTCATTTTGAGCTAAAACATAAGGATATATCACTGGTAGGGATGGGATTCTTCTTGAACAGTCTGGATTATCTCTACGTGAGCTCCATAAAGAAGTTCCAAAAAAAAGTATTACACAATTCCTAGATAATAGATGTGATAAAGGATCTGTACCCGTAAACCATTGGGTCCCATTTTTATTGCACATAATTGTCTCTTGGAAGAGAAAAGCTTGGACTTGTTCGGTAAAAATACCTGCAGGGTGAAGTGTAGTGAAGTGAAGAGATTGAAGAGAGAATAAAATATTAGGGGGTCAAAATCATAGTATGATGAAAATTTATTTTTGGTAGCTTGATAAAAATCTTTTTGACTTTTGGGTAAAAGTAGATGAATTTTTCTTTTAGTGGCATGAGAATATTACTTTTTGACTTTTTTTAAAAAAAATGAATGACGGAGTTTTGAGATTTTGTACTTTTAGTAATTTTACATGCAGAATCAAATCAAGAGAGAATAAAATAAAATAGGGTTATGATAGTATTTTATTTTTAGTTGTTTGGCATGAAATCGTTTAGACTTTTTATATAGAAAAATTGAGCTTTTTTATCTTTTAGTTGAGAAAGGATGTTTTTTTTATATTTTTTTAAAAGAAATAGAGAGGATTTTCAATTAAAGTGCTATTGATGTGACCTCTTGTCTGAAAAATAGATGCTTTACTGGACTTTTACCAATCTACTAAAGTGTCAAACGGGCCCTAGGGTGTTTGTGTGGAGGAATTTTTGACAAAATTTAATTGGTCGGGAAAGCAACATCATTGCCAATACCTAAGCATACACATTTGGAGTTTCGTTTTTAATTAGTGAGAAACACAGCCTTATTGATAAGCATTTTTTTTTTTTTAAGAAATCTCTAAATTACAACTTTGAAAATGCTAGTGGTGCCTTCAAATAGTGCTTGTAGAGAGAGAGAGAGAGAGAGAGAGAGAGAGAGAGAGAGAGTTCATTTAATAGTTGGATGACATGGATTTAGTGATGAAAATCTCGATCCAATCCAGAAAAGTAGTTCTTGCAGTTTAGCAACTAATTTATCGGAATAAGTTATAAAACCCCGAACAAGTGATATCAACCTTGCCTGAAACGTTTCAGGTGAGCTGACTTAGGCGAGCCACTTGCAGTTCATGTCTTGGGTTGCATACATGCATATATTTCTAAAGTTGGGTCAACCAAGATATGGGTCTGTCTCTAATTCTATATTTTTTTTAAAATTTACTCTACTTAGATACTTTAGACTCCCTTCTTTGGTACTTTAAACGTTTGTCACACTGTCATATGTTGGGTTAGGGGACTTTGGTCGGTGCTTTATACATTGGGGCATTTGGGCGGAGGTCCCTCAACTGTGATTTTTATTGCAAACGGTCCACACCATTTTATCGTACTGACGGCAGTCCTTTTATAAAAGTAACTCATTGAAAAAGACAAAAACACCCTTGTACACGTCAGCAAAAGCAGAATCAGACAATTTATCTGAGTTTTGGCAAAGCTCAGCAATAATTCAAATAAACTTCTCTCATTCCATTGAGGTTTGGATGGCGTTAGAGTTTCAGAACGACAAAGTGGTCTTCATGAAGTTTTTAGAGGACGTCTTAAGCTTTTCAGAAAGGTCTGGTTCGCAAAAATTCAAGTTCGTTTGGGCCTCCAAGCGTTGCTTCAAAATAAGGCCGGAAAAACCGATCCAAAATTCCTGTTTTTACCAGTAAACTTCAATGAGCCATAACTTCAGTTTTCGAAGTCCAAATTGGGTGATTCAAAACCCTAGAATCATCTACACATCTAGGGCTACAACTTTTATGAAGAGACCAAGTCAAGATTCCACCGTTATATCATAGAAAAATACCTCACAAGTTGGACACAAACTCAGATAAGTTTGTTTGAGTTTTATCAGAAATTCAGATAAATTTGTCTGAGTTTTGCCAGAAACTCAGATAAATTTGTCAAATGAACTTCTCTCATTCCATTGAGGTTTGAATGGCGTTAGACTTTCAGAACGACAAAGTGGTCTTCATGAAGTTTTTAGAGGACGTCTTAAGCTTTTCAGAAAGGTCTGGTTCGCAAAAATTCAAGTTCGTTTGGGCCTCCAAGCGTTGCTTCAAAATAAAGCCGGAAAAAATCGATCCAAAATTCCTGTTTTTACCAGTAAATTTCAATGAGCCATAACTTGAGTTTCCGAAGTCCAAATCGGGTGATTCAAAACCCTAGAATCATCTACACATCTAGGGCTACAACTTTCATGAAGAGACCAAGTCAAGATTCCACTGTTATGTCATAGAAAAATACCTCACAAGTTGGACACAAACTCAGATAAATTTGTCTGAGTTTTATCAGAAATTCAGATAAATTTGTCAAATGAACTTCTCTCATTCCATTGAGGTTTGGATGGCGTTAGAGTTTCAGAACGACAAAGTGGTCTTCATGAAGTTTTTAGAGGATGTCTTAAGCTTTTCAGAAAGGTCTGGTTCGCAAAAATTCAAGTTCGTTTGGGCCTCCAAGCGTTGCTTCAAAATAAGGCCGGAAAAACCGATCCAAAATTCCTGTTTTTACCAGTAAATTTCAATGAGCCATAACTTGAGCTTCCGAAGTCCAAACCAGGGGATTCAAAACCCTAGAATCATCTACACATCTAGGGTACAACTTTCATGAAGAGACCAAGTCAAGATTCCACCGTCATATCATAGAAAAATACCTCACAAGTTGGACACAAACTCAGATAAATTTGTCTGAGTTTTATCAGAAATTCAGATAAATTTGTCTGAGTACAGAGAGAGATTTGGATAGAGAGAGATTTCAAAACCGATTCCATCTTTGAAGAAATGAAATAGAGAGAATCAGAAGTCATGGCATGGTGGCGATGAAAAGTGCTCTGCAACGATACTCCAAACCACGGAAAGGAATGGAAAATGAAAAATGAGAGAGAAGAAGAAGGCAGGAGTTCGAATGAGGGTTGAAAGGGGCAAATTAGTCATGAAAATATATGACGTGGCATATTAGGGACCTTTCACCAAAGTATCTCCAGCTGTCTGGACTAGAGACATTAGAGAAAAAGTTGTTGTCCTTGATGCCTTAGAAGACCGTGCGCAGGGACTTTTGGCTAATTTACCCTTATACATTCTGCATAAAAATTCACTACTGATTGAGCGTCAATTCTAGGCCGAGAGCCTAAAATCCGGGATAAAAATGGTTTTAGAATGAGTCTGATCCCCTTATGGCATCTCTTGCCGACGTCTGGGTCTCTTGGCGCATCTCTTACAGCTTTCCTCATAATAGATTATATGTAGGAACTCCACCATTTGGCCCACATGATGAAAATCCTCATAACAGTGCGACAACCGATTAAAGTCCCCTCCTTAGGAATCTAAATTCTATTCCTGCACTCTCAGCACCGTCATGACGAAATAGTTTTTTTAGTCCTCTTTACAGTGCTATTCTTGATTTTTTTTTCAGAGTCTAATCTCCATTAACACACTGTATAATCAGTTTTTGTTCTCTCTTAGCCCCTATTCTTTTATGCTTGGGATTTTGTAAATTAGCAGGTCCTTTGGGTTTTTTTTTTTTTTTTTTTGGGTGTGTGTGTCGTGGTGGTGGTGGTGGGATCTCATCCTCATATTTCACTTCAACAAGATCTCATCCTCAGATTTCACTTCAACAAGAGTTTATCCCACACTTAGATTGTGCACACGCGGGATTAAGGTATTTGATTAGCATGTTATATTGTGGATTTCTTTGCCCCGTTTTATGAAACTGAACCCTAAAATGAGAAAGGGCATTTTGCTTCTTTGTGGTGATAACATTTTTTTCTAGAAAAGGCATACTAAGTAGCTGCTGGGTAGGTCATGGTTTTGGAAGGCCATTGTGATATTGGACAGGTTAGGGAAGTTGCCCCACGTGCAAAAGGGTGTTGTGGTGTTGAGCCTCAGGTCAAGCCATTGCCCTCTACTGCCCTGGTGCTGGTCACTGGTGGGATTAAGGCCATATTTGGAACCACTAGTCTATTTCTTAAAGACCATTTCAATATA
This sequence comes from Litsea cubeba, assembly GCA_012931725.1. Taxonomy (NCBI): domain Eukaryota; kingdom Viridiplantae; phylum Streptophyta; class Magnoliopsida; order Laurales; family Lauraceae; genus Litsea; species Litsea cubeba. The sequence continues at coordinate 79,834,343 of CM022949.1, read as the reverse complement.
AACTCATACAAAAAAGAGCAAGGCTAAAATAAAAGGAGGTGTTTGGTAATGCAAGAGTCTATGCTAAATAGACATTTTTATATCATTAGTTGAGAGTTTTTCCACATATTTCCTGAGATTCACAAGGTATTAGGTCATGAAAATTGATCATATGGACGTGCTCAGCCTTCCAAAGAGATCTCACGGTTTGGATCTTGTGTTTGGGGCCTACATAATCCTACCTAATGGCTCACTTTTTTGCACATATCTAGAGATTGGTGATGATCCAACAGGTGAAACTTGGTGTCATAGTCATATTTGATATTGTGAACATTACTAACGGTTTAAATCTTATTTTCCAAGCCTCTAAATGATAAAAAAAAAAAAAATTTGAAACAGTTTACTGCACATGGACAAATGCAATATTGAGCATAATACATCAATGGTTATTTTTGTTTTGCACATATCTCAAGATTCACAAGGTATTATGTGATTAAAATTGACCACATAGCCGTTTTCAACCTCCCAAACATGGGTTTTAATCTTATGTTTGGGGCCCACAAATCATACCAAATTATATCCAATGGCTCACAGTTTGTGACACATATCTAGAGATTGGTGATGATTCTATGGCTAAAATTTGGTTAGGCCGTGTTTGACCTTGTGAACATTTTCAACAGTCTGAATCTTGATCGGGCCTCTCAGATTTGGAGAAAAAAATGAAAAAACCGGACTGGACATAAACATTGTAGCTCCGCCTCTTCTTTTTTCCCCCGATTTCTCAACTACCTCATCAAAGGGGCTGTGGAAAGTAGAGTCATTGCCTCTACTTCTCTAAAATATGTAGAGGCTGAAAGGTGGTGTCAAACACTCTATTTTTTTTAAATAAACCTCAATCCATTTTAGAGAAATAGAGGAAAAAAGTAGACCTCCCAAATATGCACTAAGATTGAGAGACATCTTCACTATGGAGTCTCTCTGTTATGTGAAAAAGGGCAAATAAGTTTTTTTTTTATGTAAATGGGATAATGAGATTCACTTTGCATGATTTGAAATCAGTATATAGTAGAAATGAGTTTGTGGGTGCAGTTGTAATGGGCAGGACTCCAACTCATGCGCGTACACAGCCATATTCCTAACCAACTGAACTGTAGTTGGGAAGTCAGTCTGAATTGTTTAGATTATCCAACAGCAACTTTTTCTGTATCGTTATAGGCTATTCCGACACTTTATTATGTTTGATCTTCGATATTCTGGTTAAGGATGAACTGACACCTCATAATCATTTCTTCTTTCACTGTTTCAAGTCAATCACTTCATTAACTTGAACTAAATCATTTGTCACCTGTTCCACTTCCAGAGTCTCAAAGATCATCAATGACTTCAGCGCTTGAATTCAATCATCAATTAGATCCCCCACCAAATGGATGGTCTGCTATCAAAACTGATGAAAGGCTGGCCTAGACAGGTACCTAGACCTGAAAGCAGCCCACCCAACGCCCTTTTAAAAATGATCTTGAATAACTTCAACTGAAGCACTCATCACAACGTAAGGGCTGGATGTGTTGATAACTTGATATAATCACAAATATCCTCGTACAAATCATGAGATAATGATATAATACTGACATTTTCAAATTTATGAGAAAATTCACTTTAAAAAGTTAACTCTCAAAGGGGTTGTATGATAACAACAAAGGGCTAGGGCTTGTGGGCTTCCAGGATGAGAAAAACTTTGTACTTTAAACTTCAACTACTTTTGTCGCAAAGATGTCGGCCTATTTTTCTTTTTTGTTTGAAAAGCAGTGTTGAACTTTTGTTGATTTTATCACTGTATTACCAGGAAAGCATCTTTTCATTAACTTATTACCGTGATAACAAATTATAATTATCAGTTACAAAAGGGTCACTACTGTTTAATCGATCGAGATCTAGGGCTGTCGACAATATAGACAAACATAGTGCTCATCAACAGAACATAATCGACACTACAGTGCAATACATACCATAATCAACCTCAGATGCTTTTTGAAAAAGATAAGGCAAAATTTTGATCTTCTCAATCACTGGAGAAGTTATACAAGAGACTCGGCAGAAATTGCTTACCAAACATCAGTAATACAAACTCTCATTGTCCTCTGAACCTGTGCTTCACTCCCGGAAGATAAGTTTCACCCATTCTGTGAGGAAACCATGAATCATCATATATGGTCATACATCTAGAATCGGAATTAGCTGATCCGGCCACTTGGGGTATGCACGCTTGTACAAGCTCATGCAGACTGTGTCATGCTGTTGAACAACACCATTGAAGAGACACTTCATAGCCCCTGAAAACAAATGAATGACAACAGCAAAAAACAAAATTGGACACTTCATAGCCCCTAAAAACAAATGAATGACAACAGCAAAAAACAAAATTGGAAACCAAACCATCATGTGATGGATCCATAAGACTTGAAGCAATGACGGCCCAGTGACACAAGTCCTCACCAATGATATCTGGGCAATGCCTTCTTAATTTTAAGCAGTTGGCAAAACATAAGGAACTCATCTTTTGCCTTCAAAATTAGTGGAATCACGTCGCATAGTACAGTAGTCATGAGGGAAAATTTAGAAAGTCCACAACCCAAAACCAACAAGCAAAAGTCCACTACACTGCTACGTCACAGTCTCACAGATGAGCTTACTCAAAATAGAAGCAATCAAAAGCAAACAATGGGCATCATACCATGTGTACCCACAGGCTCCTTGATCCGGCCGCGCCGACCACATTTTGTCCACACTTCCACCGGCTGCACAACGACACAAGAGAACTAACTTTATAAGAAGCTTCATTACCACTAAGCTTGAGAATCCATAATATAAATAGAGGTGAAACGCATGCTCATACCTTAAACCATCTGACATCTTCAGGATTATGAAACATAAACCTCACTGTGGCTTTTAATTTCGACACGCGTTGTGGGTAACTGCATCAGCAAAATGGATTTTCAGATTCCCGGAACCGGAGGAAATGGTAGTGTAGTACCCCAAAACTCTATTGTGCAGGTATAACCATGTTTTGAAACTCAGTAAAAACCAAGTTGTATTGCCCAACAAGTGAAGGTTCTGGTAATGTGTAATGACAGATACCGATTTTTTTTTATTCATTCATTCCAAAACCAAAATTTTGTTGGTGTGTGGTCAAGAGTAAGACAAAAAATGGAAGTTAATGAACCACACTTCCATCATTTAAAAATAGAACGAAAGAATAAAAGAATTAAAAGAAAATCAATGAACCTCACCCGGTTAAAATTATTTTCTTCAGAATTATCCTGTCTGGATCAATACTTCTCAATGAACCCACAGCAGCAATAGCAGGTGAAGTAGCCTCCCCATGCCCATTTTTTAAAGCTATCATAGGCAAAGGAGGAAAAGAAATTGGGGCGTACACAGAAGCAATGGAAAACCGCCCCGCATGCAAAAACCTCTCCATCTTATGCTTTTCTGAGTTAAAACTGTCAGAAGAAAATACTGGCCTGCGAAATGACAGGGATCAACATAATTTACCGAGTGATATTAGCCAAAAAGCTTCCAATGAAAACTAAAGCAAAAACAGATCCCAATATTGATACCGGTTGAAGTTACCTTGCAATGAACTGGCGAAACCCAACATGGAAAACAAGTGTCTCTTTGGATTTGATAGGAGCATCATATGAATCATGCTTTTTTATGCTGCAGAATATATAGGACTGGCTTAGGAATAACATGAACAAAAACAGAACATTGAGAAACCAAATAAAGTTAATTATGCAGGCCAGGGCGGCCAGGCCCATCCAAATGGACCAAAGTTCATGGGCCATCCCAAGGCCCATTCATGCTTTTTTCTGTTCTTATTTTTTTTCTTTTCATAAAGTCTTACCATGTAAGAAGTTGATTTGTTTGAAACTATATGTTCTCAAGAATTTTAAGTCATACGAAACTAGTTGTTATTGGCTACAAACTACAAAGTAGGGTCCAATGCATCTTTTTCAAAGATGAGTCAAATTTCAGTGTCAAACAAACTCCGATCAACATGAAATTAGGTCCATCAAAGGGGCCATTCAGTTACCTACCCAATGAGCCAAGACTGTAAGAGTCCAACATGATTTGGAGAAGTTATGACCTTGTTTCCTAACAAAGTGAAACCTAATTAAAATTTCAGTTGGGTTTTGTCAGAGTTAGGGTGCAATTTGTGCATGCATACGTTCATTCTACACTTCGGAAAATTAATCTTCCTTAAGTCTTGATGTGCTCAATCCTATGAGAAACCTAGATCTAGTGCTAGTGCTAAACTAGATCTGGAGATGCGTTGATAGGGCTGATCATCTCGTCGAATCAATTGGTCGGTTAATCATGTAGACATTCAGATAAATGCACCAAACAGATATACCTAAAGTGTAGCACCGACATCTTTGATTCATGATGCAAGAGACCACACGCTAGTACAGGCAACGTTCTTGATAGAGTCAAAATTTTAGAAGCAACATCGAGTGGCACTTGCTGTATATGAAGCCTAACATAAGTGCCAGTTGGTACACATTCATCTGTGCTCCCTTGATCCATTTCTAGAGCTTTTGCAAAGACATGTTTCTGCGTTCTTGCAAAATTATCGAATGCAAAAATTCTTGCATAATCAGGAGGCAAAGATTCCTGTCATTGACAGACAACCAAGAAAATCATCATCATAAAAACCTCGGATAGGTTGCACTTCTTCAGAAAAAAAAAATGACCGGATTTTAGAAGCTAAAATACCATAACAAGGAACACTTATGGCTGCTGAGTTTTGGTATTACTGACCTTCGGGTCCCAGGAAGAAGTCCTAAAAGACTTTAGGCCTCTGTACTTGGCAAAACGCTTTCTAGCTGGAACATCCAAAGGTGAATCCACTTCGTCTGGAAATTCTGAAATGATAAAAAAGACTTCTGATTTTAACTTCACCTCAATATAAAATATGAGATCAACATGAGCAGATGGCTTTGTTCAAGCAGTGTAAACTCCAACATGTACAGTGAATATACAACTAAAGGTTCTAAACATAGTGGGGAGATTGTCAATCCATCCATCCACCACCAATCATGAACTTGGATATTGATGCAGGCCATACAATAAGTCAGCCAACCCATTGGGCCCAGCCCATAAACCCAACAGGACATCCATGTAATTAGAAATTTTATTTAGAGTTTCATGTATTTAGAAGTACTTATATTAGGAGTTTATTTGAATTGGATTGTTGGGCAAGTTAAGTGATTTAGTTTCCTCTTTTAATTAGGTTTCTTAATTATTAGGAGAGTCTTGGTGGGTAAGAAAGATGTCCAGTCCTATAGATAGAGGACATGCCTCACTTGTAATCCAATGAAATCAATTAATATTTGAGTTGTGAGAGTGTCTCTTCAGTTATGGTGTTTTCTCCTCGTGTGAAAGTGGCTGAATCCATCTTTGGATTAAATCAATCCTTGGAGAGATTGATCTATCTTCAATCGCAAATCTGGGGCTACGCCAATTTGGTATCAGAGCCGAAGAGCAATCGTCGGGACTCGGGGAGACAACAGTCCTCCCCGGATACCTATCCCATCTTCGTTCAACCCCAACAAATCCCAAAAACCCCTCATCAGTTCCAGAACCCAGTTGCCAGAATCCAGCCATCATCAGCCTACTACATCAAATGCACTCCACCGAAACGTTCCCTCAGCGAAGCCCCAAAACCCTTCTTCCACAACCACTCCCGTAACCCCTGCCCCTTCCCCTTCCCCTTCCCCTTCCCCCATCCTCTCAGCCAAAACCCCTAGACCCCAAAATCCAAATCCCAACCAACCCACCAAACCGAAACCAAAACCCAACCTCCCTGTCCTTCGTCGAACACCCATCGACCCAAAACCCATCCCTTTTCTAGACCACCACCCTTCCACCCCTTCTTCTCATATCCCAACCCCAACCAAACCCATCAGCCCCAACTGAACTCCACTGACCCAGCCAGCTCTCGGCCTTTTCCCATCCAAACTCCAAAACCCACACCCTAACTTCAACCGAACCCTAATCACCCACTACCTCACCCCTCAGCCACGGCCTTCGACCTCCCAGAACCCTAAGACGCTCAAGCTTCCCCTCCACCCAGCCCTACCATCCACAAACACCAACCCCCTGTTAGAGCCAGCAAGAGGAAGAAAGAAGAAACAGAATTGTGAATTCGATGATCCCTTTTAGGGTCACGATGCTTCATTATATAGAGATATAGTTGCTATACATGATACAGTGATTGTAGCAATCAACTAAATTACAGCCATTCTAATCTAATTATAATCTAATCATAATCTAATCATATCTAATCATATCTCCTAATAAGGCAAAACTAAAAGTTACATAGCTGTACACGTGAGATGAATTGTCCCACAAGATTGGGCTTTATTTGTCATGGGCTGTGACCCACTGACCCATTTAGCACTAACCCATTTGACACCCCCCCTCAAATTGATGCGGGTGAATCCACGAGCATCAATTTGCCAACTAAGAATTGGTGTCGTGGCCGAGGAAGTCCCTTGGTAAATATGTCTGCAATTTGAAGTCCGGTAGGAACATGGGGGAGAGTAATTGCTTCAAGTAATTGCTTCACGTATAAATTCATCACGTATGTAATGACAGGCCACTTTAATATGCTTCGTGCGTTCATGAAAAACAAAATTTTCAGTAATCCGTATGGCACTGGTATTGTCGGCATAGAGAGGTGTAAGGCCAGATTGTGGAAATCCAAGCTCAAAAAGGAGACTCCGAAGCCAGACAATTTCAGAGGTGGCAGCCGACATAGCACGATATTCTGCTTCTGTGGATGATTTGGAGACTTTATCTTGTTCTTACACTTCCAGGAGATCAACGAGTCCCCTAGAAACATGCACCAACCCGTGGTAGACCGTCGACTATCAGGACAACCAGCCCAGTCAGAATCTGAGTAAGCAATGAGAGAAGTCGAATTGCCCACAGGAAAGAAAAGACCACGAGATGGTGTATGAAGAACATATCGAAGAATACGCCGAACAGCAACCAGGTGGAGATGACGTGGTTGTGTCATGAACTGACTAACCAGATTTACTGCATATGAGATATCGGGCCGAGTGATAGTCAAGTAAATCAAGCTGCCGACTAAACGGCGATACATTGTGGCATCAGGAAGAAGATCACCTGTATCGTGCGCGAGCTGTAGATTGGTCACAACAGGTGTATCTACAGGAGTTGAGTGTGTAAGACCAGCCGTCTCAATGAGATCCATAGCATATTTGTGTTGATCAAGGATTCGACCTTTCTCTGACTGATGAACCTCAAGGCCTAAAAAGTATGTGAGTGGCCCTAAATCTTTCATATGAAAAGATTCATGAAACGATGCTTGTAGATGGTTGATCATGTCAGAATCTGTCCCAGATATGATGATATCATCTACGTATACCAAGAGGACAGTAATCCCTTTTGAGGAGCGATGAAGGAACATAGACGGATCAGAGGCACTTTGAGAGAACTGTAGACGAAGGAGAGCATCTCTGAATTTCTCAAACCAAGCACGCGGAGCTTGCTTAAGACCATATAGAGATCGTCTTAAGCGTGCGCAATCTCCTGCCGAAACACCCGTAATGCCTTGGGGAAGTCGCATATAGACTTCTTCCTTGAGATCACCATGAAGAAATGCATTCTTGACATCAAATTGGTAAAGAGGCCATGAGTGGGAAGCAGCAATGGCAAGAACAGTACGGATTGTTGTCATTTTTGCAACTGGAGCAAATGTTTCTTCATAGTCAATGCCATATTCCTGTCGGTTGCCCAGTGCTACTAACCTTGCTTTATATCGATCCAACGAGCCATCAGATTTAAGTTTGACTGAAAAAACCCATTTGCAGCCAATAGGTTTTGCAGATAAGGGACATGGAACAATATCCCAGGTATGATTCTCCTGTAATGCAGCTAATTCTTCGTGCATAGCTTTTTTCCAACAGTCATGCTTCACCGCCTGTGAGTAAGAAGAAGGAATAGCAATAGAGGAGAGAGTAGCAAGCAAGGAGGTGTGAGTGAACCCGTATTTTTCCGGAGGCTTAGAGAGACGGGTAGAGCGTCGAAGCTGAAGTGGAGATGGAGCATCATGTGATGAAACGTGGTCAGGATCAGGTGCCGGTGAGGGATCCGGAGGGAAGGCAGTAGTGGAACATCCTTATAACGACGCCGTTCATAGACAAGGAGTGGAGAAGAGATTGGGTCAGAAAAATCTGGTAGATGAGAAAATGATGGTAAATCCGCGGAATGGTTAGGAAAAAAACTTGTTTTTCGAAAAATGTGACATTTCGAGAGATGCGAAGACGGTTGACCACAGGATCATAGCAGATATACCCCTTTTGGTGAGATGCGTAGCCAAGGAATGCACATTTGGCGGACTGAGCAGTTAATTTAGTACGTTCAGTCGGAGGAAGATGAACAAAACATACACAGCCAAAAATGCGCAGGTGGGTATACGAAGGATCTTTACGAAAGAGACGAAAATATGGTGTTTGATTTGTGAGGCGAGAGGATGGTAAGCGATTGATCAAGTGAACTGCAGTGGCTAACGCTTCGGGCCAAAATCTTGCGGGAACAGATGATTCTAGGAGAAGAGAACGAACAGTATCGAGGAGATGTCTGTTTTTTGCGTTCTGCAACTCCGTTCTGTTGAGGAGTGTAAGGGCACGATCGCTGTGATAAAATCCCGTGTTTTTGCAAATAATTTTGAAACTGATGGGACATATATTCCCCTCCGGAATCAGATCGGAGAAACTTTAATGCGAGTAGAAAACTGATTTTCAACATACGCCATAAATTTTTGGAAAATATCAAAGACTTCAGATTTAGAGCGTAAGAAATAAACCCATGTGAATCTACTATGATCATCAATAAATGTGACAAAATATTTGAAATGGGTATGAGAAAATTACAGGTGTAATCCCCCAGACGTCACTATGAATAATGTCAAAGCAATTGGAAGCCATAGTAGATTTGGAAGAAAATGGAAGGACTTTGCTTTTTCCAAGTTTGCAAACAGAACACTCATCAGAAATTCGACTAAAAGATGTTTTATTTTCATTAATACTACCAGTTTTCAACATCAAAGATAACAATTTTGAATGAGGATGGCCTAATCTATTGTGCCAGAGCCTCCAAACATCTTGAGGAGAAAAACAAGAAAAAGCAGAGATTTGTTTATTCTGAGAGGAAGGCATCACAAGAGGAAACAGGCGTCCACACTTAGGCCCCTTCGCGATCACCGTCCCCGACACTTGATCCTGCACAACACAACCAGAGCGAGAAAAGGAAACATTACAATTATCATCAATCAGTTGTCCAACAGACAGAAGATTTGTGGTAAGATGAGGAGATAGAAAGACTTTTGTGAGAGGTAAAGAATGAATGATATCACCAGTAGCTGTAATAGGAAGCTTTTGACCATCAGCAGTATGGACTTGCAAATTCCCTTTGTATGGTTGTAGGTTGGAGAGGTGAGTGGTGGAGGAGGTCATGTGATTGGAAGCTCCAGAATCAATAAACCATATGGAAGAAGAGGAATGTTGGTTACCCTGAAATGCCAAGTGCAGAAAAAGCATTGATGATCATTTGTTGAATAAGCTCAGGAGTGATCTGAGGAGCAGTAGTGGAAGCAGGAGGTGGCGAAGGCATGACTGGTGCAGAAAGACTATCACTGGAAGTAGTAGCATCAGCAGTGTTGACATGATATGCTCGGGGAGTGCGATTTTGTGGCCGCCGTTTGCATTCATTGATAACATGACCATTGGATTTGCAGTAATTACAAAACTTGGTCTTACACTGTGAGGCATAGTGTCCATAACTCTTACATCCAAAACATTGGATTTTGCTGAGATCTCTTGCACGGGTTTGTCCTTTATTAGCAGAAGTAGTATGATGGACGATCCCTCTCGGACCGTGAGAAACACCAGGAGTGTAACTAGCAGTGGCAGCATAGGCAACATCCGGAGAGTTCCCAGAGGATTGTTGCTTCAGAACATGCTGAGTGAGCTGGCTTTGTTCCTCTCGCAAGAGTTCATTGAGACACTCATTCAGAGATGGAGATGGAACTCTGCTCATCAAATTGGAACGAACGATCTCATATTCAGATCTCAATTTCATGAGGAACTGATCTCTATGAGAAGTTGCCTGTAAAGTTTGAAGCTCAGAAAGGGCTGCCTCAGATACATTGAGGTATTTGATTTCATCATATTCCGCCCATAAATTGAGAAATCCTGTATAATAGTCCTGGATGGAAGATGTGCCTTGAGAATACTGAGCAATCTCCAGTTCAAGTTGGTATTGACGGGCAGAGTTTCCTTGGTGATATACTTGTTTCAGATATTCCCACATCTCCTTGGAGGTCTTGTACGGTTTTAGGTTCAAGATATATTGGGGTTCAAACAGAGCCAAGAATCCAGGTTTTTATCTTAGCATCCTTAGTATGCCAAGAAAGTATTTTTTTCTCATCTTCCTTAGGTCGAGGATCCCAGCCTGAAACAAGTCCCCACATTTCCTTTCCTTCAAGATAGACTTGAAGTTGATAAGACCACGAAGTATAATTCTTGCCATTAAATTTGATCAATTTAATTTCATTTTTGTCCATATCAGCTATCAAAGAAGATAAACAGCCCTTAAATCTGAATTTTATCCAACACCAGATATCACAAAATATGCTTGTTTTGTGAAAAAAACAGCACACAGCAGCAATCAGATGAATTGCATACACTGTTAAGTGGCAGCAGGAGCCCAAAACAAACCAAAAAATGATCCAAACAGGGCTGACGACCCTATTTTTGGTACTGTAATGGGCACGTGGGGCCCACAATGAGATCAAGATGCTGATCAATGACCACAGTCCGCTGTGTAAAACTTCTTACTACCTTTCAGATCTGGTTGCATATCAATCTGATGAAAATCCGTAAAATGGGACGGATCTGATGAAAACAATCTTGAAAAACTAGTAAATCACAAGAAGTAGTATATGGCCCACCTCAGATGCGAAAACAATTCTGAAAAAAATAACCAGAATTACTCTGGAAAATGGGCGACCCTTGTGAAGTGATTCGTTTGAGATTTCTGGATGATCAGAAGATGGCCCACCTTTGAGTTCCTCTCTGCGGAATGACGACAGACACTGCTGGGAAGAAATTGTTCGCTGACTAGAGCCCTGTGGAATCTCAACTGATACTCCAACTGTACTAAACCAGACTGATAAAAATGCTAATCAGAGATGAGGAGCCTTCCAACTGAGCATTCAGAAAAGACAGAACTGAAAAATGCAATTTTTCAAAAAAAATTGCTCCAGGCGAGCTTGATTTGCAGCAGAAAATGGAGTGCAGCAGAATACAGTGGCAACAAACGATCAATCAGACATCAGATAAGGACAAAGCATCAAAATGCGCACTCAACAAGCCAGATAGCTTCCCAAACAGAGCCAGATCCAGAAAGATGGACGGCTGTGATGAAAAAATACTACAGAAACTGGATTTTCTCAAAAAAGAGTAGAAGACCTACCTCTGAGATGCCAAAAATTCTCAAAAAATATCCATAAACACCAGGATATCCAGTCGACCAAGATGGTAGCACTCTGTAGTTTCAGTGATGCTGATCTGAAGTGGGCCGCGTATGATCACAACTTGATCAGACGTACGAATGGAATAAGTTCTGAGGAGAGAAGATACCAACAACTTCCAATACTTGGAAGAGAAGAATCACACAGAGAACTCTGTATAGATTAGTGTTTGCTCAAGCTCTGATACCATGTTAGAGCCAGCAAGAGGAAGAAAGAAGAAACAGAATTGTGAATTCGATGATCCCTTTTAGGGTCACGATGCTTCATTATATAGAGATATAGTTGCTATACATGATACAGTGATTGTAGCAATCAACTAAATTACAGCCATTCTAATCTAATTATAATCTAATCATAATCTAATCATATCTAATCATATCTCCTAATAAGGCAAAACTAAAAGTTACATAGCTGTACACGTGAGATGAATTGTCCCACAAGATTGGGCTTTATTTGTCATGGGCTGTGACCCACTGACCCATTTAGCACTAACCCATTTGACACCCCCATCGCCGATACACCCATTCCCGACACCCTCGAAGCCTCTCTGCACCGAAAACTGCCACCAAAGAGGGAAAAAAAGCAGAAGGCCGAGAAGAGAAGAGAAGAGTTCGTAGGGCATACCTGGCGCTCGATTGTCTCCACTGCTCCTCCGTCAGCGGCCAGCAGCCAAGCATCCATCCTATGCTTCATCGTCTCCAGCCATCAACAGCAGCAGCAGCCTCCTCTTCCTCATCGAAGTCGCAGGAGCTCCCTTCTCTCTTTGGTTTTTTTTTTTCACTCTAAGTCGAGCAGGTAAGAGGCCAGCGCCTCTTTTCTTTCATTCTCTGCACAAACTCCAAGTCAGACCAAAGGACCTCCCACGTGCCATCCTTCTGCACGATCTGAGCAGAGCCTTACCTATAGTTTGGGCCTGACCTGAGTTTGGGTTCAGGTCCAACCTGAACCCGAACTCGAACTCAGCCCACTAGCACTTGGAAAAAAAAAAAAAGAGGAAAATCCGGAAAATCCAGCCTTCAATCACATCAGCCAGACCCAACCTGAGATTAACCAGACACTTATTTTACGGTTCTTCTTGACGCGAGTCATCATGAGAATTTTTGGAAACTCCAACGAAATTCAAGGAATTTTGTATCAACTTAAATATGGTGGTTGGTATTTTGAGAATGAATTCTACTTTGAGCAGTTTCTTACTCTAAAGTAAGAAGGCCTGACGGTGGATGAATATACCCGCCAATTTCGAGAGTTGCAAGACACATGCGAACTGGAGGAAGGTGAGACAAATGATATAGCTCGTTATTTCAGAGGCTTGACACCGGACATCGTGGAAAATATGATTTATTGCAAAACCAGTCAAGAAGCATAAGCGTATGCTTAGAATGTCTCACAGGCGACAATGTAAGCCCGAAGAAAGAAATTCTCAACAAAAACCAAGAGGCCATGTTGCGGAGAAACTTTTCGCAGCAGAAGATAATCCCACACTTGTCGTTCGCAAAATCCTCAATACAAATGAGAAGGAAGAAGAATGGAGACAGGCTAAGAAATTCCACACTCGGGTAAGAGTCGAAGACAAGTCCGCTAATTTAAATATTGACAATGGTAGTGCAATAAATTTTATCGCGCAAGAGGTCATTGACAAACTTCATTGGACAATTGAGAAGCTTCCTAAGCCCTACCAAGTCTCGTGGTCTAATGGTTTTGTCATCCGCGTTACTCATAGATGTTTGGTATAATTCAAGATTGGCAATTATGAGGACAAAATTTGGTGTGATGTGATCCATATGAATATTGCTCATTATTTTTGGACGTCAATGGATTTTTTATCGGAAAGTGCACAATGATAAAGAGGCGAACACGTATACCCTTGTGTGGAATGGAAAAAGGATTAGACTCATTCCAATGAATTCAACAGCCCCATCTTCGTCTACATCATCACCTTCAATAGAAGAGCCACAAAAAGAGGAAAAAGATGAAAGAAAAGTCATGATTGCACCAACAGAGAAGATAGAAAACATCAATGATGACATCGAAGAGCAAGTTCAAGGCAAAGATGATTTCATGGGTACAAACAATATTGATCAAGGCAGTGCCACACAAGAGCTCAAAGGGTTGAGAAAAAATATGGTCAAACAAACATTGAAGACTTTGATCAGGTTAGCGAAAAGATTGAACATCCGGTGGATCCGATTGTCATGCCACTACCATAAAATTCAATTGGGTCATCGGAAATCAAATCAATTGTTTCAAAGGTTTCACAAGAAGATCAAGTTGTTGAAGTCCCTCACATTGACTTCGTCTAAAGGGATCGACAATGGAAGCTTGAAGATTGCACTCAAATATGGTAGAAAAGCGCACATCCGAGCTAAATGCAGACATCAGAATAAGCGACACTTCCGAACTACTTTTTGATGGAGTAATAAATTTGAGTCAAACTTCCAAGTCATGTCAAGATAATGAAGATCACAAGAAAAATCAGAAGTTTGTGCGATTGATTTTAGACCCAGGAGGACATTTTCCAAACTTGCAGTCGAATTATTTCCGGCATTATCAAGCTGTCAACTGGCCGGAGTCTACTTTTTCCAAGCCGGGGAGAATCGATGCAGGTCGGACAATTGGTCGGCCAACCCATTGGGCCCAGCCCATAAGCCCAACGGGACATCCATTTAATTAGAAGTTTTATTTAGAGTTTCATTTATTTAGAAATATTTAAATTGGATTGTTATGCAAGTTTAGTGATTTATTCCCTCTTTTAATTAGGTTTCTTAATTATTAGGAAAGTCTTGGTGGGTAAGAAAGATGTCCAATCCTATATATAGAGGACATGCCTCGGTTGTAATCCAATGCTTATTATCAATTAATATTTGAGTTATGAGAGTTTCTCTTCAGTTATTGTGTTTTCTCCTCGTGTGAGGGTGTCCTAGTGGCTGAATCCATCTTTGGATTCGATCAATCCTTTGGGAGATTGACCTGTCTTCTAACGCAGATCCGGGTGGCGCCAGATATGCCCCAAATTTAATCCCAATAGGAGTAAAACTAGGATTGCAGTAAGCGCAAAGGGATAAAGGAAAAAGATCACTATCTCCAACCTAAAATTAAACCCATAACCCACAGAAAGAAAAGGAGGTAAAACACAGAGAAAAACTTAATTTCGTATTATTTCCCCACTAGCAACATAACAATATCTTATGTAGAGTCATGACTCCTGATGACTCCTGATAGCTTAACTCATTCTAAATAGTATAACTCAACAAAAATAGTGAAAAACCTTAATTCCATAGAATGAACTTTAACAATCTGACTCAAAAGCCAATAAAGTATGCAAAATTGAAAATTACTATGTTTATAAATAGTAAGTATTCCACGAAAATTGCAATTTGACCATTGAAGCAGACGCTTTTCACTTTGGACACGGCAATGGACTCACATCGGTGCCCATGATGTAAAGCTCATATGTTGCTTTGAAATGAGTACTTGTGCATTATGAGTGGATGTATGGATCAAAAGTTCTGGCCATTTGAAGTTGGCACTATCCTTCTGGCATGATTTTCTTTCATCTTGACATTCCAAAAACTGCCCCGCAACTTGTTCCACATCAGTAACTCATTGACTTCAAACCATTGCAAGTATGGAACCATGAGATTGGAGAAAAAGTAATTATTATCTAATCAAGCTGATTTTCGGGTCATATCTAATCCATGATAGGACCATTCTATCTAACCCTTGCCCCAATGAGTATTGGTGAGTCCCACAAAAAGTACGTAAGTGTAATCGAGCTGATTTTCGGGTCATATCTAATCCATGATAGGACCATTCTATCCAACCCCACCCCCATGAGTATTGGTGAGTCCCATAAAATGTACCTAAGTGTACCCCCTATGATGGTGCTGCATAAAGAAAATACTGGAGAATAATTTCTTTTTTAGGAAACAAGATTGTTATCGTTAACTTTTAAAAACAAAGGAAAAGGAAAAAGAAAAGGATCATTGTTTTTATAATAGGTAAAAGATAAATGGCTATCATGCTTAAAAATTCCCATGCCTTTTGTAGTTATAAACTGACTACCTTGATGTTTCTGACAAACTCTGTGTGTGTGTGTGTGTGTGTGTGTGTGTGTGTGTGTGTGTGTGTGTGTGAGAGAGAGAGAGAGAGAGAGAGAGAGAGAGACCTTCATCTTCAGCATGAGCATCTTTTATTTTACGAATCTCAACTTCTATCTGCTCCCTTGTTAAATTCTCACCGTCCTGAAAGAACAGAAGCATTTTAGCATTGAATAATTAATGTTCATCTGTATTCACTACATATGGGGCTAAGAGTATGCAATAAGTATTTGCCTTTTTCACCCAAAAAAAAAATGGATTGTCTTTCTGTTAGACAAGGTACAAACTAGAACTCCTCGATTTTCTAAATTAACATGGCCCAAGACCCAAAAAAGATGATTTTTCTTTTTTTTTTTTTGAATGGCAAAAAAGATGATAGTTGGTTACACAGCATGTTTTTCCTGCAAGTCTTAGCTCATGTTTGCTAGATCTTATTTTTTAATCCTCCACTGTTCTAAAGTAAATCAAGGATTGGTGATCCAGACATGGATACAGAAAAGGTCACCATTTGCATAAAGAAGAAGTTAGTTGGCATAGAGAAGGATCAAAGAAAAAGACAATCATTTGATTCCATGCCAAGGTTTTGAAATTTGGACTTAGGAGACAATTCATATCCCTCTCGAGATGAGGCAGGCCAGCTGAGTAGCATCATGGGAGACCATTTTCTATTTTTCAAACATTTTTATCACTTCTACAAATATTTGAGGTTTCTTACCCTCCAGCCCTTAAAATATTTGTAAAAATGATCAAAAAAATTTTAAATAACAGAAAACAATATCCTATGATTCTGAAATGTTAGGACACGTGTTTTAACCATTAAGAGTGAATTGTGGTAATAATTGTCTGCATTTGTCTTTTATTGAGTCAAATGAATTGTAACTCAGATCTAGAATGCTAACATCTTTCAAAAATTATGGTCATATCTTCCAAAATCAGTGCAAAAGGACCCCTAAACGTCTTACATCGTGTCACAACATGAAACTGGAGAACATATATTAATTTTGCTGTTTTTTCAAAGGAGTCGGTGTGTGTGTGTGTGTGTATGGTGTTTGGGGAGACTCAACTTGGTGTATGGTCTGGAGGTTTTATCGACTCTCTTGGAGGATTGTTTCATGGATGGTATGAACTAAAAGAACTCCTCCATGATCACCAAGTCTCTTTCTCTCATATTAGGAGGGTTGCGAATTCGGAAGTTGATTCTCTAACCAAAGAAGGGGTTTCATGTTCCTTGTTAATTGCTGAAATGTAATGTTCTCCAGCAAAAGAAGAGGTTATGTGCTCCTTGCTAATTGCTGAAATGCAATCAAATTGAAAAATTGAGACTTACTGTCATTGCTGTGTCAGCTTCTGTTTCTCCATCAAAATCTCTCATGCTGAGTGAAAGTGAAGCTTGATCTTCATCAAAGTCAGATAATGTGTTTTCTTTATGTCCAGAGCTATCATTTTGTCCTTCTTCCAGTATCATACCATCACTCTGATCCTCATCTGAGTCATCATCTGTATCCTCCACAATCCAAGCAGCCTGCAACATGAGAAAATTAAAAAGTCCTCAGCACTGTCAGGTCATTCCAAAGTTAGAGCACCAAATGAAAGGTTTAATAAGTAATAACCATCTGGCTGAACATAAAACCTGGTATTCTGAGGTGCCACGAGGAAGAACTTTCTTTTTAAGTGTTTTGGTTTTGTTAATCTCATCAGCTTCAGCCATCTCTGCTTCCGTTGGCCACGTCTGATAAAATTGCATTAAAAAAAGTAATTACTCCACTATCACCAAATATTTTACATGCAAAATGTCAGAGATATATGAAGTTTTTTTATCTCTTTTTTTGGATCGGTAGAGACATGAGCTAATCATTATGAAGAATCCAAAAGTTGATTAGCAAGATGTCATACGCAATCTAAAATAAAATATAAATTATCGATGCAAGGTAACAACCAGACTGTCTCCAGAAATCAATTTGATGCAAGGGTCATCATTATCTAAGTTTTAAGCAATCTGAGGGGCGATGAGAAGTAAAATATACCACTGTAAATGTTATCTATCAAATTAAATTGACTCCTAGCAGCACAAATGTCAGTGCAAAATTTAAACTCCTAATTGTATTGGTGATAGAACTAATAGAGTTGATGCACATGCTGATTTGAGAAGACCTCACTCCACCTTCTCAAAACATTTTTACTGCAGATTTCTTTAGCAGAATAACAGTTTATCAAATACTGGAATTTATATAAAATGTTTCTGAAGACGTGACAAAAAAACGCAAAACAGACATAACTCAGTCGAAACAGTTTACACGGTCAAGGCTTGGTTGTTAAGCCCATTCACAACTCCAAATGACTAAGAAAAACTTGTGAAGACTCAATGGACATTTTATTTTAATTTTTTTACGGAGCTCATTTACAATAGAAACCAGGACCTGGCCAGAACTCCACCAGTTTGTCGTAACTGCCGGTTCCAAGCCCCAATAAAGGAGGGCTGCATCCGTGATAGGCTAGCATAAAACTTTTGCCACAATTACAACATGAATAGCTGACCCCAACATAGTTGGGACAAGGCTTTGATGATGATGATGAACCAAGACATGGTCAAGAGTTCCAATGACTCAATTCGATGACTTTCGAACAAGTTTTTGGGTTTTAAGACAATGTCTAAGAGGGCCATTGACAATGGTTACAGATTTAACAATACGAAGTACTGGCCTCAATAAAGAAGAGGGTGAAGGATATAGAGCTTATTTAGGTCTGCATCATCTCCTCAGTCTGGCATGTCACAAAACGATTAAAAAAATGTGAAAAAAGCTATTTCTGTAAGCACAAGGAGTCTAAGCACAATGTTGGTCTTGAAAAGCAAGATTTCAAAAATTGATACAACAGAGCTAGTCTTTCTTTGTATGAAAGCATGCATTTTATTCGTTTTATTTTCCTGGGGGAAAAACGATCCTTTAAAAGCAATATAAGAGAAGCAAGTAAACAATGAATTAAATATTTTATAAATAGCAGTAATAATTTATTGAAAAGATAGATATATACAAAGGAGTAGGACAAGAGAGAACCGAACAAAATTATGCGAAGATTAGCCTCAGGTAACAATGGAAAAGCGCACTGATTTATTATGTTTATTTTCCTGGGGGAAAATGGTCCTTTAAAAGCAATACAAGAGAAGCAAGTAAACAATGAATTAAATATTTTCTAAATAGCAGTAATAATTTATTGCCAAGATAGATGTATATGCAAAGGTGTAAGATAAGAGAGAACCGGAAAAAAATATGTATGAGAAGAGAAGCCTCGGGTAACAATGGAAAAGTGCTCTGAACTAGTTCTCATAAGAATCAAGTTTAACATATTTTAAAGCATAGTTGCAAGTTTTCAATATTTTACAGAGCTAAACGGATATCTGATAAGAAATATAATGTGCACAAAGACATCCACATAATACACAATATCGAGAACATTCAAATTATTCACAATATCGAGAACATTCAAATTCTTACTTGTTCTCCAGCAAGAGGATCGGGAATATTTTCAATGAGTAGAGGCTCTTTCTTCAAAGGATCAGGTACCAAGGTGCGTATCATCTGCATCTTTTAACAAGAAATACTTGAGTCTAATAGCAATTCAAATTCATCCCAAGAATGTATGAATCAATTTGTAGGAAAAAAAGAAAAATGAAATACATAGATAGGAAGGTTATTCGGGACAGAGTTAAAACTGTCGAGGAAGAAAGGATATTAGACAGAGAATGATATATAAATACAAAATCTCCTCTTTTTTTTTTTTTTTTTTTTTATTGACAACATGACTTGAACCCACAACCTCAAGGTTGCAATAGTGAGTACCTTCCACTACGTCATGGTCTCTTGTCATAGTCATACACAATCAAAATTAAACTGCAGAAAAATTGATGAAAATGAAATGGGCTTGATGAGTCTGAAGCAATAGGTGCGAACCAACCATTCAAAAATAACCAATGTTTTTGCCAAGAAAAACTCAAGAACATCTTACAGAAACATGGTCTATTAAACTGGTATAACAAAGCAAACAGTACTGCATATATGAACGAAGAAAGGTCAATGCATTGCATTCTATATATACTTCATTTGACCTCATACATGCTTCCATTTCATGCCAAAGAGAGGTTTGGCATGGAAAACTTTTAACCATGGACAACGTCACTAAATCATGTCCATATATACAAATGTTGCCTTTAACTGATAAAGGAGAACAACAAATATATATTTCTTCATGTTAGTAGAAGTTGTTAATGTAAAGAAATAAAATGTGACAAAAACAAAGCTTAAAGGTGTAAAACCACAACTGGCTTGCAAAAGACTATTTAGCACAAAGGATTGACAATTTCATTTGCTTATCTTTGGAGACAGGGAAAAGGAATGTAGGTTTCCTGTTATCATATCCCTGATTTCAAAATAAATGATTGGCTAGAATTCATGAAGAGGCCCAACTGATGACATTGCAAGAACACTTCCACCAAGAGTCTACAAAATGCCCAAAATGAAGTTGCAAAAACCATTTCAAAGTTTTATGGTCTCTCTTAATGTTCACACCAAATACTCATTAGCTTCAGCATCATGGCATGGAAATTTGGAAAAGAATCTTCCTCTTTTTGTTTCTCAATATGCCCATCGTGGCAACCTCTCAACCCACACACCCCACCCCACCCCATTAAAAAAAAAAAAATAGAGTCCAATAAAAAAATAAATGAATAATATCAGGTGTTGACAACCAACAGATACAGAACTCCTAGACGGGCCCACCTGGACTCATGCCAGTCATCGGAGGAGAAGGAGAATGGGAAGGTCTATGCATGGGTTAGAGATGCTCTGAAAATACGGCCTAATCAGGTCACCACAGGCACCGAATTTAAGGCCCCAAAAGATCAGGGGTGAATATATTAAAAAAAAAAAAAGAAAAAAGAAAGAAAGAGAAGTGCTACATCCATTGGATGATTGACAGATAAATACATATGAAAAATAAAATACAATTCTTTATTTTAGAAATTGACTTTAAGAATTTTGGAGAAAAGAGAGGAAGATATTCCAGGCAAACATGAACTGAAGAATATGATAAATAATTACTCTGTCAAAATATCACTACCTATAGTATGAAAGCATGAAACATGAAAATAAAAGCCATCACCTGTACATCATGCGACTCATCAGAATCCATTAAGTCATGGCCTTTCCTCTCTTTAATGGGAAATGGATCCTTCAGAATGTCTATTTTGGATAGTTCAAAATCCCCAGCACCTGCCACATGAATCTATTTTGGAGAACAAATATTCATATGAAACTGGTAAGAGTCATATAACAAAGCCATGGCTAGAGAGTAAAGATAACTTGTGCCAAAGAAGAATAATTTACCAGCTGATTCACTGATAAACAGCGAGCACGCACATAACCCGTCAGAAGGAGGGTACCTTTTCCTGGATTTCCATCATCAGCTACTAAATCAACCTGAAAAACCATCCCAATCCAAGTTTATTGCCAACACAGATCAGATACAAAATTCCAAAAAATCAAACAGTTACGCTCCTTTTCACATGGGTAGAAGGGGTCAATTCGATATAGCAGGGACTCTGCACCTCAGAAAATTGGCGTTTCCTCTATGTTATGGAATTGTTTATTTCCCTTCAAAAGATATTAGTTTGCTGTGAAAGCTACAATCAATTTTATGTTATAGCTTGCAGCTCAAAATTATTTGATGAATTCATTTCTTTCACTTCAAGAGAAGATGATTATAATGAATATAAATCCAGAAGATTGCAACAGCTTTGCTCCCAAAATATGTTTTGGTTTTGTTCTAATAATATAAACTAACAAATCAGGATTTTTGAAGGGGGAAAAGTGAAGTAGACAACAGAGATCTCCAAAGCCAGTAAAATTCACAGTAGTATGAGTATTTTATAAGGAATCTTTGAAGCGATGTTATGCACCAGATGGGACATAAAGTGAATAATTTTTTATTTTTTTTAATGGTACATAAAGTGAATAAATTGTAAATTTTTAATTAAAAATGAGATGCTAAAACATTGTCCTGCCAGCACAATCAAATCAGCATAGACGTGGATTTTGAGGGCTCAATGATCAACAGTTGTAAAATATAAAAAATGGGTGTTTCAATCCAATTGTTATGAACCGTAGGATGAGTGTCAAACTTTTGGTGGATGGGGGGTTGGTTACAACTGATCATAGGTTGGTCCCGCAAACTGGTTCTCATATAGTTGTATGCGATGTAATCCTCAATTCCTCATGAAAAATTTGAACAGACATGCACATGCTCACATAGATATTATGAGGAGTCTGGCAACAAACTAGACACAACTACAAGAGCTGAGGTCCCTGCTGTGAGAACCAAACATGCATGCCAATCATGGGATCAGAATGTGATTGGAGGGTCGAAGTATCAATTAGGACTTCACGCAAAACCAGTATGATCTGATGATCATGACCATCTATTTTTATACCTCGAAGGTTAATGCACTTTTATGTGCGCATATAGCCATTAAACCTTGGAACCCTTAAATGGATGGTTACAATCATACTGATATTTGGCCCACTTTTAACTTAATTTTAAGAACTTCCCATCACATTCTTACCCTGTAATTAGCATGCATCAAAGTGGGCCTGCGATAGAATTTGAAACATTCACGCTGAATTTTTGGGTACAGACATGCTCCACACACATAAAAGCAGAGAAAAGAAAAATGAGGAGTTCTTTACAAATTACGAAGATACCTGTTGAGCCATCAGATAAGGTCGATGGGTACGCCAGTGAGGAACAGAAAGTCGTTGCTCCCTGAAAAGCCACATGAACTGCAAAAGAAAATAAGCAAAACAAATTGAAATTGACTAAAACAGTCATGAAAATGAATTTTCAGATTGCAGTAAGTCATTTATAAGACCAGCTTCTGAACATCTCCATAGGGGTATAGCTTAACCCAAACAGCTGGTAACTATGTTATAATAGGTCATACCTTATGCAACTCTTCTTTAGTATCCGCTGGATAAAATTTACAATCCTCCGGAAATTCAGAAGCAAGGTTTGATGAGCACATCTTCTTCAAATCACTTTTTCTCCTCTGGTCCTTAGGAAGATCCTAGAAAGCAATAAAATGGCATTTTTATAGATTTTGAGTCATAAAGGCCCAGTCACAAAGAAGCATCCACTGAAACATATATTCCATATTTCCATATGCATGGTGTACTACTCACACGAATCAGTACAGCAGTACTTGGTAAGCCCAGCGACCTGAAGACAGAAAGACACTGACTCCCAAAGGAATCTACATAACTATTGGGTTCACTTCCCTCACATAAAGAGCTGGCTGATGCTACAAAAGCAATGAGATCGGCAACCTAAGTTGATAATAGTAAGCCATGAGAAGAAAACTAAGTGAGAAACTTTACAGGACCTGCAATCATCCATAATTTTCTTTTAAAAAAATGAAAGGAAAACTGACATAAATTCACTGAAATATCAAATACCTTCGCCATTGCCATGCAAGATGCCATATCCCCATGAGGTGCTTCCAAGACCTTGCAAGGTTAAGTTCAAGTCTTATTTATCTACAGAAAGTAAACTAAAAAAAAGTTTTTAATATACAGGCACGGTAAGATTAATGGTTTGAATATCCTCACACGTCTCGAGTCCTAATGCTGAAAAATTTGGCATAATTAAAACCAAGTTCTTCCACATCTTTTGAAAATAGATGAAAACAGACACCAAGCATTCTATTTCAATTAATGAAACAAACTGTAGAAACATTAACTAGAAGACATGTTTTTTTTATTTTTCTGGCTACGTTATATTATGCCACTGATATATTTAAAACTTTACCCACTGATATTTTTTTTCCTTTTCCACACACAACTTATTCGTTAAACAGGAAAAGACAAGTAGTGCCCTTATGTCCATCTTAGTGAGTCATCCAACAATGATAAGTTTGTCCAACATAGTGTTCGGTTCATTCTTCGTTTTTGGGTATCCATCTGAGCTTTTGTAGAAGTCATTGATCAAAGATTTCAATCATTCACATATATGATCATAATAAACCAAAATGAAATGCCCGCTGATATATTTAAACCAATTTATGTTTGGAAGTCCGAATCAGCTTGGGTAAATATAGCTTTCCACATGACTATGTATGTAGTCTTCTCGAAGAAAAATATCAACTTAATCTAGTAATAACCATCCATGGATTACAATGTTATCCCATAACAAACTCAATTAATAACATGCCCTGGAAGACATGTTTTATTTTATTTTTACAGGAATAACCAGCACTATGACATCTTATACGAGTCGCACCGTGTAGTTAAGTCAACAGAAAAGATAAGACTTAATAACATGCCCTGGAAGACATGTTTTATTTTATTTTTACAGGAATAACCAGCACTGTGATATCTTATATCAGTCACACCATGTAGTTAAGTCTAACAGAAAAGATAAGACTTCTTGCAGCTCATCACAGAATTTAAACATGGCCCACCACAAGGCAGAATAAGTAACAGTGCAAAAGGAACATACTGTTGTTCTGAGTTTGTATGTCGGAGACGCAACTGTAGTAGATGTGGATGCTGTACCCTCAGGTGATAATAACATCAAAAGATCTCTCACAAGCAGATTTGCATTTACAGATGCAGAAAGTCCAAAAAGAACCTGCGGAGAATACAAAACATAATTTAGACAACAAATAGTCCAACTTATTAGAGAAGCTAGAGATGTAGAAAGGACAAAACAAACATCCAGAGAAGATTTAAAAAAAAAAAAAGAATAAGATGGGCAGCTAATGATCCAAATTCCAACTTTCTGAAAGCACATAGGATAATATGTATTTGCAAACATGTATAAGAAACAGGCAAAGAGGTTTGACTCCTCCATCTACAACATTAAATATTCCACATAAAGCAGAAATTTCCAGATGCAGAAAAATCCCAAATGATTAGACCACAGACCATCCATTCCTTAACCCACACATGCAGAAATGCACACTGAAGACCAATAAAGTCACAAACAGAGAAAATCATAGTAACATTCTTGACAGTCAAAAACTTCCGCATATAGTTAACACATAAAAAACAAACATGAAATGGGGAAAAAGATAAAGCATCCAAGATTAATGCCTACTGATAATGGCAACAGATTTAGTGATAGCAAACAACACTGGCCAAAACATATTTTCTTCTAAAAGTAGTAGACTTTTATGATAATTTGAGGAAGACGGCTGATCTAAGTAGTACATATACCATGCCGAAGCAATGGTGAAGATGGGGAAGGGGATCAGGGTGGTGGCAGGGTTGTACATAAAAGAGGACAGAGAACTTCAGGAGCTGAAGAAGAAAAGAAAGATACAATAAAACGCACCAATCTACAAGTCTCTAGCTTTTCCTAGTTATTTACTAATACTAAAAGCCTTGAACCGTGTAAGTTGTGCCCAGGCAAAGGAAAGGGAAACAAATGAAATCATAAACTCTTTTTTTATTAGAAACAATGAAATAACAAGATGACAGAAGCATCGTAGACAAAAGCTATAAAAATATTGAGTACTCACAATAACACGAGGCGGACTTGTTGATGCACTTGTGGCCCTCTTCTCTTTTAATAGAGCTGCACGTTTCTGTTCTCGCAGCTACAGAACACATAGGTGAGCGCATAAGACAAAAACAACCACTTACATGCCAATAATAATTTCAGGTGTTTCGCAAGTCATGA
This sequence comes from Litsea cubeba, assembly GCA_012931725.1. NCBI lineage: Eukaryota > Viridiplantae > Streptophyta > Magnoliopsida > Laurales > Lauraceae > Litsea > Litsea cubeba. The sequence goes on along the minus strand of CM022949.1, from coordinate 79,808,915 downwards.
GAACACCGCATGTTGGACACTTGAGGACAATTTGGGTGTGGAGAAAACTAGTGAAATAAATGGTCTACAATACAAATTTGAGTTGTATATAGTTTTCTCCACCTTTTCCCCTCATGTTTTTTTAATGAAAAGTGACTGAACATCTAGTAGGCCTTTCCTAGGGAATAACATACGCAGAAAAAAAGGGGAGGGGGGCACTTCACACCCATCACATTACAGAAAACACACACCTATCCCATGTCACATAAAATTAAATTAACTATGTGTGTGTGCATCAGTTGATATTGCTAATGGGGTTCAAAAACAGATAACCTCATAACAAACTCAATATTAGAAACAACCCATCTACCACAATTCTTCCCTTACCATTTTATTACGCTGAAGCCGAGCAGCACGAGCACCCTTCGCCATGCTGTGCACATCTGGCTTTGCAATCCGGCTCTTATCTAAAACCCACAAATAGAACCATGAAATTTTATTTATTTATTTGTTTATTTTAATGGTAATAGAACATGAAATTAACATAGGGATGACAGAAAACTCTTAGGGCCAGTTTATTTGCATTTAAATACATATGAATTGAATACATGGGGTGGTTAAAAATGAAGATTAAAGGTGAATTTCCAAAAACGAGCATCAATAACATTTTATTTTAGGGAAATGGAATCAAAAGAATATGCTATTTGATGCTCTTTTTGTTCGGAAATATACATTTGATCTTCACTTATAACCACCCTATGTATTCAATTCCTATGTATTTTAGTGCTCGCCTTATATTAAATACACACTACTAAAAATTATATTTGTTTACAGAACATAGGGCAATTCATTCCACAATGTCTTTAGGGGTCGTTTGTTTGCACCCATTTACGTATGTAAATAATGCACATGCGTGACTGTTACGTACCATCACGTTTGTTTGCACTATTTTACGCATCACGTATGTAAATCTCATATGAAAATGGTGTGAAAATGTGCTCATTTTCGCACCTAATTTTTCACACCTTCATAGATGGTAAAAGGAATCGCATGTGGAATGGTGTGTAATTAAACCCCGCTCAAAAAGGCGCCCGGTACGGAGATATTTCGTTCCGTCGTATGTATCCTGGGTTCGAAACATGCAAACCCCACTTCATATCCATATTTCCTCTCAACACATATATCGAAAGGTAGTAGATTAAAACACAACTTCTCATCTTCCTCTCTATTCCAGTCCAGAACGTCTCCTCTCTCCCCCATTCTCCAATCTCTCACTCTCTCTCTCTCTCTCTCTCTCTCTCTCTCTCTCTCTCTCTCTCTCTCTCTCTCTCTCTCTCTCTCATTGTCTCTTTCTATGTAATCTCTAATGCATCTCTCTGTCTCAATCTCTCTAATATTTACTCTCTCAAACTCTGTGTGCGCAATGGATTGTCAATCTATTTCTAGGGTAAGAAAGACGCAGATGCATTTTTTTTTAAAATGGTTTTAGATTTTCCAACTATTTGATCCATCATTCTTGTGAGAACGAGGGTGATGTTTCTGAGTTAACAAAACTCTCTACAGAGTTTTTGGGTGAAGTTTTCTTTCATCTTCCAAGCATTGGAAGCCTTTGGAGTTTCTCTTCTTCACATCTGCTCCAAGAATCCAGCCAAACGAAGCTCTGATCATGCTCTGATCATACATGGCCCACCTTAGATCATCATAACCACTTCTGAATAACACCACTATCTTGGTCGCCTGAATATTTTGAAGTTTTCAGTGATTTTTTGGGAGTTGTTGGCATCACAGAGGTGGGATTTTGGCAATTTTTTGTTATTACAGCAAGCTTCGGTGGGTTTTATTTTGGACATCAGGCAGTGGTGGGGCCCACTGGGTGATTTGATCACAAATCTAGATCGTGCATCCGGCCATATAGCCCTGGGCGACCTTGTTGGTGGGGTATGATCTGGTTCTTGATCAGTGGAGCTTTTGATTTCAGCAACGTTACTACCTAGGCAAGAGACTCTTTGCTTCTGGATATGTTTTGTACAGAACGGGTTCTGTGATGGAAAGAAAGAAGAGAATGGGAAACTCAGTGGTCTGTGAGTGTATGGGAAAGTATGGCCATCAGTCATAATGTGGTTTGTATAGCTAGGAGAATTCAGTGTATTTTTTTCTAATGTGTAAAATGGGCTTAGTTATCTGTACATGTATGATCTTTTTTGTTTGTTGTGAAAAAAAAAGGTCAAATTTTCTTGGTCACAAAAGATAAAAACACCTAAATATAATTTACAAAAAAAAAAAATTACATTTTCACATGTAGTTCAAACAAACGTGGTAAAATGATTCACATGCGTAAATGATGTGAAAATGACAACAGTAGACAAACGTTGTAAACTGTAACGCATGCGTAAAGCTTACATATGTGAAATTTACATATGGAACGTTTCCATATGTAAACTGCATTTACGCATCTAATGTGTAAAAGGCAAACGCCCCCTTAGGGCATTGTTGAAATCAGAAACAGCACTAGGATAGCTACTATTCTCTACCATTTGTGCACGGATTCGACGGGGTAAAAATGTGGGACAAAAGGGGATTTCTAAAACTGATGATACCCCTTAATTTTCCCCGAAGAAGTCAAAAAACGTAATCATTGACAGAACAATCAAACGAAGCATCTGCTATAAGGAGAGGAAGGGGTTTAGAGTTTTACCTTTCTGAGAAGTTCTGTGGATTTGGCGAGAGGCCTTGGAGGCGAAACGGGTCTTGTGAGCCTTGTTGATCTGGACTCGGGATCCCGCCATGGGAGCTCAGCTCTCAAGGATCTTCGAGTTGCAGACAAAACCCTAACTTTTCCCAAGCTAGCTACGCGCCATAGGAAGTAACACACAGCAGAGCAAAAAGGGTTTACGTTTAGGTCCTAGGGTTTTGTTATGGGTTGATTTAATTTTGAGGGCTGTTTGGGTCCAGCCCATGCCCGTGTATCAAGCCCATGTATTGCTGCATGCCCCTGTATCAAGCCCATAATGGCTTAGTTTTTTTTTAGAGGATTTTACAAAAAAAAAAAAGAAAAAAAAAAAACAGATTAGATGACAAGTGAGCCCAAAAGGTAATTTTAACCCCCATTGTACGAGATCAGTCATTTTACACGAAATGGTATTTTTTTTTAGCACTTTCAACTAGCGTCCCTCGCGACCTTAGTTTTATAACGTTAAGGGTCGTTAGGAACCGTGCGGTGTACACTGAATAGAACAAAATAGGCGTGTTTCATCATGTTTCGTTTAGCACTTTCAACTAACGTCCCTAACAACCTTGATTTTATGACGTTAAGGGTCCCTAGGGACCCTAAGGTGTACACAAATTAGAACAATCGATCTCTTCCCCATTTCTCAGCAGTCAGGCCTTCCAATTCCAGTTGCAGGAAGCCATAGTCGCCTCTCTCCTCCACCAACAACCACCCTCCTCCTCCTCCTCTCTTCTCCTCCACCACTCATCCTCCTCCCTGCGATGCAAAACTAAACATAAATAATCACAGCTATATAATGGAGGAAGCACCTAAGACGATTCCAAAATGAATGAGTTCAAGTTGTCTTTAGATTTTGGACACACAATTTAACTTAGTCTTCGGAATTCCTTTTGAAGTGCATTGTAAATAGTCACATGTGGTGAAGCCAAATCACCTTAATTTCTTATTTCCAATTCCTCTTAACTTTTTGTGCTAATTTTTTGCTCCTTCATTGTTAGACATTGAATTGGTTTTAATCTAGCAGTTTTAATACTTGTTCCTTTAAAAAAAAAGAGAGAGAGATTGGATGCATTTGTAGAGTGTATGAAAGCAAAAGGAAGAGAGAAGGTTGACATGGGTTTCTGTTTGGGAATTTGGGTTGAGGGAGATGGGATCTGGGAGGGATGGGTCGTGGAGGAGAAGAGAGGAGGAGGAGGAGGGTGGTTGTTGGTGGAGGAGAGAGGCGGCTATGGCTTCCTACAACTGGAATTGGAAGATGAGATCGAGATCGGATTCTAGGGTTTCGGCAGCCATGAGTTCTTGATGCTGCTGAGAAATGGGAAAGAGATCGATTTTTCCTTTTTGTATAACCGCAGGGTCCCTAGCGACCATTAACGTTATAAAACTAAGGTCGCTAGGGACACTAGCTGAAAGTGTTAAAAAAAATATATCATTTCGTGTAAAATGACTGATCTCATGCAATGGGGGTTAAAATTACATTTTGAGCCCACTGGTCATCTAATCTGTTTTTTTTTTTTTTTTGGTAAAATCCTCTTTTTTTAAGGACACAAGTCTTAAGATTTTTCAAATTAGTCCCTTATTTAAAAAAAGGACACTAATCTTAAGATTTTTCAAATTAGTCCCTGAGGTTTCCAATAAGTTTTCAATGAAGGACATCCGTCCATTTAAAAGTTGGAGAGGGTTTTACCAAAAAAAAAAAAAAAACAGATTAGGTGACCAACGGGCTGAAAAGATTATTTTAACTGACATTGCACCAGATCAGTCATTTTACCCGATAATATATTTTTTTAGCACTTTCTACTAGCATCCCTATCGACCTTTGTTTTATAACGTTAAGGGTCCCTAGCGACCCTGCGGTGTATGCTTATAAATGAACGGAACTCATCCTCATTCTTTGTTCTTGGTGAAAAAATGATGACACTCGACTTGCTTCCCCTTCATAGGTCATTCCCAACTCTTAAAAACCATTAAAGCCACATGCCTTTATTTGGTAGAGAACATTAAAGTGCAGTCACAATCCTTTCTTCAACATCTTCCTTTTCATTTGATTCAACAGTAGTTTCTCCATTACCACCAACAGGAAGCTCCATTGCTTCTTCAAATCGCATGAGATTTCACCCCCTCCTCATCGCCAGCCACCGCTTCCTCATAAAAACCTCATCCCCTTCCAAATCCCTCCTCCTGTGAAATCTAGAAACCCCTCTCTCCCCAATTCCTGATTGCAAATCCTCGTTTTCTACCGCCATCGACTCTCCGACATAACCAATGCTATTTTCCAACGCAAAAAAACGAGATTACTCTACAAAACCTTAAATTCAACTCAAAAACCTCAAATTGCAAATACACAGCTCAAATAAACCCTAATTTCAAATCAGATTTCACAACCAAGATGTAAAAAATAGAACTCTGAGATGAGAAACAAAAGGCAATCTGATTAATCGATTCAAACGAGAGATTAGGGAAGCAAGAACAATAATTTTAAGGATTTTTATGAATGAAATGACCGATTAAAAAGACCAAATCAACATCGAAAGGAGAAATAGCTGAGATCACTGACCTTTTTATCTTCTATCTTCTTCTTCTGTTGTTGTTGCAGTCGGAAATTGGGGTTTCCAGAGATTTCTTCGGATTTCTATGAAGGTTACGATACACCGCAGGGTAGCTAGGGACCCTTAACATTATAAAACAAATATCGATAGGGACGGTAGTAGAAAGCGCTAAAAAAATATGTTTTCAGGCAAAATAACTGATATGGTGCAATGTCAATTAAAATCATCTTTTTCGGTCTGCTGGTCACCTAATCTTTTTTTTTTTATATATAAAATCCTCTAAAAGCTATTTTTTGGTGACTTTTTTCACCAGAAAATAGCTTTTGTGAATTTGGAGGGTGTGAATTTGGAGTACAAGGAGTTCGATTAAATGCCAAAATGAGGATTTTTCTTTCGATTTAGTCGGTAGCTTTGAGTGAGGTTGGAGGAGATGGATTTGGGTGTGCTTTGTGAGCACAGGCCTCTCTTGAAAAGTATAAAAAGATATGAGAATACCTAAATCCATCACCTCCAACCTCACTCAAAGCCACCGACTAAATCAAGAGAAAATTCTCATTTCGGCATTTCATCGAACACCTTGTACTCCAAATTCACACCCTCAAAAGTCATGAGAATACACTTTAATAAGGGACGAGAAATGAGTGAGAATCAAGAATGGGACCCACACACCTGAGGATGATTGCTAAGACCACCTAATTAAGATAACCGGGACACAAAATGAAATAGTTTTCATACACTTTCTATTATTAGATAGAGAAAGATGAAGCAACAGATAGTTTTTTGCAATGGAAGTTGACTATATCGTCAAGCAATTGACAATATCGTCAATTGGGTTGAGGATATCGTCAACTAGGGTAATTTTGTCAAAAAAAAAAATACGAACAACTCTCTTGTCATTTTATGATTTATCTTCATTAAAAAGTTGAATTAAGATTTAAAATTTAATCTTTTCTTAAAAATCCCTTTTTTAAACTATTATTAAAATTACCCTTTATTGAAATAAAATCCTCTTTCACTTCTTTTATATTCTCATCATTTTCTTCACTGGCATCCTCACGGTGATTTGGCATCCTCACGATGATTGAGGAACCATCATCCCCACGGTGATTAGATAGCTGCATGTTGTGTTTGACAAAACCATGTTATAACCTTAAATGAAGGGTAATTTGGGTATTTTAAAAAGTTTGATGAGAAAAGTTGTCATAAAATAACATTAAATGACCAAATGTCCTTAATTGAAAACTTACCAGCAATAAGGGTTTATGTTTAGGTCCTAGGTTTTTGTCATAGGTTGATTTAATTTTAAGGGTAGTTTGGGTCCAACCCATATGCCCGTGTATTGCTACATGGGCCCTAGCCCATGTATTGCTACATGGTGAACATAGCAACATGATGGCTTAGGAAACTTGTTGGTTTTATAAATTAGTAAAATCTTATATTATAAGATGTTTCCATTCAGAAATTCTTGTGGCTTTGAAACATAGAATTTATGGGATTAAAATTGTATGAGATTCTCAGATAAGAATCCAGACACAAATGAAACAAAAATTTAGAAATGACATCAACCAGGACCTTAGTATCACACACTTGTCACAAGGATAGATCCATAGGTCTTTAGGTTTGTTGATCACCCTAATAAGCCAACAGGTCAACCTAGTAAAATAAGAAAAAAAAAAAACACAGAGAGAGAACGGTTTTCTGATATGGGAAAGGTCTCAACTTCTTTATAGAAATGTTTTTAACTTGAGAAATCTAGATTTGAAAATACTGAAACTTCACCCTAAAATCTGAGCTGGCCCAAATATATATTGTATCCTCAAATTTTATCTCTATACGGGTCGGTTCCACTGTAAAATTGACGCTTTGATAGAAGAGATTATAATAATGGGAAATTTTCAAATAAGGCTTTAATTTTTTATCTCATTTCAAAAAAAGGACACAACTCTTAAGATTTTTCAAATTAGTCCCTAGGTTTTTAAGAAGTTTTCAATTAAGGACATCTGTCCATTTAAAGTTATTTTCTGGTGACCTTTTTCCTTAATTTTTTAAACTACTAAAATTATCCTTTATTAAAATAAAATCCTCCTTTATTTCCTCTATATTCTTCTCCCTTTCTTCATTGGCATCCTCATGGTGATTGAGGAACCAGTGTCCCCATGGTGATCAGAGCTGCATGCAGTGTTTGACAAAACCATGTCATAGCCTTAAATGAAGGGTAATTTGGATATTTTAAAAAGATTGATGAGAAAAGTCCCCATAAAATACCATTAAATGGGTGGATGTCCTTAAGTGAGAACTTAAAGACTAATTTAAAAAGTTTTAAAACTTGTGTTCTTTTACGAAATAAGATAAAAACTTAAGGCGTTATTTGGAATTTTGCCTTAATAATTATCTATGAAACTTATTAATCACATTTTCAAATATGGCGGGACCAACTTTTATTAGGAGAAAAAAAGATTGTTACCAGGATCTTCACATTAAAATACTTGAATTAATGTTATTGCATCCATGTAAAATGTAATCTCTCGGTTTTGATCTTCCCTTTAAAATCCAAAGCCAAACAAAGAAAACAAAAATACCTAAATAAGCGTAATCTTTAACCGAACAATCAAACGAAACATTTGTTATAATGAGGGGAAGGGGTTTAGGGTTTTACCTTTCTAAAAAGTTCTTTGGATTTGGCGGGAGGCCTTGGAAGAGAAACGGGTCTCGTGAGCCTTGTTGATCTAGACTCGAGATGCCGCCATGGGATCTTTGAGTTACAGAGAAAAATCCTAACTTTTCCCAAGCTAAGGCTATGTTGTTTTGTTGCGTGATGAACTATCGCGCGATAGGAAGAGAAACCACACCAAGAAGGGTTTATTTTTAGGTCCTAGGGTTTTGTTATTGGCTCATTTTAGGGTTGTTTGGGTACAGCCCATGCCCTTGTATTGTTGCATGGGCTAGAGCCTAAATCAAGAGAGAGGGGAGATAAGGAAGGTGATGACTTTTAAGTAATTGTTGTCGTTGAAGATCTGGTTCCACTGAGAATTTGTTACTTTTGGATTGTTAATCCCTTTGACTGAATTCAAATGCCCGCATATGATTATGTGATAATTTGCTTGAATTGCCTGATCTTAATTTGGTCCCATGTATCCAAAGTTGTAATTCTTAAGTCTAGAAAGATGGCCCCATGTTGTTGTGACTTTCAATGTGAGTCCATGTTGTAATTAATACATGCAAATTTTAAAGGTGGGTCCTATGATTACAAAATCACAATAAGAAAAGATGGATCCCATGTACCACAATGAATAAAAGGCTTAATTCTATTCGGGAATTCTTGTGGCTATGAAACAAAGAATTTATTTAATTCAAGTTGCATGAAGTTCTCATGCATGAATCAAAGTGGGAATGAAACACAAAATCTAGAAATGACATTAGTGAGGGACCTTGGAATCACAAACATGAACATGGATGAATCCTTTCCCCCAGTATTTCTAAAAATCTGTCCTAGCTAGCTTGGGACTAATTCCATTGGTACGGTGTGTTACTAATCCAGTACTCTTTGGCTGCCTAGGTGGGTCCTCTATGTAAATGATTCACATGCGTAATGGCTAGCATTGTGATTTATTTATTTATATTTTTACTCATTTATACATGTAATGTGCAAAAAGGGTGTGCAGACAGGGCCATTTACATGACTGAATAGGCATAAAACTCACTCACATGCTTCTTCCAAATACCCACTGTCATTGCATCCTTGTGGGCCCCATCTATGGGACCCCGGTTTATTATCTGAGCTATTCAATATTCTTGTATCAATCAAAAATATTGGGATATTTAGTTTCAAATGTAGTTTCATTAATTTTGAGGAATTTGTGAAAAACATCTAAAAGCTCTAAATATATCTAAAATTGTTGGACGTACTCATTTACTCGTATGAAAATGTGTTTAACATGTGTAAGATTTGCATATAAAATATTTACATATGTAAAACTCATTTTTATTACATACGAGTAAAAGGCAAACGACCCTCAGTCCACTCAAATGAGTCTTCTTCACCAAAGTTATTTGATCCGGTCATCTACTTCCTTAGGTTGAGTTTCCTGGCCAGTGACATTGATGCTCACCGTCTAGTCTCTCTTCTGAACCATGGAGTCCACATCCAATCGTTCCAACAAAAGCCACTCTATAGGACTATGGTGGTGAATTGTGGAGTTGCACCCAGAAGAAAATACTATTATTTTGACTTCATCAAAACTGTTGATTTTGACTTCATCAAAAGTCTAATTATTTCAAACTTATTGCACTCCCAGAAGCAGGAAGGGCGTGAAGCTCAATTAATGGTGAGTTCAGACCTAATCAAGTGTTCTTTATTGTTAATTTTAGCTTCTATCCTTTTAAGTCGAGATCCTCAAGAGTTTAAAGATTGTATAAATTTGTCATTAGAGGTGATGATGATCTATGCTTGAAGAGTGCCAAATCAAAATTCCACTTTAAATTGTCATTGGACTTAACCTGACACTGATTTTGACTCAAACATTAGCCACCACTTGACATAACATGATTATTTCTCACTTGTTACAGTCCAAGAATCAGGTAGAGGCTTGAAGCCAAATTAAAGGTGAGATTTAACCCAATCAAATAGTCTTAATCGTTAATACTAGATAATGTCCTTTTAATTTGAGATCTTTAAAGGTGGTGGTTGACCTATGCTTGACCAGAGCCAAATCTGAACTCCACTTTGTATTGCCAGTGGACATAACTTAACCACAGTTACATTTATTATAATTATTTTAACTTATGGATCGGGTCCCAATCCTCTTATCTCACCAGTGCTTTCATTTATGGAAGGAGTGAAATTCCACACTTAGGGCTCACATACTAAAAATAAACGCCCTAACAATGAATGTGAAATTTACAAATTTTACTCTAATTAGAGTTACCATTAAAAAAGTAATTAACAAAATCTTATAGGTCGAAATTCCCATCATCATTTTATGTCTAAATTTTTTCTCATATTCCATATCCATGCCCAAAGGGCCAAAACTATTGGCGACCCATTACATTATCAGAAACGGATCTCCTGTTTGGACCAATCAGAGGTCGCCACATCCAGGGGCCGATACTTCTCTTTCTTCCGCCCCCACATCCACCCGCACGTGGCGCCCCCTGATTGGTCCAAACTGGGGATCCGGTTCCTACATTATCATGAACCTACTTAGGAGTCTAGGACCAATTTCTAGCTCTAGGGCCTACTAGGGTGAGAGACTTGGGTAAGCCTAGGTGAGTCGAGAAATAAAAGGAGAGATTTTAGGTGGGCCCCACAGGAGGTGCACGTTTGTTTTCAAAAAGAGAGTGGCCGTTCATGACATCAAACGTAACTCATCATCAAATACCAAAAACGGGGAGACAAAATCTATCATCTGTGCCAACAACATGAACTACGTCCGCTCTTTGTTTTGTTTTTTTTTTTTATATTTATCATTCTCTCTCATCTCTAAAACCCTAACCCTAACTCTTCAATACCCACTTCCCTCTATCTCAGATTTCTACAACTCTTAACTTTACTTCCTGAAAATCCCCCTCCTCTTTCTCAGATTTCCAAAACCCTAATCCGAATTTCAGATTCTATCTCTCGATTTCTCTCATGGAGTTCAAGTTCCGGGCAGGAGAAGATCGGTCTTCTTCCTATCTCGCACCTTCGCCTGCAGATGGGTATTTCGCCGCTCAAGCTCTGCGAGGTATCTCTTCTTTCTCTCATTCTCTCATTTCTCTCTCTTGATTTCTTCAATGTTAAGATTAGAGTTTGATTTTGATTCAATGTAAAGATTAGATCTTGATTTCTTTGCTTTATTTGCCTGGATTCGTAGCGGGTTATTTCGGGTCGGATCTCCGAAGACCTGATTTATTGCAGAACCAAATGATCCCTGCAATCCCTGCAAGGGAAGCTCTCCGGAGGGAGCTTGAGAAGGAGCGCATTCGAGAAGAGATTATAGCTCGGGAGATCCTGCGAAAGCGCGAGCTTGAAGAGGAAGTTAGGAGAGAGCTTGCGTATGAGAGGGAGATGGCGCTGCGAAGGCAGGCTGATCGATTCTCTCTCGCGGGCAATGCGCCAATTGCCTCCCAATCGCTGCTCACGGAGCCGCAAAGGGTTCTGCTGCCGTCGTCGTCTTCCAATCATGGAGTGAGAATTCTTGATAGATTCTCGGGTTCGAGCCCCCGTGAATTTGGGGTTGTGGAGAGATTGCCCATTTCTGGAATGCCTGCGCCAAGGCTGGTGGAGGCTAGGGAAAGTGAGATTCGGCAGATTACTGAAGTGGGCAATGCTAAAGTCTTCCACTTGGTGAGTGAATTGGTGCTTGAGTTCTTCTAATGTTATGGTGATTTCCTTGAATTTATTGGCATTTCCATTTTTTATGAGTTGGGGTTTTTGAATGTGCAATGTTTCCAGTGTTCAAGCAGTCAACATCGCATCCTTTTCAGTTCTTGTGTCAATGGTCCATGCTCCAAATTAGTTTCCCTTGAAAAATCACACGCATGCAATTGTTTGTTTGACTCTTGTTTACTTTTTTGAATGCTAGTTGCTTGTTATGCTGCCAGTTGCTTTTTACTAATTATAGATGGTTTAGTGGATCTCGCAGAATGAATGATACTAATAGTTCATAGATGGGGCCTGTTGTGTTGTTGCTGGGCCAAACAAAAAAGACTGATTACTTTGCATATGTTTGATCTTTTTCTAAACTGTTCATTTGGTGTGTATTGCTGTTGTTTTAGCTAACTTTTGGTTTTAAGACAAGTTTATATTTGAAATTGAATTGTAGATAGTAGGTATACGAAGTGTGCATTATTTTGTCGTTTATGCTTGAAACTCCCTTTACATCTTTCACAACAAGTGCTAGTTTTGTCATCCCAAAGTTTCAATGCTGTTGGATTTTTGGCTGCGTGTTTTATAGTCTTGTGATAGAACTTCAGATACTCCTCAGCAACCACAAATGGAAACATGGGAATGAAAAGTACATCTGGGTTCTATTCTACTATTCAAAAAAAGGGAATAAAAATCTCAGGTTCTGTGGGGGAAGAAGCAAAAGTACTATTTTTTGGAGATGGTGTGGGTCTTGGATTTGATTGAACGATCTGATGGTAATACCACAGACCACGGAATATGCAAAACTTTTACTGGGTATTGGTTGATCTTAGATGTAGGCCAGCAACTGATGATAATACCTAGGGTGGCAATGTACCTGTATAGGGAAACACTCATGTTAGCATGAGTTTGGGTTCATTTATTTGTGTTGGGACTGGGCTTGGGTTTGACTCTGACGGGATTGGGTTTAAGCCTGCCCATTTAACAAAATTGGGTTTCCAAGCTAGAGCCAGCCCATTTGGAGCTCACAGGAGATGCCTACTACCATCTCCAATTTTTTTAATCCAATGAGAAACCTTATTTTTTTATATTTTATTTTTTGTTATGGATACGGACCATTTGTTGGTTAGCTATCTAATGTGTAGTGGACCCTTTTCCTTTTACAATTGGCAACCACAATTTCATTGAAACAGGAAAAATGCAAACCAAAAGCGATAGTGGCTATAACTTAACATGGGAAAATCAAAGAAGGAACACCCAAAATACGAACGGTATAGAACCGTACCAACTACAAAAGTACAATAGCCTGCTAGCCGTAGAGATTACCTTGAGTTGCCCATGAACATTGTCTCTATCAACTCCATGATTCACCAATACATTTACTGCATTGGCTTTCATTAGAAAGTCCACCCTCATTGCCTAGCAAAATGAATATTTCTCATTCTATGTAAAATGATGTTCAAATTTCTTTCAAACTTTCTACTAATGAAGTTTGAGGAGACACTTTTCTTTATAAGGGAAGGGGGATATGAATCATTAAATGTGCATTAGTGTGATGAGAGGATTTCATGATAGAGAGGAAAATTGTCCTGATTTCCATGCAGCCCACACTTTATTTGGTGTGGCACATTTTCCTTGCAGAAAATGAAATAAAAATAATTGATTTTCTTCGATATAAAGGGTTTTGATTTGCTTACAAGGGTAGGAATGCGCGTGATGCGAAACGGTGGGGAGATGCCAGGTACACAAGGTAGAGATGGAGAGAGAAGAGGGGGAGGGGGGGGGGGGGGTTCAGGCTTTCGGCTGAAAAATTGGCCTCACACCAAACTCCCTATCACAAGTGAACTTGGGAGCATCCCTAAAAGCTTAAAATTTTATCAATCATCAACTTATCTGACAAGCCAAGGAGGCTTCACATCATTATATAGGAAAATAAGAAAACCTAGAACTAATTTGGACCATCCAATCATGTTGATGGACAGGATTAAAACATCTAATTAAAAGACATAAACTGCCTAAAATATAATAAAGATACTTAATAAAATAAAAATGGATGGGCTGGGCCCATTGCCTGGTCAAGATAGATGGGCTGGGCCCATTGGCGAGTCGACCCATGGTGGATGCGGATCCTCTCTCTTATGGAGACAGAAATCTGTGGATGCGGATCATCTCATTGCTAAACAAGTCCTAAAACCTTCAAACCTTCCCTACTTTCCCAAATTTCTACTTCATTGGAGTCTTATCCCAATTGAACCAGAGTACGCTGCCAATTATTCTCCTTCCTCATTAACAACACCACACAAATTCTTATTGGACACAACTGCTTATTCCACAATAAGTTTGAATGTACCTAAAGAGGAAGAACTCGCTTAACCTTCTCTCTTTCTCTATATATATATACGCACACACACACGCAATGAGGAATGCTACAAATCACTTGGGCAAAATTTTTAGTGTCCGCGCGGCGCGGCGCCTTTTCAATCCAATGCAAATGGAGAAAGATAGTGCTAATTGGCTTAACAGATGAGTTAATCATAAAGTTCTAGTTTTCCTTAAAACCTGGTTTTTCATTAACTATGATCACTAAATCTTGAGTTTGGATCTTCTTTAAGGCCTGTTTGTTAAGGAAAAAGAGTAGTGAAGATATGTGGCACATGACGTGACGTTTTTAAATTCAGCCTGTTTGGATAAAAAGTGGAGTGGAAAAGTAAAGTTGTGATGTGAGATCTTTTACTACAGCCTGTTTGGGTGACAAGTGGAGTGGAGAAGTGAAGTTACAATGTGACACCGCTTGCCCTTTAACTCCTCCTTTGGCTTCTTTTCTTTATTGCAACAAGGTGTGATAAACTATTGTGTAGTAAACTTTATGAGAAAAGGTATTTTTTTTTTTTTTACTTTAACTTACTTTATGTTTACTTTTTTCGTGATTTCACATCCACTTCATCTTTACTCCTCCACATGTAAATAAATAGGCACTGAAGCTCAGACTCATGGGAAATTTGTGAGGCTTTACAGTAGGGCCCACCTATTACAAATATTAAGTGCTAAAAATGAATGTTCCCTCATGTATGTGATATGGCCAAATTTTTCTCCAATGTATTTTGGTCCTACTATAAGATTTATCATGAATAAAGCAAAAAAATTTCTCATAGTATTTTATTTATTAGACATGATCAGTTTTACAGTGGGTTAAAAACATCTTGGAATGAAATCTGGCCATATCTTATATGAGAGGGTAACATACTAACATTCAATGTTAGCAATTTAGATTTTTAGTATGTCTAGATTTTAAATACGTATGCCCTACGATAGAGCCTCTTTCTCATAAGTCTGAGCCATACTGCCCATACAAGATCTGTGCTTGTAAATCTCACACATTTGTATGAATTTTTCGCCATCACACTTTTCCCTCTATGTATAAAGAAAATTTAAAAAATTTATTTGCTCTTCAAATGAAATCTGCAATGATAAGGAATCTGAAACTTTTTTCCTTGACCCAGTTTTTTTTTTTTTTGTAATAATTTTATTTACTTTGCTAATAAAATAGTTACTTTGTTCTCATATGTGATTAATCTAACAATAAGCCTAGCTCCTGTTGGAGTAAATTTTTTCCAGAGCCTATCAAACAAAGAAGCATTTACTTTGAGCATTTTGAAAATTTACTAAATGGGCCCCACAGAGGAGGAGAAGGAGGAGGAGAAGAAGAAGGAGGAGAAGGAGAAGAAGGAGGAGAAGCAGGAAAAAAAGGAGGAAGAGGAGGGACTGCTTTCAGTGGGAAGAAGAGAAGGGAAAAAAAAAGCCGGTGTCATTGCCCTCCACTGCCGTTGCTGACGATCACTGCTCTTCGCCGCCGTTGCTGACGACCGATCTCCAACCTGACCGTGGCTAACGCCACTGCCCTCCTCCATCATCTTTTTCTACTTTTCCCTCTCCCTCTCTCCATTGTTCTTGCTCTATCTCGAAACTTCTCAGGAAATGATACATCTAAAGCAATGCCCTCAAAAGAGCACTTTCCACTATTGCCCATGTCTTTTATCTTTTTTCAAAAAGAGTCCTTCCTCTTTTGTGCCAAGTGTAGTTGTTTAACTGTAGTAGTTTAAAAGAGTCCTGTTTGGTTTTTTCCAAAACATTTGTGTGGGCATTCTCCTGGGCAGCTTGTCATGCCCACTTGGTTGGCATTTTTTTTGACACTACTACTGACTGATATTTTTATCTAATACTAATTTTTTTTCCTATTTTTATGTTTTCTATATATATTATATTTTATATTTTTCCAAAGAAATATTCTGAAAAGTTTTGCCGAAATCCCGAAATGCCGAAATATTTCATTTTGGAGGCTAGACTTAAATGGAGATCGAAACAAAATTGACAACTACGCCTTAAACCCCACCCATCTACCAAACCTAAATAACCTAACATCCATTTGTCAGAATCCTACTGTTTGTGTCCGGAATCCTAACGAAAAAGGTTTGTATCTACTTGCATCCCATTTATAGATGAATCTTATGTCCTGTTTGGTTGCAAGCATTTTGGGATATCTTGTCTGGGTAAATTTGGAATTCTCCAAATGCTGTCCCTCTTTTGGAATTTCAAATGCTTAGGCCCGCTCTAGCATTTTAAATGCTGGATATGGATACAGACACTGATACGGGGATTGTGAATACGACTCCTTACTTTTGAAAATCTAGGGCATGGATACAGATATGGGTGTCCTAATTTTTTCTTTGGACCACTTTTGAATTAATAAAATTATCATTGTTTTCGTCCCTCTGTAGCATTTTTTTTTTTATGGTGAGAAGTAAAAATATTAAAAGAATTATATGAAATAAGGACTTTATAAGTAAGATATATTAAACTTGTTCCCTAGAAGTATCGGTGCAGTAGCAGGTACTAGTACAAGTGTCGCACCGTTCCGATATGGATACGTTGGGCTGGTACAAGTATCCATATATCATAGTTCAAAAAGGCTAAAAGTGGCCTTTTGGTGGGCTGGTATCAAGAATTCTAATATCAAACGATGCATTTGGAATTCTCAAGGGACAAAACTTGAAACAATTGTCATAAATTATCAGCAAGCTAAGTTCTCATTAGAAATGCCCCAACCAAACAAGCCCTCTTCTACCCTTTTATGATTAAAAGAACACCAAAAAACACATGATCTTACCAAATTACAGTCGATACTAAGAGTTTTTCTCAAGGGTTCTTCTCTAGGTATATCCTATTAGACACCTCATTTGGTAGAGGTATTCTTTTCTCCAGGTACTCTTAAGTCTTAAGTCGTGACTTCGTGACTTTTTATTTTATTTTATTTTATTTTATTTTTTATGAGCCTTTCATTAGTTTCTAAGTTATAGCATAACTAAGCAACATGACATGTGAAAAAAATGATCATTACTAGCGATACAGAACCTCATACAATGAGGGGACCGCTACGCCCTCTTATCTTAGTTACTTTTGCAAAAAAAAAAAAAAAAAAAAAAAAAAAAAAAAACATTTTCTAATATTATAGATTTTCTACTAATTTCTCATATTTTTTCAAATCGCACCGCTGCATCGTTACGTAGCGGCGGGCGTAGCTGCTATTTTCATCCTTGAGTATTAGTATTCCTTTAGTTTTTTCTTCTTTCCCTTTTTTGTTGGTAGGATTTTTATTTTTAAAAGGTTATTTAGTGGTTATGAAACCTCTTAAGACTTTTTCTAGTTTTGTTTAGGTTTAGAGATAAATGACGATCATGCTTGTGACTGCTTTCGACTCTATGTATGAGGCTTTGTCTTGTATGCATTTTATTTTATTTTTTCAATTATTTTCATGAACACCCTTTTAACTTCCGCAGACATCCTGACCATGTAAGGTTGATGATTTGGATGTCATTTTCATTTTTTGTTTCAAAGAGAAGAAAAAAAATATTGCAGCTAATATATTTTTCCTAATAGCATTTATATCTTAAACATATTAAATTATTCAAACATATCATTTATGTAATATAGTATTTAATTGTAATGATATATTTCTTCATATGATTGTATGATAGTCTTATTTGTCATTGTAGTTATGTTGCTGTGAATGGAAAATGGATGGATTATGAATAACCTATTTTTTCTCTTCTTTCTTTAATAGTTAATTTCTCCATGTGTACAAGAAAAATAAAAATACTATGATTCATGGTACGATTCACGATATGATTTGATTAATCGCTTTTAACAATTTGTGATACAATTTTGATATTCAGAACATTGCCAACACCTACCTTATACCACATCCGAAATACTAGTCATCACCCACAGTGGAAAATCTCTCTTCAAAGCCCTCACGTTTTAGCTATAAAAACTCTCCTCAGGACCCACCCTCTCGTCCCTTCCCCATGCTTATCAACAATGTTCCTTTTCATCATGCTTCTTTTGTTTCCATACCTCCTCTACTGGTCGTGGATGAGGGCCCATTGTTTTTCCTCCACCCTTCCTAATCTCAGACCACTTTTCCCTCTTGGTTTCACTACCTCACCCAACTTGACCAAATGCTTTGTTTTCTTCTCCTACACTTTTTCCATAAGACAATCCTTTTGTATTTGTTCTAGTTTCTTCACCTTCAGCGTTGCCATTGAGATTGATCCTAAATAATGATAAACTGAAACGTTAGCCAACATAACATTAATGAGAGTGATATAGTGCCCTTGAGAGATAATATTGTTTTTTCCATGTTGGTTTTTTTTTTTTCTTTTGAGAGATAATATTGTTTTTTCCATGTTGGTTTTTTTTTTTCTTTTTCAAAATCTTGTAACCATTGGATCTCAATGGCTATGATGAAGAAACTGAAACAAACATTAGCACTAAAGGGTAAACCACGACAAACTATTGGGAAAGATAGTTCTTTCTTAGACCCATCTTTTAGCAAGCAGGCTTTTACTCATATACTGACTTTCAAACCCAGGTACTTCATAAGATCTGAAATGTGTTAATAGAATCCCCCCTCTAAAGCCTCAGCCATCATGATTAAAATCATTTCATCGGCAAACTGCAGATGAGTAATATCCAAATCCTCTCTTCTGACTCCAAAGCCATGAATGAAACCAAGCTCTGAGGCCTTTTATCAGGACTGACCCGCTGCAAGAATAGTGAATAAAAATGGGGCAAGATATCTTGAAGCTTGGAACAGACGGGTCAGAGAACCATTCACTAGCATGGACAGAAATTGATGATGTACAGCCTGCAACCTAAGCTATCCATTTAGTGGCAAAAACCCATCTTTCCAAAAATGCAGCCAACAAAACTCCAATAACTTGATTATAGGTCTTTTCCAGGTCAGTTCAAATGTAATTCCAAGCCCCCCTCTTCTTTTCCTCTCTCGTCTTTTCCACGTCAGTTCAAATGTAATTCCAACCCCCCCTCCTCTCTCTCTCTCCTTTTTCTTTCTTTCTTTTCTCTTCCAAAAAGTCAAATAAAATGGTTCTAAAACTTTTTTTTTTAATTAATGGAAGCCCCTTGGTGTAAGCTAATGAGCAAATACACCACACCTATCATATGCTTATCCATTTTTGGGTCAGGGTCCGTACTGGGACGGTTTTCAAGGTTATGCTTAACGCCATGTTTCATCACAAGCATTTCAAAATTCCAGCCCCTTAAAGGTCTCAAATGACCTTTGGAGTTCCAGCCACCTTAAAGGTCTCAAATGATCTTTGGAATTCCAGCTCCTTAGCTTTTTGGTGGAATTTCTGGATGCTCTAGTACAAGGGAGGATTCAAAAACTCCACCATGACTGGGAATCTCAAAATTCTCCAGACAGGAATTCTATGAATTCTAGTAAAGAAACAAGCCCTAACTCTTTATCGAGTTTACCCCTTCTATGATATTTTCACAAAATTCTCATAAAATCCTTTTTTTTTGAGGAGAAATTAAAACCATGAGTACCAATAGCCTTATCACTTGTTCTATAAGCAAAGCTTCCACCTCAACCATAATTTTTCTTTCCAACCATCTAGTTGTTTCATTGGATATTTTGGGCACAAACAGCCATTTATTACATTGCCTGCAGAATCAACTTCGTACTTTTTTTTTTTTGTGAAAAGCTTCGAGTGTGAATTCCGCACTCATGAAATTCACAATTTTTTTGTTTGGTACAGTGATGGAGAGAGGTGGGAGAGAGCATGCATTTTCTACAGCACAAGTCCTACCCTTCCTCCTTTTAACCTCAAAAATCTTTTTAGCCACTGGTTTTTGCTAAAAATCCTCTGTACAAAATTCTACACCAAACATTGGATTAGGACATATCTGATTCAGATTTTTTGCAAAAACATTGCCGCATAAATGTGCCATTAACTTTGTTCATGTTTAGGAGAGGGAGGCCTTTGTTTCTGCATATACCTTCAGGAGAGGATATTACATATATCTGATTCAGTTTTTCTGCAAAAACATTGCCACATAAACGTGCCATTAACTTCGTTCATGTTTAGGACAGGGAGGCCTTTGTTTCTGCATATACCTTCAGGAGATGATATTACATATAAGATTTTGGATGAACCGACAATCTACCCTGTTGTGCAGGGTAACACTACGTCTAGTCCCAATTTTGCTGGTTCTAAGAGGAAAGCTGCAGTTGAAGCTGCGGAGTTCACAAGTCCCAAGAAGGTGAAAAAGGAGTGGTCTTGTGCTCTGTGTCAAGTGAGCACCACGAGCGAACAGGGTCTGAATGAACATATTCAAGGGAAAAAGCATAAGGCCAAAGAGGAAGAACTAATGGCAAGTAAACCTGGAGGCAATAACAACAAGGCTGCTTACTCTCCAACACCAAAAAGGGCTAATAAGTCTAAGCTTGCGAAGCAAGGTGTGACAGCCAGTGGGCAACAGAAATATCAAGTTGGCCAGCCTGAGGAGCAACAGGTGCCCAAAAAAGAGAACGACATTGTCAGCAAGCAGCCCCTCCATTGCGAACACTGCAAAGTGAATTGCAACAGTGAGAGCATGCTGGCATCTCATATGAGTGGGAAGAAGCACCTTGCCCGCATGGAGGAGCTGGAGCGTGGCAAGGCTCCAGTGACTAATGGAAATGAGGAAAATAGGGCTGATGTGAAGGTGGTGAAGGTGGTGAAGGCAAGGTGTAGAGTGGAAAGGCAAGGCAAGGAGGAAGTGGTTTCATCAAAAACAAAGGCGGGGGCACCTTCCATAGATGGGGTGGCCAAAACAAAGGAAGAGCTGCCCAAAGAGGAGGTACTAAAAGCAAATAGACCTGGTGGCAATAATAAGGGTCCAAACCTAAACCTGAAAAAAGCCGACAAGCCTAAGTTTGTTAAAAAAGTCACTAACACCTCCAAGGGGCAGCAGAAGCACCAAGTTGGCCAGTCTGAGGATCCACTAGTGCCGAAAAAACAGAATGGAGCAGTGAAAAAACATCCCGCTCGTTGTGAACATTGCAAAGTAAAGTGCAACAGTGAGCTCATGTTGGAGTGTCATTTGCGTGGGAAGAAGCATCTGGCTCGCATGCAGGAGCTGGAGAGTATCAAGGCAGTCTCAGTCAACCATGCTGGTGCAGAGCGTGGAAAGGTAAATGCTGCAGTAACTGATGGAAATAAGAATAGTGAAGCTGATGGGAAGGTGATGGAAGTGGTAGAGGTGAACCAATGCATTGGAAAGCAAGATCAGGAAGTGGTGGCATCAGAGACAGCAGAAGGGGTACAGTCCACAGAAGAGATGGCTGTAAGAATGGAGGCTCCAAGTGATGAGGCGGACAAAATAGCAGCAACTGAAGAGACCACTTGCACGATGGAAATAAAGGAAGAGAAAGACTAAGTAAGATTTGTGAATAATGCTTGTTGGCTTCAACTTTGGGTGGGGAACTTCCTAGTGTTGTGTTTATGAGATAGAACTCTTATCTTTTGATTTGGATGCTTAAGCACCACATTTGAATTTTCAGATGCCTTGGTATCATGAAAATTGTGGTCTGATTTGTAGATTTTCATCAGATCATTTTAAGTTAAAAAAAAAATGATCTTCACAAACTTCAGTTCTATCATGCATTCATTTACCAATCAAAATACCAATAATAATAAGAAATACACAAAAACAAAAGATATATATATATATATATATAGAGCAACAAAAGATATATATATATATATATATATAGAGCAAGGCTCCCCTAAGCTCGAGCTTAGGGAAAAAATTTCATAAGCTCGTGCTTGTGGGGCCCACCTTTGGTCCATCCAAATGGACCAAACACGTGACCCCCTTAAATTGCACATGTCCACCAACTTTCTGTAAAATCCGAATTTACTGGACCGTTGGATTGACTATATATCAATCCGAATGGATTGTTGACAATTAAATTATTGGGCCCATATGGAGATGATAGATATTACGGTTGTGACTGATTTTTTGCAGGGAGGAAGATCCTAGGGAGTCCTTGAAAACCCCCCACCCCCATCCCCATGTGGGTCCCCAAGTGGGCCCAACCACACACTTGAGCTTACCTTATCCTAAGCTTGAGCTTAGGGGAGCCTTGCTCATATATATATATATATATATATATATATATATATATGAGCAGAACTCTCCTAAGCTGATCTTACCTTATCCTAAGCTGGAATAGTGCTGGTCTCACAAATAAAAGTTGATTATATCTGGTTTTTTTGCATGATGGAACTGGATTATCTTGATTTTGGAGAGGATCATCATGCAAAAAACAACGATAATCGACTTTGATTTATGGGACCAACATTGTTTTAGCTTAGCATAAGATAAGCTTTAGCTTAGGTGTATATATACACACACACACACGCATTGGATATGGATCTAATGGGTCCCCCCACCCTCCTTACTCTCGTAGTAGTATGAGAGTCATTCTCATAGGAGCCTCACCCCAAGAGTTACTCTCACAGGAGCATTTCCCATATATGTATGTATGTATTTACGTGTGTATTGCATTCATTCAGTAATAGTAGTTATGGTTTTCTAGGTGGATTGCCATTTTCATGTGGTACGACATTGGGATGTGTAATGGAAGATTGTTATGTTCAGACTGACCAATTAGTCGTTCCTACTTTGTTTTAGCTACAGACTGCAAGTCATTATTTAGATAGTTATAATTGTCTGATCAAAATTTCATATGTGCATTCATAATTTTGAAGTCTAAATGATCCTTACTCTATGGAAACCTGGTAAAAATAAATAAATATTGAAACTATAATTACAAGCTCTCTTTCCCATCCAAATAGGGTCTGTTGCTAAGCTCCTGTGCTGGACCCACCAGATTCATGGCTATGCATCATTTCACTTCATACCAGCCTCCTTCCTGAGAGAGTTGTAGACTTCAATTTATAATTCATTTGAGAGTTATTAAATTCCTTCGTTCTCACCCTGGATATGTTTGTTGCATGGTATTCGTTATCCCACTAGATTTGACAAATTGAATTGGTTAGCTTTGCGATTAAGCATTAACAAATAGTTCAGTTTGGCTATTTGGTTATTTTGGTGGACGTGGAGATGTTGATAATTTGAAAACCGTGATCGATACTAATCTATTCGAATGCTGATAAACTCACAATTCTAATGCCATTTTTCAAAATTGTGAATTGATTATTTATATTGATTTGGCTTTACCTGCTGCTATTTGTTGGCTGTGTGACCGGCATGTTCGTAATCCCTCATGGGAATTGTGAAGTATTAACTAGTCCTATTGCAGTGAAAATGATGGTTAGTTTCTTATCATATCATGGTAATCTAGTTGAATTTATAGATGATGTGTTTTGTTGAGGTGAATCCATATACATAAACAGTGGTCAATGGTGAAGTCTGCATCTTTTCCAGTTCTTCTATCCCTGATTTTTTTTTTTTGACCGGACCCATCACCGACAGGCGACCATGCTCAAAAGATTCTCCCCTTGGAAAATGATACACACACGATTGTTCGATTCTTATTTGCTTTTTCTGATTGTAGGTTACTAATTAAATGGTTAAGCGTTATCTGGCCGCTTAAGTGATGCAAGCAGCTGAATGATAAACCTGTTTGATAGTTGCTGGGACAAACAAAGAACATTGCCTTTTTGGGCAGGTCATGTAATTATTGGATGCCAGTTAGTGATACCTTTTTGGCCCCCATGGGTTTGCTTGTGATTTGGTGTGGATTGCTGTTGGTTTTGATTAACCTATGGTTTCAGGAAATTGATTAACCTATGGATTCCTTGGTCACCAGAATTGTAGATTCATTGACATTGATGCTTGCAGGCTATCCTGATTAAAAAAAAAGAAGAAAACTCAGGTTCTATTGGGGGAAGTAGACATGCAAAATTATATGCTGGAGATTGGATGTAAACGAAGTCTCTGTTGTAAACCATGGGCTGTGGCCCGTGAAACCTCTGCTTAATTACTTACTGGTTGTAGTTGATGCTTAATGTAAACAAGTCTCAAATGAGTGGGAGTCTTGGCCTATTTGTTTATATAGGGCCAATCCAAGTTTGAGTTTGGATGGTTTTTTAAGCTTTTTTCTGAGCCTGCCGTTCCTTTTTTACAATAATGGGTTTCCGCACTTGGGTTCGTTTAGAGCTTGCAGGAGATGTCTACCACCTCTTAATTTCAATATAAAAAGTCTTTTAGAGTACTCCCACAAACACATAATTAGTCAGTCTATTTGAGTACACTTATTTTTTTGGAAGTAACCCTGCATACGTTATTGGCTGGTAACCAGTTAATAGACCTTGAAAGTTTCATTTTATTTTCAACGAGTTAATCTACTGAATAGTGAAGTTGGGAGTTGTATAGTGACTTTAAAGGAGCCACTGACCTAGTGGATGAGTTGGCCAAAAATTGAATTGAGTAGATAGAGACTTGAATGTTCATAATATTTATAGATCTTTGTAACCAGCATTGTTTTCTGCTTTTCTATTTGGCAGAGCTCTATACCATTCCTTCCACACACACACAAACACCCCACCCCCACCCCACGCACCTTTCTTTATTCTCAGTGAAGGCCACTGTAGCTCTTGGCTTGTATTTTTCCTATCTCGAATGAATTATAATTACCGACAAAGAAAAAAAAAAAATATTCCAATCCAAACCAGAGTAAAAAGGACTCCCTTTGTGTTAAGTGCCCATTCAGTTGCAGGCAAGTTAATATGAATTCCTGATCAAATGGGCTCCACAAAGGATGAGTAAAGAGTGAGGACTAAGTAATAAAGGTTGGGGATATAGATAAGACTTTGGCTTTCTTAGGATTTTTTGTACCGCATTAGGATTCGAACCGACACACACTCAGGTCGCTAACCAGTTGAGCTATAGCTGAATGCCGACTTTACTACAATTTGAATTAGTAGGGTGATGGCTAGGTATTCACTTTCTTTTATTCATTTTCTATAGAAGGGGATGCTAGTTAGTGGCGAATTTTGAATATTCTCTGTTGTTTCTTCATTTTAAACCAATTTCAGAAATACGAGTTTGAGAATTCCTAAGAAATCAATCTTCCTAAGAAATCAATCTCATGAAATAAACAGGCACTCACGGCACGTTTGTGTATAATGTTTTCAGCAGAAGCGCAATTTTTGTTTATCTTACATTCTTGTTTTTGGTTATTTGGTGCAGTGGGACTCTATGTGGAAATCCCTACTTTTGTGGAATCTTTCTGTGCAAGAGAGTAAACTCAAGTCCAACCCTCCCCCCTCGACTTCATTTATGGCATTATGCAAAAAGTCATAAGGTGTGTTTGTCTAATGGGAGGATTTCGTGCTCCATGGAATTTCATTTTTGTGGGAAAGAGATGAATACTTCATTAACACCCCTCCCAGCATCCCAAAATGAAAAATATAAAATAATTAAATAATGCAAATCAAAATCCTCTCTATCAAGGAGAATTAGTTCATTTTCTCTTTTATCCTAGAATAATGTGTCTACTCCGAATAGTGGAAGAGTAGGTTATATAAAATATCAAAATAATTTTCTCCCTATTGCATAATCCTCTCATCATAAAAATGTACCCTAAGGCATTCTTAGTTACAATATATTTTGACCTCATTGAAACCTCTTATCCTAATTGAACTAGAGAAGACCGCCAATCTCTCCCTTTTTTCATTTAATACTTATTTTAAGGAATGATTTGTCATTAAAGAAATTGGGCTTCCCTCTAATAGCTGCAACCTCAATAAATTTGAATGTACCTAAAATGGAGGGCCCCACTTAACCCCTGTTTTCTTCTTAATTTTCACACATGTCAGCTGTCATTAAGTTAAACCTTAAGGTTGTCACTTTCAGAAAATTTATAATAGGAGGATTCTCAAATAAAGCCTCAGAATTTTGCTTTATTTCAAAAGGACACACGTTTTAAAACTTCTCAAATTAACCCTTAAGTTTTTTGGTAAGTTTTCAATTAAGAATATCCGGTCATTTAATGGTATTTTTGAGAATCTTCCCTTCAATTTTTTTTAAATACCCAAAGTATACTTCATTTAAAGCCATGATATGCTTCCGAAAACCACTGGCTTTATCCAGTCTTAGGGGTTATTTGCCTTTACACGATAGGAAAATGGTTTTACATATGTAATTATTTCATATGCAAATTAACGTTATACACATGTAAAACACTTACCTTGTTTGTCAAAATCACTATTTTCTTATGAATAAATGAGTACACCCAATGGTTCTAAACGATCATGGAAATTTGTAATTCTTTCTCGGCATGAATAGTTCCTTCCCCCCCTTCACATAACTGATAATCTTGACTCATGCTATTCTTCTAACAGTTATTTCGAGTGTCCATTGGTTACTGTACATTATCTTTGGTCTATAAATCATTTTAATTATGAAAAAGGTCACTTATATTATGCTTGAGCAATAGTAGCGTAATTAGAGCAATGTGGGCTGTGGGCAATCAGAAGTGCGGCTGTAGATGTTATGATGAGCAAACTAACCAGTTACTAAATTTCATCTTATTCTTTTCAGTTACAATTTAACAATGGTGGTTAATATTGAATTTGTGGCCCCCGGTGTTTGTTTAATTGTGTATTGAATTCCTTGGCCTTTTGAGCAATGCCTTTCTCTAACGGGGACTAAAAGTGAACGATTAAGGGTGAAGATCTACTAAGGGCCTATCAATTGATCTCCTCTTTGATTGGAAATGAGTACCCATCCATTACCATTGTAAATTACACCCTAGGATACTGGTGTTCCCACTCCCATATACATCTCAACCATACACCCTTCACTCCTCACCTTGTTAATACTCCTTTGAACTGAACAAATTGGACAATTTTTGATGAAGCAATGAAGCAAGATGTGTATGATCTTGAGGGACTGAAATTTTTTGACCTTTTTCACAAATTTCTCGAAATCAATGAAGAATTAAGATATGAAACTTATGTACGTCTTGATGTTTATCATTAATATAAGAATATTGAATGGTTTAATTAATGAATTAAAATCCCACAAAACATCTTGAATGATTTGGATCATAAATTTGGGCCTCACAAAAATTAAGAAAAAAAAGTTCTTGTTTGGGTTCAAATATGGGTTGGTTGAGCATCACCATGTGTTCCGACACTTTGTTACAGTACTATGTGTAGACCATTTTGGCACGTATTTATCTATGTAATTTTTTATGTGAAAATGGTGTTATTTACACATGATTTTTACACCTCATTTTTGCATCACATGCGTAAAGCACTGCAAACAAACGTAAAGATGAATAACCACTAAACACGTGATTTTGTAAACGATTATAAACAGATAACCCCCTTAAAAACATTATCTTTTTTGGTAAGCGCCCCATTAAATATTATCAAACTATACCAAAAGCAGCTTTCACAATGGATGCTTTAAAAGCCGGATCCATGTAGATGTAAACAATATCCTTTTTTGGTCTTCAACCACCATCCCATGTGAGAGGATCGAGAGCTCCAAGCATAGATTCCACTATCTTCAGATTGCCTTCCAAAGAGCCCAACATAAAGCCAACACCCTGGCTTTCATTGGAGAATCATTTAGGGACAAATGTTTTGGTTGAACATATATATGTTTGAAACACTTGACCCACCAATCAGGAAAATGATTAGAAATTAAGTAGTGAGCCTGCATTCCAAGTTTTGAGCCGGACTAAACTTCTTGAGCAAAATTATAGTGGAGCAAAGCATGTTCAATCATCTCATCTTACATGCCACATCTAGTGCAAGCCGCGGAACAACTAGGTTATTAATATCCAAAGTAGTGTGAAACAATATCTGTTCCAATCAACGGTCCTAGTATCAATTAACTAAAGGTGGGCTCCCTATATGAAAGCCCAAAAGGAGCGATTGTGACGACGCGTTTTGGCAAAATCATCATTTGAGTCATTTGGGTTTTTCTTAGGGGTAAATCAATAAAATGCAAGAAATTGGAGAGTATAGTTTCTTGGGTTTTTTTCTCTCCTGTAAGACCCTTTTGAAATTATATGAAAATTTAAGGACCCTTTGTTTTTTATATTAAAGTTCTTTATTTTACGGACAAGAAAAGTGATAACATCTGCTTGCTAGTTGTTAATGGTCCAAGAGTCAAGATTTCTTTTATTAAATTTCTATGTTTTCTTATGTAGGCACTCCCTAAAACTTTTCACTTTTACATAGTGGACTTCAAAGGAAAAATTTTGGGTTCTGCCCCTGGGTTCATGCGTTTGAACTTAAGTAATTTTTATTTACGGGACTCTAAATCGGATGCTATATGAGAATTTTGGGCTAACAACAAAGGCATTGCTATATGATTCAAACCCAAGAATATGTAGTAGAATTAAAGGCATAGAATCTAAAATTGAGATGAACTCTGTGAAAGAAAATTGAAAACGAAGCAGGGTTTTAGGGTTTTAAAGCTTGGATTCAATCTACGATATCAAGGAATAACTCAACATGTCGTGATATTGTAGAATATGAACAAAATTTTCAACAAATAAAATACTATAAAAAATTGGAGAGACCCTTTGCCATATGTAGTTAGAGTTTGGTCCCTCTACTGCTTTTAAAGGATTTAATGGGTTTTCTTCAGTAAAAATCTTGATTTTTTCATATTTTATTCATGTTTTTATACAAGCTCAATTTTATATTGAGCCAATTTATATTGGAGAAAAATTTGGCAGTGTCCCGCAAAAAAAAGATGTGCAGTTGAGCCGTACGATATTTTTCAAAAGATGGAATCCATTTTAGCGTTCTCTCACTAAGAAAAGAATAGCATTTTTATTTGTTCATTTTAGTGTTCGCTCACTAAGAATAGAATAAGAAGTGAATAGAACTTTTGTTAAGTGGAGAATAAGAATTAAGAAGCGGAGAGCATTTACAGATCATAAGAACTGAAGAGCATTTCTAAGAAATAAATAAAAAAATGAACAGCATTTTTGATAGGTGTTAAATAAGAAGTGAAGAGCATTTTTCTAAAAAGAGAGCTACTGTCACAATGAAAATTTCTTTTCACAAACTGCTTCTTTCTATACCCACCAGTTAAATAACAAGATTACCAAAATCAACCGCATGTTTTCTAAACTACCCTTCTCCCCTTCCTCTAGCTAACCTCATAACCTTTACTCTGTCAACTTCTTTCTACACTCCCATTTCCCAAACAACCTCTGTCCCTCTTCCGCCCAACCCCGCCCTCAGTGTCTTTCTCCCTCTCCTTCTCCCTCCCTCTCCCTGCTCGCCTCCTGCCGCCACCCGCTCTCACTTCCCTGTCTCTCTCCCTGTCATGTCCCCAAAATAAGAATTGGGGAAAAACGTGAAAAATAAAAATAAAATTCAAATCCCTTTGTTTAATAAAACACAAGCTTCCAAAGGTGGACCCACAAAATCTCAAATCGTGGTGAGTCAACATAAACTTCAATAAATACAACGAAAGCTTTATTCAATTGGTATTTAATATTCATAAATGAGATCCAACACGAAAATTAAATAAACATTAATAATTAAAATTGCAGAATGAATAAAACAATTACTAAAGAAAATATTTATTATTAAAGAAAGTTCATCTAAAGAATTGCTAAGATGACATTCACTCTCATGCAGGCTCAGACGGCTCTAAAACCGTCTCTGGCATCCCACTCGGGTTAATCAGTTGGCTCAAACGTTTATATGTTTGATCCTCCTCCGTCTCCTCGGTATAGTAGGGTTCGGTACCTATGCATCAAATATAGTAATGTAAATAGCAAGAACATGATCATACTTCGAAATCAAGATACGATAACGAGTTGAGTAGAGACAAGTGAGATCAAATGAAACAATGATAAAGATAATGACAAGAATGAACGTATAACATAAATCCAAAAGACACCAAAGGGAGCAATATATAATTCACACGGAGACAAGTATCCCCGTTGTGGGTGGTCAACCCTACATAACCGGGAGACACTGTCCATAACGTCGGTGGTCATAAACCGATCAAATATCAGGATAACCTGTTCACATTCAAAAAGGATTATAAGTGATCCGGACACATCGGTGATCAACCGTCCACATACGATCTGCAGTCGTTCATAAATGACTCACATAAAGGGAAACATATATGTATAATAGACCTGATTAATAAAGCTCCGACACAAGAGTCCTAAGTCAAAATGAAGTGCTGGCCAATCCATAATCCATATTATAATCAAATCCACATCCCATATCATAGTCAAATCACATACATAATTTGCCAAGTCACCTCATAATCCATAACACATAATAGGGTATGCATCTAAAGGAATACATAACCTAAACCAACATATGCATGCGAATACAAAGGTCAAGACATAATATAAATCTATCATAAGATTAGACATACATTCATATACTCGTTAACACACAATAATAACGCTAGTAAGCTAAGGACGTTACATCTCTCGAAATTCATGGTGCATAGATCTAATGAAGGATTTCCAATAGAGATGTATTGACCCTTTCTCATTAGAGTTCATTAAAATCATAACAGGTTTTTGAATCCTACATTTATAAGATACCGTATGTCCAAAGACGGTTCTTATGTCAAGTCCACAGGGACGGCTCCACATTGATCACAGTGGGGTCAATTGACCCCATTGAGATATGAAAAAGTATTTAAAAATATTTTTTTATGTTATGAATTGAACTTATGAGAAGTTTTTGACCCCACTCAGTTTAAGAGTTTCACCCCACATTAGCTAACTTTACACATTTTTCCTTGTTGGTGTGGTAGTGAACAAAAGTCAGCATAAAGTACCCACTGCCTAAGTTAATGGGCCAACTGTCTACCAAAATAAAAAAAAATTAATGGGTACACATTGCTGATATGTGCTCTAGCAACGAATTTTTAGAACTTAAAGGAATTGGTGACATTGCTAGAAAATTAGTGGAGACAAAGAAGGGTATGGTATACCAATTAGTTTATTTGCTTCTAAAATTGACATTGATTTTACCATAGCGATTGCGGCGGTAGAAAGAACTTTTCATCAATGAAGTATGTAAAGAACATGTTGCGTAACTGAATGAGAGATCCATGGATGAATGATTGTTTGGTCGCATATATTGAAAATGATGTGTTTGCTAATGTTGATAATGAAGCTATTATGCAACGATTTCAACATATGAAAACCTGTGGAGGGTGGCTGTAGGAGTTTATGTATTTAGATTTTCTTTTTGGATTAAGAACTATTAGTAACAATGTATTAAAATTTTTATTTATTTTTTCTTGAGAATTCAATATTATCTTTACTGGATTATCGAAAATAGATTATTTAAAATTTTATATTATATTTGTCGAATTATCGAAAGTAGATGACGGATGTTGATAAAGAGGAAAATAAATTTATTCGATTTGCGGAAGATAAGTTTTTTGTTGACCCCATTGACTTGAATTCCTGGAGCAGCTACTGCAAGTCTAGGTAGATAATTTAAGGTTATTAAATCCATATGAAATCACATACACGATACCATAAATCCACAAAATAAATCAGAGCCAAAACAGTGGAAAATAATCACAAATGCCCAAGTGCACTGAACGTTCGAACGTACGAAGCCAACGTTCGAACGTTCAACGCATCGAGATTTTGGCTCATACATTAGGGAAATCAAACGTTCGAACGTTCATGAGGCACGTTCGAACGTTTGATGCCTCGGGTTTTTGGCTCAGGGGCAAGCAGACTCGAATGATCAAACGCACGAAGGGATCGTTTGAGCATTTGACGTCTCTGCCATTTGGCTCAAACGATTCTGAACTCATGTGTTTGAACGTTCCAATGTAACATTGGAACGTTTGACGTTCAGAATGTTGGCCGAGTTCGTACAATGGTAGAGAATGAGGTTTTTCCCCTTTTTCATCCATTTTCCTCCCTTTTTCAAAAGAGAGTACAATCTATCCAAATCCACACAAATCACATCCATTAGAAAAGAAATAGAATCCACATTTCCATTACCTAAACCACCAATTGACCCAAACATCCATTAAAATTCCTAATCTATCATTATCATTTAATTAGAAAATGACAATTAAACAAACCTATATGCATTAGATAGGAATCAAAGATCAAATAACACATTCAATAACAAATTATAATAATGTACTTGCTTTAGATCCGAAGTTGAAGAAGAGTACAATAGGTTTCCTAACAAAAAAAACCCAAATCGAGATTACCAAGGCGCTCGATCACATTCCTAACACTAATTTGATACAAAAGATGGGATAAAAATGCTCAGATGAATAGAACTATGGTATTCCTACCCAAAACCTAATATTGGAAAGAATAAGAAGATAACTTAAGAATACGAATTTACTCCTAATGGTTTGAGGAGTTACCTGTGATAAGAAAGTTGAACCAAGAATGATGATTTTCTCTGATCTTAATTTTGATAACTCGATCCTAAAGTTGGAATGACTTGGAAGTTGACAAAGGAAGAAGACAAAGAAGTTATGGGATGAGTTGCAGATATTAGTGGGAAGGGATAAGACGTGCGCTCGTTAAAAGAGGGATTAGGTTAAGAAAAATATTCTATGGACTTAAGTCATTGGGTCGGGTCAAACTGCCGGTCAAGTCATCTACCCATTAACCCAACTCACTAATTCAAGATCTAATCTAACGTGTGCCTCACTTAATCTTAACCACTTAAATAACTAAAATACATTCAATTAAAATAATAATAATATCTAATAAAAATATAATAAAAATAATAAAAGCGGGACCGGGATCTTACACTCCCTGCCCGTCCCTGCTCTCTCCCTTCCCTGTCTCTCTCTCTATCCACCCCCGCCCACTTTCCCCATCCCCGTCTGTATCCCTCTCCTTTGGCTCCGCCCGCTCTCCCTCTTCCCTTCCGATGGTGCTGCCCAAGTGGGCGATTGTGGCTGGGGTGGGGGTGGGGTTAATTTAGGTTAGGTAAGCGTAGAAAGAAGTTGGGGGCAAATTGAGAGACTTTGATAGATGTCATTTTAGGTAAGTTAGCACATGAATATATTATCCTGTGTGGATTTAGCAGCACTCTTTTTAAGGTTAAAGTGGGAAGAAAATACATACCTTGGGTTTTGGGTTTCTAAAAAAGAAAATTCCCTCATCCATCTTCTTTAACAAAGGAGAATGTACGAGCAAATGAGAATTGTTTTCTTCGTTTCAAAGCACTTTGTCTCCTTGCCATTGCTTTTTCTTCAAATCCCCACCTTCCCCGCACTCTCACATTTGAGGTACTCAAATAAGAGTTTCTAAGAATCCCTGCACCCACACACAATTACCACCCCAAAACCACCCTCTCATTTCGAAAGCCCAGATCTCAGATTGTGTCTCTCGATTTCTCTCATTTCAGCTCTCATGGAATTCACGCTTCGAGCAGGAGAAGATCGCCCTTCTTCCTATCGATCCCCTTCACCCGCAGGCACAGATGGCTATTTCACCGCTCAAGCTCTACGAGGTCTCTCTCTCTCTCTCACACACACAACACACGCATATTTTTCTCTTTATTGATTTCTTCAACGTAAAGATCATATATTGATTTCTCTACGCCTTCTTTTTCTTGCTTCTAGGTGGTTATTTGGGGAGCGATCTCCGAAGGCCCCATCCATTGCAGAACCCAATGATGATCCCTGCAAGAGAAGGTGTCCTAAGAGAGCTGGAGAAGGAGCGCATTCGAGAGGAGATCATAGCTTCCGAGATCCTGCGAAAACGCGAGCTCGAAGAGGAGGTTAGGAGGGAGCTCGCTTATGAGAGGGAGGTGGGGCTGCGAATGCAGGCCAGTGAATTCTCTCTTCAAGGGTGGGATTACAAGCCCAAAGAAGTGAAAAAGGAGTGGTCTTGCGCTCTGTGTCGCGTGAGCACCTCAAGCGAACAGGCTCTGAAGCAACATCTTCAAGATAAAAAGCACAAGGCCAAAGAGGAGGAACTAATCGCAGCAGGTAAACGTGGTAGATGCATTAAGAAAAGCGGTGCTTCCTCATCTGCAGCCCCAAAGAGGGCTAACAAGTCTCAGTTCCCAAAGCAATTCGGTGGTGTGACCACAAATAGGCAACAGAAGAAATCGCAACATAATGGAGAGGAAGTAAAAAAGCATCCCCTTCGTTGCAAAGAGGAAGTAAAACAGACCCTTCGTGGCAAAGAGGATGTAAAACAGCATCCCCTTCGTGGCAAAGAGGAAGCAAAACAGCATCCCCTTCGGGGCAAAGAGGATGTAAAACAGCATCCCCTTCGTGGCAAAGAGGAAGCAAAACAGCATCCCCTTCGTGGCAAAGAGGATGTAAAACAGCATCCCCTTCGTTGCAAAGAGGAAGTAAAACAGCACCCCCTTCGTTGCAAAGAGGAAGTAAAACAGCATCCCCTTCGTTGCAAAGAGGATGAAAAACAGCATCCCCTTTGTTGCAAAGAGGAAGTAAAAAAGCATCCCTTTCGTTGCAAGCATTGCAATGTGAAGTGCAACAGTAGGGACGTGTTCGTGTCTCATGTGCATGGGAAGAAGCATCTGGCCCGCATGCAGGTGCTCAAGGCTTCAGGGACCAAGGGAAATGAAGAAAGCAGAGCTGATGTGAAGGTGAAGCAAAAGAGATGGAGGAAGCAAAAGGCAGTTTCAACAGATGTGGTGGCCAAAGCACGAGAAGAGCCCCTGCCAAAACCGAAGGAGGAGGAGGAGGAAGAAGAAGCACGAGAAGAGCTCCTGCCCAAACCGAAGGAGGAGGAGGAGGAGGAGGAGGAGGAAGAAGAAGAAGAAGAAGAAGAAGAAGAAGAAGCTAATAATAAAGCTGGTGCCAGTAACAAGAAGGGTCCAAACATGAAAAAAGCTTACAAGCCCAAGGTTGTGATGAAGTTCATGACCACGTCCCACTCCAAGGGGCAGCAAAAGCCCCAAGTGGGTCAATCCGAGAAGCAGCAGCTAGTGCCCGAAAAACAGAATGGAGCAGTAAAAGTAAAAATGCATCCTGTTTTCCGTAAACATTGCAAAGTGAAACTGCTGTGTGTTAAGAAATATAATGCAGAATATAAGGTTTGACAGTGTCAAACATAATGCATAGTTGTTGGGTTGTTTTCTTAGCTAAGCAACGCATACGTGAGTTTGTGGGCTGTTTTGGTTATGGTGGAAAGTAGGATATGGTAAGTGGTTTGAGTGGGCTGTTTGTTACAGTTTAGGTACTGGTGTGATGGGTTGTAACTCTTTATTTAAAGCATCATGTATTGCAAGTACATCAATCCAATCCAATCCAATCCATTAGATGTTACATTGCCCATCTTGTTTTCTATATCCAATAATGCTAATTCAATCTTAGAATAACATTGCTTTCCTTTATTTACATTGATTAGAGAAAGACATAAGTCTTGATTTTGTCAATGGGATGGTAGTGAAAGGGATGGCTCAAAGAAGAGACAGAATTGCTTGTTGGAGAGGGTGGTATTAGCTGTAAGTGAACAATCTCCTGTTAAACCACGGGCTGTGTGAAACCAGCTGGTTGATCACTTTCTGATTGTAGGTTGATGGAACCAGAAACTGAAATGGGCTCAAGTCTTGGCCAAATTAATCTGTTTGCATAAGGCCCAACCCAGGCTTGAGTTTAGAGGACTTTCAATCTTTTTTCTAAGCCTGAACACTAATTCCTTCCTTTATTCATTTAATTCTTATCTTAAATAATTTTTTGGCTCTAAAGAAACTCTGCTTCCCAGTGATATTATTTAGTTATCCTAAATATGTCACTTTAAGCAAATTGATAACGTTAAAATAGTCTTCAGATTCCTATCTTCTTGGTAAAGAGATAAAATTTAAGTAAAGAGAAAACTACAAGGGATTCATCAACTTATAAAGTCAATCTAGAAAGGAATCATGCCAAATCATATCATGAGGAGATGTGTACCTAGACTTTGTAAGATATGAGCAACAGCATTAATCTTATTAGGAATGTGCAATAAAAAAAAAGCCCCTCTCCAAAATATCGAGGACTACAGACTCAATTGCCCAATTCTTTTTTTGTTTTTTAGACCTGCCTCATCCGAAAGCACAAGAATTTTGGAAAAACCGCTATTCTCATCCGGCCGTGCGTGTTTGGATGTACGGTGAATTGAAGTAAAATGAGGCGAATCAACAAATAAAGAGAGACTAAAATATAAGGGGTTAGGCCTGATAGGGAATCTTTTTTACTTTTTGTGAAAAAAGATGATGTATTTTTTGTCATTTAGTGAAGAAAAGATGCTGCTTTTTTACTTTTTTTTTTTTTAAAAGAGGAGGGAATCTTGAATTTTTGTACTTTTGATATGACCCCATGTCTTATGTTGTCTGAATAATAAAGGCTTTACCTCACTCTACTTTAATTTACCATACATCCAAACAAGTATAATTGTTTTATTAAAGTACAAGCATATATTTTTATTAATATATATACTTACATGCATTATTTTAGATAGAAGAATAATCATTTATTAATTATAAATAAGTAAGATAAGAAAACTTAAAAAATCAGATTATGTCCAATATTTTTGACACAATTTAACTTGTGTTATGAGATTTGAACAAAATATAGTTTGGATTTAACATAAACTATAGGCTTGAGAAGATTATACTTATGTCTGATTAGACTTATTTTAATTCGAGTTAATGATCTGAATAAACATTAAATTTGCCTATGAATATAATTAAGCTTGGACTTGAGTAAATATTGAATTTTAATATGAGGTTAGGTTGATCTCCCAAGTTGAATCATACCCCGTCGAAAGAGATCGACCACCTTTTTTTTTTCAATTGAAAAGTGTTAAAGTAAACTTAAAAAAAAAGAAAACATTTTGCACCTTATTTAGTCGTGTCTTTTCAACTCTTAACAATTTCCACTTCACAATTTCAAAAAAAGATTTTGGATTGAAATGTACGTATTATATCGGCCCATTTGTATGTCCACGAAACGAGGTCCTATAAAAACACATGATTTTTTTTTTGATATTTTATTTATATTGTTATACAAGCTCAATTTTATGGTTGAGCTAATTTATGTCAGTGTAAACTTTGGCTATATCCATAAGAGGAGGATGTGCATTAGCTCAAAATCTCAAGTTGTGAAGTTCAATTCTCTTCTAAGAACAAAAAGAATATTTTAGAAAAGCGTGAGTTTTATTTTTTTTAATATATATACTTTTGCTAGGTAGGACGGTCTGGAGTGACACGTTCAATTTGAAGACCCAAGGATTGGTCCATGGTAGGGCTGTCGAAGGGCTGAGAGCCCGAACCTGGACCGGGTTAGGGTAAGCCCTTTCCCTACCCTTATATATGCGGTCAGGTATAGGTTGAGCCAAAGCCCTTTGTGGGCCTACAATACCGAAGCCCTTTTCCTATCCTTGGATAGGGCCCAAAAGAAGTAGCTTTTTAATATTTTTATATATAATGATTTTTCTATGTCACGATACTAACCTTTATTTATGCTAACGACTAATACAATGCAAAAGTCGAACTTTTGTCCCACTTTTAAAAGAATGCACGAACCAAGTTACTTTATTTCAATATAAAAATATTATTTAGAATTGAATGAAATAAGCTAATCTGATAGTATTGTGATATGAAATTAGAACATCAAAGAAACAAGTTATGACCTTAGCACACTAGCAGTGGTTGCAAAGTCTAAGTAATGTGGCCAGTCTTATTTGTCGTTAGGCTATTAATAAGTAGTTGAAGTTCTACTAGTTATAGCCTTTTTCACTAGTTTATGTACTACATCTTTTTTTATAAAGCAATAATATGTGTAACGCCCCAATTCCGAATACCGAGAAATTCGTCAAGGTACCGAAGTTGGCACGCTACTTCCCGAAAAATCCGAGAACTTCCAAGATCGTAACTCCACAGTGAGGTTCAATTTAAAACTTTTTGAACAATATAATATCAATGGTTAAATTGCTAAAGCAATAAGAGTAAAGCGGAAGCATTTATAAAGATAGCGGAAGCATAATGTATCATAGAAGATGTATCAAATGAAACCGGGCTGAAGTCCAGCCTAAAAATGACAAGTTGTAAAATTAAAGGTTTATTACATTATGAATCACTACCCAACTCACTACAAAAGATCACTCGAAAAACCCAAACAGAATAGACACTCAAACCCCAAGTGCCGGCTCTCCAACCTCAGGCTCGACCTCTTGGTCGGCCGGTCCCCATCCGTAGTCCCCTGCTACGGGCGCCTCGACAAGCCCCGTCCTCAAACTTGGGGTCGAGACCTAAGCACCAAGAATGGATCAGAACTAAAGATCTGGCAAGTCACAATATACAAGTAATATGAGATGCATGCATCAAAAGAGTATAGACAATGATAAAGTTAAGGAGAGTAACAATGATATAGAATCTAGGCAGTTGAGTAAGATAAGCGTTTAGGATCATAATAAACAAGATATCTAATCTAAACAATATGGCACATTCACACAAGTTGGATACCGCAGGATATTATGCCGCGGCCCTCCCATACTGAACACAGTTGTGGCGGAAAAACCTCACCAGTGCTGGGGATTATCTAGCCCCGCAAACAACATCCTCACCACATTCATCACCCAGAGACTGGACGGGTATCGCACCGTCCGTCTATAACAATGCTCATCATGATAGCTCACTCAACACTCTTAGTAGCTCCTACCAGTGATGATCAATCCAAAGGCTGAGCTTAGATCAACTGAGTGAATGTCTATGCCGACTCGGGAAACAATAAAGGTCTGTTTCTATCTAGGTTTTGCCTTGCGTGAACAAGGTCCTAACAAAGTCCCTAAGAGGTCCAAGTACCCAATACAATCCATGGATCATAATCCAGGTTCAAGTCCAATCATTGGATCCATACCAAGGCCCACCGAATACATGGCCTGGTCTATAACAGTCTGAATGAAGAGTTAAGTCCATGTCCAATGATTTACAGTCCATTTACATTCATAATGAGTCACAAGTGCATATAATCCAACCTCTCCAGTCTAGGGTAATCCATATCCAAACTTAGGCAATAGAAGGGTCCGCCTAGCCACAGACACGGGTCAATGTTCACTCATTCATACCACCAGGTTACCTCTAAGTAGTCCTAGGTTCAGGTCATCCATTTTCCATTTAATTAACATGTATAAGCAATAATAAGGACAATAGAGTGATAGTAAAAGCATAAATGAGATAAACCTCCAAATATAGAGATCAAAGGGGGATATCAACAGTCCAACCTACGTAATCGGTCCACTTTCAGATC
Source organism: Litsea cubeba (assembly GCA_012931725.1). Lineage (NCBI taxonomy): Eukaryota > Viridiplantae > Streptophyta > Magnoliopsida > Laurales > Lauraceae > Litsea > Litsea cubeba. The sequence goes on along the minus strand of CM022949.1, from coordinate 79,769,722 downwards.
CAGGTCCATCTTAGGTAATTCGATTTCTAAATGAAGTCTCAGATGCCAATGGATACTGTGTTTGGTGCTCCAGAAGTTACGGGCATCATTAACAACGTTTAATGATTAAATCATCTTAGAATATACTACCTAGACCTTAAATTAGTGGACCCCACGAGTCAATGTTGAGCCACACCATTGACTCGTGCTTGGCACATCAATAGAAGTCCATTTGGATGGTCAATGGGCCCCACGAATGATCACAACATCATAAATTGAAATCTGGGAAGGTTACTGTACACAGTGTGCTCGGTCGGCCTCCTGGCCTGGTCGGTCGACCTGGCACACTGGGATCAGAGAGCATCACCCTTCAGGTAAGGTCCTGATTTTTCAGAATTTCTAGTGTGCTCGGTTGACCTCCTGGCCTGGTCAGTTGACCGCGCACACTGTAATTTCTGGCTAAAGGGGTGTCCCAGGTTTCAGCTTCTTTCTCTGGAAATTTTGAGTTCTCGGTCTACCTGGTTCTAAGCTCAGTCAAGAACTGAGCTCGGCCAAGCACCGAGCTCGGTCAAGCACTGAGCTAGGTTAAGCACTGAGCTCGACCTAAACACTGAGCTCGGCCAAAACACTGAGCTCGGCCAAAGACACTGAGCTAGGCCAAACACTGAGCTCGGTCAAAAGGAGAAATCCAGCTTCCAGTCATCTCTTTCAGAATTCACATGTCCTTGGTCAAGCACTGAGCTAGATTAAGCACTGAGCTCGGTTATACACTGAGCTTGGCCCAAACACTGAGCTCGGCCAAAACACTGAGCTCGGAAAATTTTCAGAATTCCGGATTCCTTTTTCTTCAATCCAATCTTCCGTCAAAACTCAACCAATCTCACCCAAACACCACATATACATCCAAAAACATGAAAAGCACTCCAATATACATCCAACCATCCAATCCATGGGCCATTGATCTTCCAAATGAGATCAACCCATCCATCAATGGCCAAAATCCATGAAAACAAGCTCAAAGGTAAATCTAACAATTCTAACATCATTTGAATAGAAATACAGAGAATCAACAACAGTAAACACCCACTCTATATAAAGTAAGCATATTGCACTTGCCTCAATTGATTGCAAGAAGGTAGAGAGATAAAATAGAGATCCAAGCTCCAAATATAAAATCCAATCTCTAAGGTATTCCCAACACACAACCAGCCCCAAAAATCTCTGATCTAGAAGAGATCTCTGCTCCTAAACCCATATCTATAAGAGAATTGCTATAAGGAAGGAGATCTAGAGAGGAAAATAGAGAATTCTATGGAAATTGAACTAGAAGAGGGCGCTTACCTTGATTAGAAGAGAGAGAAGGGATTATCAGGAAGATAGAGAGAGATCCAAGTAATAAGTTGCAGCTGTAGTAGGTCTTCTTCTTCTTCTTAGAGTTCTAGAGAGAGAAAGAGAGGGAGATGAGAGAATTGGAGGGAATTTGGGGGAGAGTTGGAGGGAAATGAGGGGAGAAGAGAGAAAAGAGGGGGAAATGAGTTGAGAAGGGAAGTAGCCAACGTATGGCATGAGGGGGATTGGTTTCATAGGTTGGGATGGGTGGCTAGGTACTAAAATACCCTTTTAGTTTGAATAGGATTAGGGTTAGGGCCAAGAGTAGTTTGGTCTTTGGGTAAGGTTATAGAAGATTCTCAAGTGGAGAGCCCCCTATGGTATATACTAATTTCTAGCTAGGGCCTCTAACAAACTAACTAACTCTAGAAATAACAAATGACACCCTATTGATTCTACTAATTGCACAACAAGGCTTAACCACTAAAAACTTAGGAAAATACTTATATACCCCCACTAAACCTATTAATTAGAATAATTAAATATAATAGACTAAAATTTAGTATTCAATTTCAAATTGAGGGCCCACAAGGGGTGGGGCCTCACAATATGGACCATCAAATATGTTTGAGAAATCTCACCTGATTCAATTAGATTTATCTCAAATGAGCATTAGACATTTTTCAAATAAATTATCTTTAGTATATGTGGTTCAAATAGACATTAGACCACTCTTCAGTTAGCGTTAACCGAAACTTGTAATTCTTTTGAAACATCACCATTGGATTTTATAACAAAGCAATTAGACGTTGACTACCTAAAATGAATAATGAAGATGTTTTGATGAATCTGAACATGAGTTAGAGTTACAAACTTTAGCTCTAGATGGGGGGTCCACTTCAATAAAACAACAATCATGGAAGTAAGGAGATAAAAAGAAATTGACCTCGATCAATGGCTAGTGGCTGAAGCTCAACTCAACTCAATGATGATATTGATGACCATTCATCTAAACTCTCAAACTTCGATAGTTTATATTATTAGTGAAAATCAATCTAATCAATAATAACTTCAATTCATTTTTCATTGAAGAATATGTCCATATTGGGCAGGTGCTTATATTGTTATCTATGAGGATGTCCATCAAAAGATCTTACTTAAGATTTGGTTATTATTATTTGTTAAAATAGTAAGTCTTTATCATTAATTGCTAATTAAAGGGCTCTTTATAATCTTTTTTGTAAAAAAATCTTATATATTATAAATTATACATATTATTTAGAGGATTTAACAGGAAAAAAAACTTAATGTGCACATGTGACGTGATCAAACACTTTAGTTGGTGGTGCACCAATTAGAGCAATTGGGCATAATTTTTAATTTTTTTACATATTTGGCACATCGTCGGCGCCGACCTTAAATGTAACGCCCCAAAATCCGGGCGCCTCGAATCTCGGGGCGCTACGAGAAAGTACCCAAGAGATGCGGAAAATCCAATGATATAATCAATTGTGAATCTCATATGAGCAAGTAATTGGACAAGCCCTAAAATTTTTATTTCATTTTAAGGAATTATAAGGTACTTTCCATAATTAAACTAACTATTCAATCCTAGGCCAACACGGCCAGCTACAAGAAAAGGAAAGAATATAGACCTATATGATAGACGCCTCACGATGCACCAACTGCATCAATCTCTGAACCCTGCGGCAACAGATCAGCCGCCAAGCAAACAACCAAACCAAGAAAGCGGAAGAGAAGATACCTGGAGACACCAAGGATTGGGTCAGGCTCGAAGAGCCAGGCAAATAGGCATGTTTAGATGGCCATACATTATATCATTAGATAGGAAAGAAGACCATACCTGATCCCAGCTGTACCTGCATGATTAGTATCTTGATAATAATATAGAATATCAGAGTGCGACATAAAGCAGTGTAGAGTGTAGTGCACGAACGATAATCGAGATATTGATATAACAGATGTTTGATACAACCTAACAAGTAGATAAGAGATGCCATCAAAACATCAGATAAACCACACAAGCACATCAGAGTCATCAGTAGCAGAAGTAAACAGAGGAAGTGACATTACCAAAGTCGTATCCATCGCATCCAAATCCAACCGTATTAACGACGGCAGTTAAAGACGATAAACAACGATATCCATAATATATAATATTCATACATCCAATATACATACATAGAAGCACACAAAGGTACGTCCACGGTTGAAGTACAAAGGACGTGGGGGGTCAGGGCCAGCCCATCGTCATCGTCCCAACAACTGTCGATGGACACCAACCATGGGGTCATAGCCACCCACAGCTGCCGTCACGTCGAATAGGAGCGTACAAGAATCCATCATTGTCCATAGCCACAGCCAAGTCCCAGCCATTGGACTTACGTGCTAGATCAATATCACCGTCCATCCATACACCCGGTCCGAACGCCGGCGGTCTCAGTACCCCACCCACACCTGGTACCTACTGTGTCAATCACATCACAATATCAAAGTCCATGCCGGCATCATAACCCTCGGCAGACTAATCAATATCAATGTCCATGCCGGCATCATAACCCTCGGCAGACTAATCAATATCAATGTCCATGCCGGCATCATAACCCTCGGCAGACCAATAGTACATCCACAAACACTACGGATCACTAGGTGGGGTACTCCGAACTAGATAGCCTTATTATCCTTAATATGAGATGATCATAGTCAAGGGTACGAGACACGGAGTTCGGGTATAGCTAGTCCATCCTTGTGGTTCCCAACAGTTAATAATGCATACCCTTGTAAACTCCGCTTCTCTATACGCTTAATTAGTATTATCTCAATATACAGTCCGTCTATCAGTATCTATCGTTAAGTTCCCAATATTATCGGTCAGGACTTCAAAGTGCCATGTCCTGACATCTCATCCAATACGGACCGTGATCATGGATTAGAGCCTAAGTGCAATGCCCTGATTTATAGTACCTCTCAAGGCCTACATCCAAGGTTCAGATCTACCAGCCAGCCTTAGTGTCCGTTTCATCAACATAGATACCACATATTCCAAATCCATCGATGATTGCTGCCCCATCTATTCAGGTCCAAGGTCCCACTTCACCTAAGACAGTGATCACGGAGTCTCAGATGCTTGTTAAGTATCCTTGGTGCTCCTGTAGGTATTTAGCATCATCGGACATCCGTAACCCTTGAATCAGGTTCCGTTTTACAACCCAAGACCCTACTTAGATGGCTACACGGGTCAAGGTTAAGCCCGGCCCTTGACTCGCGTATAGCGTATCCCAAATAGTCCAAATGGAAGGTCAACGGGGCCTACACATGATCAGGTCATGAAAGGAGACTCAATCCGGAAAATCACTGTTTACAGTGTGCCGGGTCGACATCATGGGTCCACGGGTCGACCTAGTACTATGTGGAAAGGAACAGTTAACTGGGAAGCAGAAATCACAGTTTGCAGTGTCCCCGGTCGACCTGGAGGGTTCCCCGGTCGACCGATTACACTGCGGATATTATAACAAACCTCTGGTAGGTGAGGGATTTCTCAGTGTGTTCGGTCGACCGAGCCTCTTGGTCGGTCGACCGAGTACACTGGGTTCTGTACTCTGGGGGTGATTTCAGCTCCCAGCTGAGGGTCAATCCACTGTGTGCTCGGTCGACCGCCTGGGTGACCAGGTCGACCGGGCACACACGAAATCCATATTTTAAGATTCTGCCCTCTTCCATTCCTCCTCAAAATCCCATCAAATAGATCCCAGATACTCACTACTTATTCTCATCCGTCAATCACACCTCCCACATCATGAACACATCACCAATGGGCCATTGATCTTCCAAATGGGGGATTCCCATCCATCAATGGCCAAATACACATAAAAAGAGCTTAAACTAACAATTCTACTTATCATATCATCCAATCAACCATCCAAATACATAAATCATACCCAACATCCATAAAAGACAGTAATGACCAATCTAAGCATGTTAATCAATTTAATTAAGAATCTAAGCATGTCTACTTGCCTTTCGTTGGAGATGTCCAAATCCCGAAGCACTAGCTCAAAGCCCAACAAATCAAACCTAAGGAATAATTAGCAAAGTAAAACTAACTTAAAACATAATCAATGGAAAGCTCTAAGCTACCAAAAACACACTACTACACCCAATTATTAATCCAAACCTAAGGGGAAGAAGGGCTTACCGAACAATGAAGGGAATGGGGTGGTGGCTTGCAAATTGGAGATGAGGAGCTTGTGGGGTCCACACGAAGATGATGGTGATCGGAGGTTGTGGGGCCCACTAGATTGGTGGCCCACTAATTAGTGGTGATGATGGTGACCCACTTGGCAAGGGAAATGGTGAAGACAGAAAGATAGAGAACGGAGAAAGAAAGAATAGAGAACAGAGAGAGAATTAGAGAAAAAGAGAGAGAAAGAGTGAGATGGGTGGAATGGGGGTTGACTCACGTCAGTGAGTGGAGTGGAGAGATGAGGGAAAAAAGGGTGAAATAGTGAAGGGGAAAATGGGGAAAACAGAGAGAAAGAAATGAAGAATTAGAGAGAAATGGAGGGGGAATGGAGAGATGGATGGGGGGTGTTACACGTTGACAGCAAGGGGAGGTGAGTGAGAGAAATAAGGAAAATAAGAGAGAGAAAGAAATGGTGAGATGGGTGGTGCTCAGTCATGTGGGCAGTGAGTGAATAGAGTGAGGGAAAGAGAAGAAAGAGAGAAAATAGAGAAGGAATGAGAGAAACAGAGAAAGGGAAATGGGGGAAATAGAGAAAGAAAGAAGAAAGGAGAAATGGGGAAAAGAGAGAGATGGAATGGGCTGGGGTTCGCCGGAGAGGGTGGTGGCTGGCGGTGACGCAGGTGAGTCCGGTGGCGACGATGATGGCGCCGGAACAGTGGGGTCCACGGCTGGGTGAAGGAGAGGAGTGAAAGAAATGAGAGATGAGGTGAGAGAATGGAGAAAGGAGAAGAAGGGTTGGCCGGCAGTGGTGTTTGATCGGCGGCGGCGGCGTCCGGCCGATGGTGACTGCGAGGAGGGTGAGAACGAGAGGGAGAACGAGAGATGGGAGAAAGAGAGGGATGAGAGAAAAGAGGAAAGGGGATGGCTGTTGTCGTGTTGGATGAAGAAGGAAGGGGGATGGGGCTGTTGCTGTGTTGTAGTTGTGGAGTGAATGAGAAAAGAGGGGAAGGGTTTGACCTAACAAAGGAAAGGGAGAAAAGGGGAAATGGGTTGCACGTGGGTGAGGGGTGGGGTGACTGATGAGTGAGATGATGGGGTGGGGCTCACATGGGATTAAGGTGGGGTAGGGTTTGACTAAAGTGCCCTCTTAATTAATGGGTCATGGGTTAGGCCACGGGTAGCTGGGTCATCCTAAGGTTAAATTCACAATTCTCCAAGGGAAGCCCATCTGTAATTAGGATAACCTATGGTCGACTCGGTCAAATTGGGTCCCACCAGGTATGTCTAGGGACGGGTCCTCACATTCCTCACTCCTAAAACTCATTTGGTCCCCAAATGAAAACAACTACTTCTAAACTTCTAAGGTCTCTACTATAACCAACTATGAAGAATGAGAGTTAAACTACCCAGCTAACACTCGGAATAGCTAGTCTTAACTAGGAGGGATACTAGAACTATTCTTCTAACAAAACATGCTACAAACAACAACTAGTAAAACAACAATACAAGTTACAATCGACAACTAATAAAACAACAATACAAGTCACAATCAACAACTGGTGAGATTGGAGAATCTGGCCTTCTAACACTCTAGGATACTAACAGACAGCTAGCAAAAGAACCGAGGTTTACCCTCTGACACTCTAGAATACTAGACCGCAACTATTTGGTCGATGGGATCTGGACATCTAACATTCTAGTTTTCTAACAAGGTCAGCTACTCAACTCTGTCCAGTTCAGGGCATCTCACACTCTTAACTCCAAAAGGTCCGACTAGGGGTGTCGCACGCCCCTCACTCCTAGGAACTAACTATGGGTGTCTCACACAAACTCAAAGGAACAACTAGGGTGCATCACACTCTCCTTACTTCTAAAGAACTAGTCCGAGGTGTCTCACTCCTCGGATACTACAAGGACTATCTAGGGGTGTCGCACACCTCTCACATCTACAGGAATGATAACTCGGGGTCTCTCAGCTCCACACTACTAACTAAAAAGGTTAGCTCAGGTATCATTCACCTTGAGCTGCTAAAAGGGTAACTAGGGGTGTCACACACCCCTCACTCCTAAAGAACTATCTCGGGATGTCTCACAATTCCCGACTCTAAAAAGGACAACTCGGGGTATTACATACCCCTCACTCCTAAATGGGACATTAGGATATCTAAGAAGCAACAATCAATCATTCACACAATATTAGGAGCACACATATTACGAAGATCATAAGCACGACAACAGCAGGGGATCTAAACACACCAACCATAAGAGATAAAGCAAACCTCCGAAAAAGTTGATTTCAGAGTCACTGCTCGGTAGGGAAATCATGCTGACGTCTCTCACCAATCAGAAGTGCTGCAGAACTGTCCGGATAACCCCAAGCTGGCTGAAACTGATCTTGTGTCTGCGAGTATAGGGGCCACTGCTGAATAGGTTGCACCTCGAGTACTGTACTATCGAGAATCTCAGGTGGTGGAAGCATATGAGTCTGCTGGCGGTGTCCTGAAGTACGGTTCCTCTTCCTTGGACAGTTGCGAGCCTTGTGTCTAAAGCTTCCACACACATAGCACGCTCCTGACCGTCTCCGATGCTCACTGGTCTCACGGCCTCTGCGATAGCGCTGCTGTCTCTGCTGAAACTCCCAATCAATCCACAGCTGCTCATCACCCTGGACTGCCTCATCTTCATCCTCTTTTGGATACACTTGCAACATCTCCGTCTGCTCGGAAGCTCTTTGCTGGGCTAAGGCTACCCTGTGAAGAGCGTTCTCCACCCATATCGCCCTTTCCACATAAGCCTCATACGTGGGGAGCTCTATAGGAGTCATGCGCAACTGGATGTCCGCTCGAAGGCCGTCTACGAAGCGTCTGATCTTCTCTGATTCTGGAGTGATAAGTCTTTCGGCGAATCGAGATAAACGGATGAACTGTGCTTCATACTCCATAACTGTCATGTCTTCCTGAAGTAGCTGCTCAAACTCCCGAAGCTTCTGAGATCTGACGGGTGCTGGAATGAACTTCCGAAGAAATTGCTCCTTGAATGTCTCCCAAGCCACTGCATCGTCCATGTCTGTATAAGGAGTTCTCACTGTCATCCACCATAACTCAGCTACATCCCGAAACATGTAGGTCACTAGCTGTACTCGCTGGTCTGCCGGTACACGGAAGCATCCTGAAGATCCGCTCCATCTCAATAATCCATGAATCTGCCTCCATCGGTCTCCACATCCACTAAACTCTGAAGGCTTCCTCTTACGGAACCTCTCGAATAGCTTGTACTGATCTGGCTCATGCGGTGCAACAACCGGTGGGAACTGCGAAGTCTGCGGCTGTTGGGTCATACGGTTAAGAATCTCCGACATCTGAGTGTTGATCCTGGTCTGAGATTGCACAAACTGCTCAAATCTGTCCTCTATGGTGCCCTGACTACCCCTATCTGAACCATGCTGCTGTGACATGATCTGCAATTAAACATTTTTAGAACAAACAAAACACGAATAACAAAGACAAACAACAAACAACCAATCGCGTTACCAGTCTAAGTCTACCCAATCCTCACATCGAATCCTAAGAGTTGCTAAGTATTTTAGTTGTCCGAGAACCGTAAAAGCTCTGATACCAAAATGTAACGCCCCAAAATCCGGGCGCCTCGAATCTCGGGGCGCTACGAGAAAGTACCCAAGAGATGCGGAAAATCCAATGATATAATCAATTGTGAATCTCATATGAGCAAGTAATTGGACAAGCCCTAAAATTTTATTTCATTTTAAGGAATTACAAGGTACTTTCCATAATTAAACTAACTATTCAATCCTAGGCCAACACGGCCAGCTACAAGAAAAGGAAAGAATATAGACCTATATGATAGACGCCTCACGATGCACCAACTGTATCAATCTCTGAACCCTGCGGCAACAGATCAGCCGCCAAGCAAACAACCAAACCAAGAAAGCGGAAGAGAAGATACCTGGAGACACCAAGGATTGGGTCAGGCTCGAAGAGCCAGGCAAATAGGCATGTTTAGATGGCCATACATTATATCATTAGATAGGAAAGAAGACCATACCTGATCCCAGCTGTACCTGCATGATTAGTATCTTGATAATAATCTAGAATATCAGAGTGCGACATAAAGCAGTGTAGAGTGTAGTGCACGAACGATAATCGAGATATTGATATAACAGATGTTTGATACAACCTAACAAGTAGATAAGAGATGCCATCAAAAACATCAGATAAACCACACAAGCACATCAGAGTCATCAGTAGCAGAAGTAAACAGAGGAAGTGACATTACCAAAGTCGTATCCATCGCATCCAAATCCAACCGTATTAACGACGGCAGTTAAAGACGATAAACAACGATATCCATAATATATAATATTCATACATCCAATATACATACATAGAAGCACACAAAGGTACGTCCACGGTTGAAGTACAAAGGACGTGGGGGGTCAGGGCCAGCCCATCGTCATCGTCCCAACAACTGTCGATGGACACCAACCATGGGGGTCATAGCCACCCACAGCTGCCGTCACGTCGAATAGGAGCGTACAAGAATCCATCATTGTCCATAGCCACAGCCAAGTCCCAGCCATTGGACTTACGTGCTAGATCAATATCACCGTCCATCCATACACCCGGTCCGAACGCCGGCGGTCTCAGTACCCCACCCACACCTGGTACCTACTGTGTCAATCACATCACAATATCAAAGTCCATGCCGGCATCATAACCCTCGGCAGACTAATCAATATCAATGTCCATGCCGGCATCATAACCCTCGGCAGACTAATCAATATCAATGTCCATGCCGGCATCATAACCCTCGGCAGACCAATCGTACATCCACAAACACTACGGATCACTAGGTGGGGTACTCCGAACTAGATAGCCTTATTATCCTTAATATGAGATGATCATAGTCAAGGGTACGAGACACGGAGTTCGGGTATAGCTAGTCCATCCTTGTGGTTCCCAACAGTTAATAATGCATACCCTTGTAAACTCCGCTTCTCTATACGCTTAATTAGTATTATCTCAATATACAGTCCGTCTATCAGTATCTATCGTTAAGTTCCCAATATTATCGGTCAGGACTTCAAGTGCCCTGTCCTGACATCTCATCCAATACGGACCGTGATCATGGATTAGAGCCTAAGTGCAATGCCCTGATTTATAGTACCTCTCAAGGCCTACATCCAAGGTTCAGATCTACCAGCCAGCCTTAGTGTCCGTTTCATCAACATAGATACCACATATTCCAAATCCATCGATGATTGCTGCCCCATCTATTCAGGTCCAAGGTCCCACTTCACCTAAGACAGTGATCACGGAGTCTCAGATGCTTGTTAAGTATCCTTGGTGCTCCTGTAGGTATTTAGCATCATCGGACATCCGTAACCCTTGAATCAGGTTCCGTTTTACAACCCAAGACCCTACTTAGATGGCTACACGGGTCAAGGTTAAGCCCGGCCCTTGACTCGCGTATAGCGTATCCCAAATAGTCCAAATGGAAGGTCAACGGGGCCTACACATGATCAGGTCATGAAAGGAGACTCAATCCGGAAAATCACTGTTACAGTGTGCCGGGTCGACATCATGGGTCCACGGGTCGACCTAGTACTATGTGGAAAGGAACAGTTAACTGGGAAGCAGAAATCACAGTTTGCAGTGTCCCCGGTCGACCTGGAGGGTTCCCCGGTCGACCGATTACACTGCGGATATTATAACAAACCTCTGGTAGGTGAGGGATTTCTCAGTGTGTTCGGTCGACCGAGCCTCTTGGTCGGTCGACCGAGTACACTGGGTTCTGTACTCTGGGGGTGATTTCAGCTCCCAGCTGAGGGTCAATCCACTGTGTGCTCGGTCGACCGCCTGGGTGACCAGGTCGACCGGGCACACACGAAATCCATATTTTTAAGATTCTGCCCTCTTCCATTCCTCCTCAAAATCCCATCAAATAGATCCCAGATACTCACTAATTATTCTCATCCGTCAATCACACCTCCCACATCATGAACACATCACCAATGGGCCATTGATCTTCCAAATGGGGGATTCCCATCCATCAATGGCCAAATACACATAAAAAGAGCTTAAACTAACAATTCTACTTATCATATCATCCAATCAACCATCCAAATACATAAATCATACCCAACATCCATAAAAGACAGTAATGACCAATCTAAGCATGTTAATCAATTTAATTAAAGAATCTAAGCATGTCTACTTGCCTTTCGTTGGAGATGTCCAAATCCCGAAGCACTAGCTCAAAGCCCAACAAATCAAACCTAAGGAATAATTAGCAAAGTAAAACTAACTTAAAACATAAATCAATGGAAAGCTCTAAGCTACCAAACACACTACTACACCCAATTATTAATCCAAACCTAAGGGGAAGAAGGGCTTACCGAACAATGAAGGGAATGGGGTGGTGGCTTGCAAATTGGAGATGAGGAGCTTGTGGGGTCCACACGAAGATGATGGTGATCGGAGGTTGTGGGGCCCACTAGATTGGTGGCCCACTAAATTAGTGGTGATGATGGTGACCCACTTGGCAAGGGAAATGGTGAAGACAGAAAGATAGAGAACGGAGAAAAGAAAGAATAGAGAACAGAGAGAGAATTAGAGAAAAAGAGAGAGAAAGAGTGAGATGGGTGGAATGGGGGTTGACTCACGTCAGTGAGTGGAGTGGAGAGATGAGGGAAAAAGGGTGAAATAGTGAAGGGGAAAATGGGGAAAACAGAGAGAAAGAAATGAAGAATTAGAGAGAAATGGAGGGGGAATGGAGAGATGGATGGGGGGTGTTACACGTTGACAGCAAGGGGAGGTGAGTGAGAGAAATAAGGAAAATAAGAGAGAGAAAGAAATGGTGAGATGGGTGGTGCTCAGTCATGTGGGCAGTGAGTGAATAGAGTGAGGGAAAGAGAAGAAAGAGAGAAAATAGAGAAGGAATGAGAGAAACAGAGAAAGGGAAATGGGGGAAATAGAGAAAGAAAGAAGAAAGGAGAAATGGGGAAAAGAGAGAGATGGAATGGGCTGGGGTTCGCCGGAGAGGGTGGTGGCTGGCGGTGACGCAGGTGAGTCCGGTGGCGACGATGATGGCGCCGGAACAGTGGGGTCCACGGCTGGGTGAAGGAGAGGAGTGAAAGAAATGAGAGATGAGGTGAGAGAATGGAGAAAGGAGAAGAAGGGTTGGCCGGCAGTGGTGTTGATCGGCGGCGGCGGCGTCCGGCGATGGTGACTGCGAGGAGGGTGAGAACGAGAGGGAGAACGAGAGATGGGAGAAAGAGAGGGATGAGAGAAAAGAGGAAAGGGGATGGCTGTTGTCGTGTTGTAGTTGTGGAGTGAATGAGAAAAGAGGGGGAGGGTTTGACCTAACAAAGGAAAGGGAGAAAGGGGAAATGGGTTGCACGTGGGTGAGGGGTGGGGTGAATGATGAGTGAGATGATGGGGTGGGGCTCACATGGGATTAAGGTGGGGTAGGGTTTGACTAAAGTGCCCTCTTAATTAATGGGTCATGGGTTAGGCCACGGGTAGCTGGGTCATCCTAAGGTTAAATTCACAATTCTCCAAGGGAAGCCCATCTGTAATTAGGATAACCTATGGTCGACTCGGTCAAATTGGGTCCCACCAGGTATGTCTAGGGACGGGTCCTCACATTCCTCACTCCTAAAACTCATTTGGTCCCCAAATGAAAACAACTACTTCTAAACTTCTAAGGTCTCTACTATAACCAACTATGAAGAATGAGAGTTAAACTACCCAGCTAACACTCGGAATAGCTAGTCTTAACTAGGAGGGATACTAGAACTATTCTTCTAACAAAACATGCTACAAACAACAACTAGTAAAACAACAATACAAGTTACAATCGACAACTAATAAAACAACAATACAAGTCACAATCAACAACTGGTGAGATTGGAGAATCTGGCCTTCTAACACTCTAGGATACTAACAGACAGCTAGCAAAAGAACCGAGGTTTACCCTCTGACACTCTAGAATACTAGACCGCAACTATTTGGTCGATGGGATCTGGACATCTAACATTCTAGTTTTCTAACAAGGTCAGCTACTCAACTCTGTCCAGTTCAGGGCATCTCACACTCTTAACTCCAAAAGGTCCGACTAGGGGTGTCGCACGCCCCTCACTCCTAGGAACTAACTATGGGTGTCTCACACAAACTCAAAGGAACAACTAGGGTGCATCACACTCTCCTTACTTCTAAAGAACTAGTCCGAGGTGTCTCACTCCTCGGATACTACAAGGACTATCTAGGGGTGTCGCACACCTCTCACATCTACAGGAATGATAACTCGGGGTCTCTCAGCTCCACACTACTAACTAAAAAGGTTAGCTCAGGTATCATTCACCTTGAGCTGCTAAAAGGGTAACTAGGGGTGTCACACACCCCTCACTCCTAAAGAACTATCTCGGGATGTCTCACAATTCCCGACTCTAAAAAGGACAACTCGGGGTATTACATACCCCTCACTCCTAAATGGGACATTAGGATATCTAAGAAGCAACAATCAATCATTCACACAATATTAGGAGCACACATATTACGAAGATCATAAGCACGACAACAGCAGGGGATCTAAACACACCAACCATAAGAGATAAAGCAAACCTCCGAAAAAGTTGATTTCAGAGTCACTGCTCGGTAGGGAAATCATGCTGACGTCTCTCACCAATCAGAAGTGCTGCAGAACTGTCCGGATAACCCCAAGCTGGCTGAAACTGATCTTGTGTCTGCGAGTATAGGGGCCACTGCTGAATAGGTTGCACCTCGAGTACTGTACTAGCGAGAATCTCAGGTGGTAGAAGCATATGAGTCTGCTGGCGGTGTCCTGAAGTACGGTTCCTTTTCCTTGGACAGTTGTGAGCCTTGTGTCTAAAGTTTCCACACACATAGCATGCTCCTGATCGTCTCCGATGCTCACTGGTCTCACGGCCTCTGCGATAGCGTTGCTGTCTCTGCTGAAACTCCCAATCAATCCACAGCTGCTCATCACCCTGGACTGCCTCATCTTCATCCTCTTTTGGATACACTTGCAACATCTCCGTCTGCTCGGAAGCTCTTTGCTGGGCTAAGGCTACCCTGTGAAGAGCGTTCTCCACCCATATCGCCCTTTCCACATAAGCCTCATACGTGGGGAGCTCTATAGGAGTCATGCGCAACTGGATGTCCGCTCGAAGGCCGTCTACGAAGCGTCTGATCTTCTCTGATTCTGGAGTGATAAGTCTTTCGGCGAATCGAGATAAACGGATGAACTGTGCTTCATACTCCATAACTGTCATGTCTTCCTGAAGTAGCTGCTCAAACTCCCGAAGCTTCTGAGATCTGACGGGTGCTGGAATGAACTTCCGAAGAAATTGCTCCTTGAATGTCTCCCAAGCCACTGCATCGTCCATGTCTGTATAAGGAGTTCTCACTGTCATCCACCATAACTCAGCTACATCCCGAAACATGTAGGTCACTAGCTGTACTCGCTGTCTGCCGGTACACGGAAGCATCCTGAAGATCCGCTCCATCTCAATAATCCATGAATCTGCCTCCATCGGGTCTCCACATCCACTAAACTCTGAAGGCTTCCTCTTACGGAACCTCTCGAATAGCTCGTACTGATCTGGCTCATGCGGTTTGCAACAACCGGTGGGAACTGCGAAGTCTGCGGCTGTTGGGTCATACGGTTAAGAATCTCCGACATCTGAGTGTTGATCCTGGTCTGAGATTGCACAAACTGCTCAAATCTGTCCTCTATGGTGCCCTGACTACCCCTATCTAAACCATGCTGCTGTGACATGATCTGCAATTAAACATTTTTAGAACAAAACAAAACACGAATAACAAAGACAAACAACAAACAACCATCGCGTTACCAGTCTAAGTCTACCCAATCCTCACATCGAATCCTAAGAGTTGCTAAGTATTTTAGTTGTCCGAGAACCGTAAAAGCTCTGATACCAAAATGTAACGCCCCAAAATCCGGGCGCCTCGAATCTCGGGGCGCTACGAGAAAGTACCCAAGAGATGCGGAAAATCCAATGATATAATCAATTGTGAATCTCATATGACAAGTAATTGGACAAGCCCTAAAATTTTTATTTCATTTAAGGATTATAAGGGTACTTTCCATAATTAAACTAACTATTCAATCCTAGGCCAACACGGCCAGCTACAAGAAAAGGAAAGAATATAGACCTATATGATAGACGCCTCACGATGCACCAACTGCATCAATCTCTGAACCCTGCGGCAACAGATCAGCCGCCAAGCAAACAACCAACCAAGAAAGCGGAAGAGAAGATACCTGGAGACACCAAGGATTGGGTCAGGCTCGAAGAGCCAGGCAAATAGGCATGTTTAGATGGCCATACATTATATCATTAGATAGGAAAGAAGACCATACCTGATCCCAGCTGTACCTGCATGATTAGTATCTTGATAATAATATAGAATATCAGAGTGCGACATAAAGCAGTGTAGAGTGTAGTGCACGAACGATAATCGAGATATTGATATAACAGATGTTTGATACAACCTAACAAGTAGATAAGAGATGCCATCAAAACATCAGATAAACCACACAAGCACATCAGAGTCATCAGTAGCAGAAGTAAACAGAGGAAGTGACATTACCAAAGTCGTATCCATCGCATCCAAATCCAACCGTATTAACGACGGCAGTTAAAGACGATAAACAACGATATCCATAATATATAATATTCATACATCCAATATACATACATAGAAGCACACAAAGGTACGTCCACGGTTGAAGTACAAAGGACGTGGGGGGTCAGGGCCAGCCCATCGTCATCGTCCCAACAACTGTCGATGGACACCAACCATGGGGGTCATAGCCACCCACAGCTGCCGTCACGTCGAATAGGAGCGTACAAGAATCCATCATTGTCCATAGCCACAGCCAAGTCCCAGCCATTGGACTTACGTGCTAGATCAATATCACCGTCCATCCATACACCCGGTCCGAACGCCGGCGGTCTCAGTACCCCACCCACACCTGGTACCTACTGTGTCAATCACATCACAATATCAAAGTCCATGCCGGCATCATAACCCTCGGCAGACTAATCAATATCAATGTCCATGCCGGCATCATAACCCTCGGCAGACTAATCAATATCAATGTCCATGCCGGCATCATAACCCTCGGCAGACCAATCGTACATCCACAAACACTACGGATCACTAGGTGGGGTACTCCGAACTAGATAGCCTTATTATCCTTAATATGAGATGATCATAGTCAAGGGTACGAGACACGGAGTTCGGGTATAGCTAGTCCATCCTTGTGGTTCCCAACAGTTAATAATGCATACCCTTGTAAACTCCGCTTCTCTATACGCTTAATTAGTATTATCTCAATATACAGTCCGTCTATCAGTATCTATCGTTAAGTTCCCAATATTATCGGTCAGGACTTCAAGTGCCATGTCCTGACATCTCATCCAATACGACCGTGATCATGGATTAGAGCCTAAGTGCAATGCCCTGATTTATAGTACCTCTCAAGGCCTACATCCAAGGTTCAGATCTACCAGCCAGCCTTAGTGTCCGTTTCATCAACATAGATACCACATATTCCAAATCCATCGATGATTGCTGCCCCATCTATTCAGGTCAAGGTCCCACTTCACCTAAGACAGTGATCACGGAGTCTCAGATGCTTGTTAAGTATCCTTGGTGCTCCTGTAGGTATTTAGCATCATCGGACATCCGTAACCCTTGAATCAGGGTTCCGTTTTACAACCCAAGACCCTACTTAGATGGCTACACGGGTCAAGGTTAAGCCCGGCCCTTGACTCGCGTTATAGCGTATCCCAAATAGTCCAAATGGAAAGGTCAACGGGGCCTACACATGATCAGGTCATGAAAGGAGGACTCAATCCGGAAAATCACTGTTTACAGTGTGCCGGGTCGACATCATGGGTCCACGGGTCGAACCTAGTACTATGTGGAAAAGGAACAGTTAACTGGGAAGCAGAAATCACAGTTTGCAGTGTCCCCGGTCGACCTGGAGGGTTTCCCCGGTCGACCGATTACACTGCGGATATTATAACAAACCTCTGGTAGGTGAGGGATTTCTCAGTGTGTTCGGTCGACCGAGCCTCTTGGTCGGTCGACCGAGTACACTGGGTTCTGTACTCTGGGGGTGATTTCAGCTCCCAGCTGAGGGTCAATCCACTGTGTGCTCGGTCGACCGCCTGGGTGACCAGGTCGACCGGGCACACACGAAATCCATATTTTAAGATTCTGCCCTCTTCCATTCCTCCTCAAATCCCATCAAATAGATCCCAGATACTCACTAATTATTCTCATCCGTCAATCACACCTCCCACATCATGAACACATCACCAATGGGCCATTGATCTTTCCAAATGGGGATTCCCATCCATCAATGGCCAAATACACAAAAAGAGCTTAAACTAACAATTCTACTTATCATATCATCCAATCAAACACTCCAAATAACATAAATCATACCCAACATCCATAAAAAGACAGTAATGACCAATCTAAGCATGTTAATCAATTTAATTAAAGAATCTAAGCATGTCTACTTGCCTTTCGTTGGGAGATGTCCAAATCCCGAAGCACTAGCTCAAAGCCCAACAAATCAAACCTAAGGAATAATTAGCAAAGTAAAACTAACTTAAAACATAAATCAATGGAAAGCTCTAAGCTACCAAACACACTACTACACCCAATTATTAATCCAAACCTAAGGGGAAGAAGGGCTTACCGAACAATGAAGGGAATGGGGTGGTGGCTTGCAAATTGGAGATGAGGAGCTTGTGGGGTCCACACGAAGATGATGGTGATCGGAGGTTGTGGGGCCCACTAGATTGGTGGCCCACTAAATTAGTGGTGATGATGGTGACCCACTTGGCAAGGGAAATGGTGTGAAGACAGAAAGATAGAGAACGGAGAAAGAAAGAATAGAGAACAGAGAGAGAATTAGAGAAAAAGAGAGAGAAAGAGTGAGATGGGTGGAATGGGGGTTGACTCACGTCAGTGAGTGGAGTGGAGAGATGAGGGAAAAAGGGTGAAATAGTGAAGGGGAAAATGGGGAAAACAGAGAGAAAGAAATGAAGAATTAGAGAGAAATGGAGGGGGAATGGAGAGATGGATGGGGGGTGTTACACGTTGACAGCAAGGGGAGGTGAGTGAGAGAAATAAGGAAAATAAGAGAGAGAAAGAAATGGTGAGATGGGTGGTGCTCAGTCATGTGGGCAGTGAGTGAATTAGAGTTGAGGGAAAGAGAAGAAAGAGAGAAAATAGAGAAGGAATGAGAAGAAACGAGAAAGGGAAATGGGGGAAATAGAGAAAGAAAGAAGAAGGAGAAATGGGGAAAAGAGAGAGATGGAATGGGCTGGGGTTTCGCCGGAGAGGGTGGTGGCTGGCGGTGACGCAGGTGAGTCCGGTGGCGACGATGATGGCGCCGGAACAGTGGGGTCCACGGCTGGGTGAAGGAGAGGAGTGAAAGAAATGAGAGATGAGGTGAGAGAATGGAGAAAGGAGAAGAAGGGTTGGGCCGGCAGTGGTGTTGATCGGCGGGCAGGCGGCGTCCGGCGATGGTGACTGCGAGGAGGGTGAGAACGAGAGGGAGAACGCGAGATGGGAGAAAGAGAGGGATGAGAGAAAGAGGAAAGGGGATGGCTGTTGTCGTGTTGGATGAAGAAGGAAGGGGGATGGGGCTGCTTGCTGTGTTGTAGTTGTGGAGTGAATGAGAAAGAGGGGAAGGTTTTGACCCTAACAAAGGAAGGGAGAAAGGGGAAATGGGTTGCACGTGGGTGAGGGGGTGGGGTGAATGATGAGTGAGATGATGGGGTGGGCTCACATGGGATTAAGGTGGGGTAGGGTGGTTGACTAAAGTGCCCTCTTAATTAATGGGTCTCATGGGTTAGGCCACGGGTAGCTGGGGTCCTCCTAAGGTTAAATTCACAATTCTCCAAGGGAAAAGCCCATCTGTAATTAGGATAAACTATGGTCGACTCGGTCAAATGGGTCCCACCAGATATGTCTAGGGACGGTGTCCTCACATTATTTATACTAAAAGTTGTAACTTTTCCAAGCATTATCGGGAAAAAAAAAAACTCTAAGTACGGGTTGGTGATGACCATATCAGTGTAAAATAAGGTCATCACCGACGCAGGCTTCCTATTTTTATTTTTTGACCAAAAGTTGTAACTTTTTCAGGCATTTTCGGAAAAAAAGCTCTAAGTCAGGGTCGATGATGACCTTAGCAGTGTAAAATAAGGTCATCACCGATGCATGTTTCCTATTTTTTTGACCATTTTCTAGGCATTCTCTGGAAAAAATCTTAAGTCAGGGTCGGTGATTACCCTAGCAGTCTAAAATAAGTGATACAGCGTCGGTGATGACGCTATATAAATTTGAAATAAAAAAATGCTAAGGAAGGGGACCAATACATTTACATCAAAAGGCCCCCTATGTGCTTCAAATACAACATTTATGAATTTAAATAAAAAAAAACATTTCATGCATTCAATTGACATTCAATCAATCCATCAACATCTCATATACATTTACTTATATCGCATGCACATCTCTTAAGTTTAAAGTTACAAATCGACAACATCCACATCATAACCACTTTAATTACAAGTTGCATTAGGATCAATATCCAAAAACACATATATCACAACAAATGTAGGGGGAGGTCCACTGCAAGTCCGGCGGCAAGACCGGGAGTGGAGGGATGTTAGAATAAAGCACTTAAACATAACCACTCCTACGAAAAATGACAGTTTGAATAACTTTAGCCATAGATCGAAAGGAAGTTCAATTGATTTGGGGTTGTGTAGAAGAGAGTATACCAAACTGCGTTTGATAGCGGCGGAAATGTGATGTTCTTGCTCGCATAAAAGTAGGGCTGGTTGTGCATTTGAGGTACTAGCCTCGTTGCGGGGCAATTCGTCCTTGCTTGTATTCTCTTTAGACATCTGTGTACATCCAAATTAAACATGATAGCATTGAATGTAATGAAGGCAACCATACATAAAAAATGTTCACAAGACGGAAATAATGAACACTAAAAAATTTCATGCTTACATGGAATAGTGAACACTAAAAAATATACATTTCATAACAATCCAATATTAGAGATAGATTACGTCCACTTGAAGTAAGAGATAAACAACTTTGTCTAACACCACAATAGCTAAAGTTCATGAAGGGTAAATTGTTGATTTTGCAAAGAAGTATAAGATGTATTATCGGTTATTTGCAACCAACTACATTTGTTAATATTATTAATTTTACTTATTAATTGCATTGTATAAAAAAAAATGCACTAGAAAATTGGTGCATCTCCAATTTTTACTCTCTTTACAATTTTCGCATTACAGATTTAGTTGGTTGCTTGCCAGTGCTCGGCACGGATTTATCTTTGCTAGTAAAGTATGAGACCAATATCATTCTAGTTAAATTATCCTAACATTTTTATTTTATAACCTTCATCTTTGTATATGAACCATTCCTTTGATAAATAGTCCACTGAAAAAGAGTTTTATTATTGATCTCATGGTGGTTCCCTGATAACAGTTTCAGACCTGGTTCAACTAAAAACCGACCTGGTTCAACTAAAATGTGGTTTCATAAAGAAACTAGTGACAATTTTTGGAATACGAAACGGCCTATTTTTGGATCACTTGACTAAGACATGTTTTCCATATGGATCTCATGCATTTGGATTGCATCAATGAGGCAGGTTTTGGCAACAGACAAAAAGACCAATTAAATAAAAGGAAATTAATCAAACCGCAATCTTAATTTAATTACAGATCTAACCGAACACAAAAAAACAGAATGAAACTGTTGTCTTAAAGTTTTGGGACCAAAATCAATTCAATCCATTTCACAAAACAAGAAAAATGAAAGGAGAACAAATTTATTCTAACTGCCAAATACGGTAACTGCTCTGGAACCATCGTCCTTCTTAACTCAGAAAACCCCAAATTCGAAATCCTACGAACACTAGTCCATTCAAAACGAACAATCTACAAATTCCACAACGACGTTGAAGCCCATGTACCATGCACTTTGATATCGTATGCGGGATGGCGGGAGAGCCAAAAGGAAGGAAAATACAAAAACATAGATAAAGACTCAAAAATGGAAGGAGATAGATACCTTTGCAGTTAAGATGGAAAAAACAGACGATGGTAAAACCGATCGGGAGCAAAGAGATGCAGTTGAGGAGGAAGTTTGAAGCTTGGTGTAAGTGGAAATAGCAGCTACCAAGCAGGAGCACTTGTCCAAGGTCAGTCTCGGTGGTATACTGGAAGAGAGAAGAAAAGAATGAGAAGAAATAGGGTTTCGAGCTCTAATAGGGTTTGTGGACTGGGTCGACACCGACCTTATGCAGTGTAAATAAGGTCGGCGCTGACGATGTGCAAAATAGGTAAAAGAAAAAAAAAAAAATTCGCCCCAATTGCTCTAATTGGTGCACCACCATTTAAAATGTTTGATTTCGTCACACGTGCGCATTAAGTGTTTTTTTTTTGGTTAAATCCTCTATTATTTATTTTATATATTAATAGATAGTCTCGACAGGGCCTTTGGGCCGGCTAAGTTAAGCCTTAGCTCCACCTTAAAGGTTTCGGGCTTTTCAAAACTGAGCCCTACTCTACCATCGGGTGGTCATTTTAGTGCCAAGCAGGCCCCCTCGTGAAAGGCCAGGATTGACGGCTCTAATTCCTGGGCATATGCATGTGTGGAATTGAGCCTATTGACAGCATTCACTGGTAAAATCTCTTTTTTCTGATAAAATGAAAATAATAAGAAAGTGTTTAGCTACACTGGATTGACATTCCCACTGTATATTTTTCAGAAAACTAGATCATTCAGAATGAAAGTTCCGAGTAACTGAAAGTCATTTTCTTATTAGAATGAAGGCTGTCATCTTTCTGCCCTCAAAACCGTCTCTCCTCTATATGCGTTTCTTCCCCATCCTTGTCTCGTCTCTTTCGAACGACCCATAACCTTCTCTCTCTCTCTCTCTCCACCTTCTCGTAGTCCTGGAGGAGCTGCCCCTCTTGTGATCATCATTCCATCTATTCTTGTCTTCTTAACCAAAAAAATATATAAAAAAAAAACACGGGGATCCCTCTTATTTGATGAATTGTTACTTCATTCTATTCAGATCATTCGAAAGAATCCATTTATGCAAATACTAGTATTGTATCAATCACCAATCAGTCCTTTCTCTAGTCTTCAAAAATCCAAAAATATTCAAGATCCTATATTATTGAAAGATTCTACTATGATTAAAGTCACTCATTCTCTAATAGAGTCTGGTTTCATTGTCTTCAAATTCAAGATATGGTTCTGTCGACATTTATAGCATCTTCAACTTCAAATAGTCAATGATAGATAAAATATTTATCAAAGACTATATATCTTATGTGAAGATGGATGAATTTATACTTAAATCATCACCATGTTAATTTGTCCACTCTCTCTCTATTTTGATAGAAAGTCCACTCCAATTAATGCCCATTTATCTTTTGCAACTAAGCAACCCATCAAGGTCGTAGTAGTCGTTACGAAGAGAATATTTCCAAACATAAAAATAATAAATCTACTCCTCATAAACAATCCTAACAAAATGTTACCAAATTGAGAACGGCCACCACCCCCCACTGGTAAGTGCCGCAGTTCTCACGTGGCTGCTCGGGTTCAAACCTTTAGTACGTTGCCTCTTACTACTTTTGTGTGGGCTTTCTTCTCATGTGTGGGCTCTCTTTTGGATCCCAGTCCCTTCGCTGGGTTAAAAAGAAAACGTTACCAAACAATTTAATATAGCCTATTCTCAAAATAGGAACATTCTTAGCAGTTGGCACAATCCATTCTTGGAATATAAATACTTTTACCATAAGACCGATGCCAAACAGGCAACAGCCTAGGCTGTATGAGTGTGTTGGCAGAAACAGGTGAGTTTAGGGCACGTTTGGCAACAGTCCATGCTAGGGGAGGAATCCTCTATTGAAAGGATTCTCTCAATCTCCAAAGAATCAACCCTAAGGACACGGTAGGATTCCTGATGAGAGTTCTAGGTTTGGATGGAGGAAGGATTCCTATAATTTGTATAATGTATGATCCAATTGACGTTTTTACAAATATCTCAAGATACAGTAATGATCAACAGTTGAAATTTGGTCACCTTACCGTGTTTGACCTTCCCGGACTAATGACTGGTTCCGATCATGATTTTAGACCCCACATAAACCAGAAAATTTCGAAAAACGAACTGTTTTTATTCCCGTCTTCAAAATTAGTGTAAACAATCAGACGTTTTGGCACATATCTCGAGATATAAGAGAAATCAACGGGTGAAATTTGGTCACCTTGCCGTGTTCGACATTCCAGAACTACTGACCGGTTCCGATCTTGATTGTGGACCCTACACAAACCGAAAAATCTGGAAAAACAAACTGTTTTTATTCCCGTCTTCAAAATTAGTGTAAACAGTCAGACGTTTTGGCACATATCTCGAGATATAAGAGGAATTAACGGTTGAAATTTGGTTACCTTGCCGTGTTTGACCTTCCACAACTAATGACCGGTTCCGATCTTGATCATGGACCCCACATAAATAAAAAAATTTGAAAAAATGGACTGTTTTCAATAATAGTGTAAACTGTAAGACATTTTGGCACATATCTCGAGATATAAGAGGAATCAACGGTTGAAATTTGGTGATGTGACCGTTTTGGAGTTGTTAAAGGTGACTAACGGTTTGGATCTGGATTATAGGATCCAAAAGGTACATTTCCAAAGCAAAAACGTATTAAGCCCACATTACTGCGCATTCGGGGGGGGGGGGGGGGGGGGGGGGGGGGGAGGTCCAACTGCAGTAATCTCATGTTCCACGGATTTCACTCGTCCACCCTCTAAAAATCAACACCGATCCAAACATACAAAATGCATCATCTTGTGAAAAAGGGCGAGAAATCCTCTTACGCGGACCGTTGTCAAACGTGCCCAAGAAGTAAAGAAAGCAAATGATATCTTTTAAAAGCATAGAGTGAGAAACAAAGGAAGGAAGTAGGAGCCAATAAGAATGCTTCCCCTTTTCTTCGTCTCAAAGCAGACTGGTCTCCAAGACTCCCTGCAGTCTTCGTCTCCTTTCTACTTATTTACATCCACACTTACTGCAGTCTTCGTCTCCTTTCTAATTCCCACACTAGTCTTTCTTAAACTCTCAAACTCCAAATTCCCATCTCAGTCTAATCTCTTCCTGTTTCTAATAATCGATTCCTCTTCTCATCATGGAATTCAGATTCCGAGCAGGAGAAGATCGCCCTCCATCCTATCTTCCACCTTCGATCGGAGATGCCTATTTACCCCTTCAATCTCCACGAGGTATCTCATCTCATCATGATTTTACTTTTAACATGCCTTCATCATTCTTCCCAACTTCTTCTTCTTCTTCTTCTTTTCCTCAATTCCCACCCGGTTATTTGGGTCCCAATCTCCAAAGACATGATCCGTTGCAGAACCCAATGATGATCCCTGTAAACCCAATGATGAACCATGTAAACCCAATGATGATGATGCCTGTAAGAGAATCTGTGCGAAGAGAGCTGGAGAAGGAGCGCATTCGAGAGGAGATCATAACTGGCGAGATCCTCCTAATGCGCGAGCTCGAAGAGGAGGTCAGGAGGGAGCTCGCGTACGAGAGGGAGGTCGTGCTGCGAAGACAGGCCCAGCAATTCTCTCTACAAGGGAGAAACCACAACGAAGAATTTCTAAATAAACCTCCTTGTGGAGGCAATAAAACTGAAGCTGTAGAGTTGATGAATCAGAATAAGGTGAAGGAGGAGTGGTTTTGTGATCTGTGTAATGTGCGCGCAACAAGCGAATTGGATCTGAAGAATAGCCATCTTCAAGGGAAGAAACACAAGGCGAAAGCGAAAGAGAGGGAACTACTAATTGCAAGTAAAACCGGTGGAGGCAATAACATTGAAACTGAAGAGCTTGTGATTCCAAAGGTGGTGAAAATGGAGTGGTCTTGCGATCTTTGTCAGGTGATGGCACCGAACGAACAGGCTCTGACAGAACATCTGTTTGGGAAGAAGCACAAGGCCAAAGAGGAGGAACTGCTGATAGCAAGTAAATGCGATGAAGGCAATAAAATTGAAGCTGCAGAGTTGATCAATCCAAACAAGGTGAAAAAGGAGTGGTCTTGCGCACTGTGTCAAGTGAGCCCCCCAAATGAACAACATCTGAATAAACATATTCAAGGGAAGAAGCACAAGGCCAAAGAGGAGGCACTGATAAAAGCAAGTAAACCTGATGAAAGCAATGAAACTGAAGCTGCAGAGTTGATCAATCCAAACCAGGTGAAAAAGGAGTGGTCTTGCGCACTGTGTCAAGTGAGCCCCCCAAACGAACAACATCTGAATAAACATCTTCAAGGAAAGAAGCACAAGGCCAAAGAGGAGGAACTGCTAATAGCAAGTAAACCTGCTTCCTCCTCTACGACCTCGAAAAAGGCTGATAATTCTAACACACTTGAGAAGCAAGGTGTGACCAGGAATGAGCAACAGAAGAAATTGCAACAACAGGTGCCGAAAGAAGCTGAGAAGATTGTCAGCAAGCAACCCCTCCTCCATTATTGTGAACATTGCAAACTGCAGTGCAACAGTGAGAGCATGCTTGCATCTCATTTGAGAGGGAAGAAGCACCTTTCCTGCATGCGGAGGCTCAAAGCTATGCTGGCGAAGGTAAACGAGGAAAGTAGAGCAGATTTCGCGGCCAAAACAATGGGAGAATGTATTAAACCTAGTGGCAATAACAAGGGTCCAGCTCTGAACAAAGATGACAAGTCTGACAAGCTTGTGAGCAAAGTCATGACCATCTCTAGCTCAAAGTTGCTGCAGAAGCCCCAGGTTGGCCAGTCTATGCAGCAAGTGCCCAAAAAACAGAGTAAAGCAGTAAAAAATCTTCCCGTCCATTGTGTACTTTGCAATGTGGAGTGCTACGGTGAACATATGTTGGGGTCTCATTTGCGTGGGAAGAAGCATCTGGCTCGCACGAAGGAGCTGGAGAGTCACAAGGAAGTCTCAGTGAACCATACTGAAGATGCAAATGCTGGAGTGACTCTTGGAAGAAATGAGGAAAGTGAAGTTGATGTAAACAAGGTAGTAGATATTATAGAGATGAAACAAAGCATTGGAAGTCATCAAGATGAGCAAGAGGTGGGATCAGAAAGAACAAGCATTGGAAATCATAAAGATGAGCAAGAGGTGGAATCAGAAAGAACAAGCATTGGAAATAATCAAGATGAACAGATGGTGGCATCAGAAACAATGGATGGGGTAGTACCAGTACCATCCACAGAAGATGTGGCTAACAGAATGGAGGATGGTGCTCGAAAAAATTTCTCCTTGGGAAATCTTACACACGCGATTGTTCGATTCTTGTTTATATTCTCTGTTGCAGGTTACTAATTACATGATTAAGCCATATCTGGCCGCATGAATGATCCTAGCAGTTGAAGAAAATTGATCAATGTGCGTGCGCTGTTGTGTGGTTACCATTAGATTAAAAAAAAAAAAAGAAGAAGATCCTATCAGTTGAATGATGAATCTGTTTTGTAGTTGCTGGGAGGTGCTTCTTGTTGAACAGGTATACTAGATTACTAGTTATCCTGTACTTGGTTCTGGTCATGGTTAGGCATACTTCTTTAGCACATAGGTTTGCTTCCTTGTATGATCTTTCTGTTGTAATCAGTTTTTCTTTCTTCCTTCCTTTTTTTTTAACCTGTTTCATTTGGCGTGCATTGTTATTGTTTTTTTACTAGCCTATGGTATTGGTACAAGTTCATGTTTGAAGAGACTGAATAGTGGATGGTAGTTATACATCATCTCGACTATTACTAATGCTTGAATTCCTTTACATCTTTCACAATCAATTGCTGGTTTTGACTCCATAGTCTTCTATGCTATTGGATTTTTAGTTGCATGTTGTGTATTCTTTTGTGATAGATCTTTAGATATTCCTTGATCAATCACCCAAATTGTAGAAACATGGAAATGAATATTTCCAGGTTATACTAATTAAAAGAAACAAGAAGAAAAAAGAAAACTCAGCTTCCATGGGGGAAGCATAAATGCAGAATTACTTGTTGGAGATGGCGGTCTTGGGTCTTGATGTAAGTGAACAATTTGCTGGGGCCATGGCCCGTGAAACCTCTGCTTAATTACTTGCTGGTTGTAGTTGATAACTTGATATTGGATGTAAACAAAGACTCAAAATGAGTGCCGAGTCTTGGCCCATTTGATATATAGGGCCAAGCAAGGTTTGAGTTTGGACGGCTTCAAAGCTTTTTTCTGTGCCTGCTGCCCATTTAATACGCGCTTTGTCTGATCCAATTTAGAGCTTGCAGGAGATATCTGCCTCTAATTTATTTAATGCAATGGGGAGTTTTTATTTTATTGTTTGTATTGGTGCCATTAGTAGGGTATGGTGTTTTGATCGGTTATTTATTTAGGGTCTATTTGTTTGTATTGAATACGTTGGAACTCATGGTCAAATGAGCTCATTGAAAGATTATTAAGAGCTCATTTGCTATTCACACGAGATATGAAAATGAATTTTACACATGTAAAGGGTTCATATATAACTTTATATCGTAACCAAATGAGTCAAATGAGCCCCCCCTCCCTTCTTTTTTTTTTTTGTGCGAAATGAGTTCTTCCTTCTGTTTTCCTTTTTTAAAACTTTCTTTCTGAAAATCTTCCTTTTCTTTTCACTCTCTTTCCAACGAACTTCCTGACGGTGGGCACACCTATTGAAAATCTAATCTCGTCCTCTTTTATAGGACTTGGCCAAATACTACTTGAACATATGCGGTCTACATTCCAAGCTTCAAGCCAAACCAAACTTCTCGACCAAAATTATAGTGGAGCAAAGCATGTTCAATCGTCAAAGGCCAGGTTAGAATTATTGTACTAGATCAGAAGCAAACCTTAATCTTGAGGTTTCAGAGATTCTCGCAGCTGAATGGGGTATCCCTCCTTTGGCAGGGAATCACTGCACTATTCATCAGATTTAGGGCCAGAAGCCTGGTCCAGTCCTCACTTAAAATAATGCATAGCCCACACCTCCCTTTCCCCAACTCAAAAAATCCCTTTCCCAGTCTCTTTTCCTCTCTAAAAAATCCATTAAAATTTAAAAGAACTTCCCATTCATCTCAGAATGTTAATGATTTGGGTAAAAAAGAAAATGTGACCCATAGATTTATAGGTTGGATCTTTTATATATACATTTTTTCACAAATTGCTCAAAATCCATAATTTTTTTGTCCACTTGAAATATTGGATTTGAAGAAGGAACCCTAAAACACTAGTACAGATGTCATAAATTTTGAAGATAGAATGTTAGTTGATGTAATTAGATATTTTGTAATTGCAATACTTTCTCTTTTGCAAGAGTTAATGTTAAGAAAGAATAAAAAAATAGTGATCAAGTTTTTCAATTGACTATCGTAAGCCCCCTTCAAATGAAAATCCTGGATCCGCCACTGCTCAAGATCCATGGCATTTCTAACTAGAATGAAACAATTGCTTAAGAAGTTGATATCCAAGCTGTGTAGGGATTTTGGGAAGCTTAGCAATATGGCCGACCGCGACAAGCTCTACGGGGCTATGATATACTCAGAATGTTTAGCTTGGAAGCGAAGAATTGAAGCTAGAAGTATAGCCGCGGTCTAGTGAGTACTCTCACGATTTCTATTCTCCATCCCATTTTGAGATCAAACCCATGGACTTAGAGAGTTGTGCATCTCAGAAATCAGAAGGCAGTGGATGTTTATACTGTCAGATTCAGAACTTTGAGATGAAGAAAAGAAGTTTGGAATATTGGATGATCTGGTTGATCAGTCCTTGCTTTATTTATAATGATTACTAGCCTTAATCAAGGCAATTACAATCTATGTATGAGTACAGAATATAAAGAATATAAATCACAATCTTCTAAACATGGAATGAGAATATAAACAGATTGGTGATGAGTCAACTAATCCCATGTGATATATTGGTATGGGCCTATTGTACATGGGCCTTGGGTCAGATGGTGCTAACACCCCCCCTCAAATTGATGCCGTTCAACTAGTAGCAATTTGCGAATCAAGAACTCATGACGTGGCTGAGGCAGTCCTTTGGCGAAGATGTCTGCAAGTTGGAGTTCATTCGAGACATGTGGAAGACTAATGACCTTGCGATCATATTCATTTCGAATAAAATGACAATCCATCTCAATATGCTTCGTACATTCATGAAAAACTGGATTTTCAGTGATATTGAGATGAAGAAAAGAAGTTTGGAATATTGGATGATCTGGTTGATCAGTCCTTGCTTTATTTATAATGATTACTAGCCTTAATCAAGGCAATTACAATCTATGTATGAGTATAGAATATAAAGAATATAAATTACAATCTTCTAAACATGGAATGAGAATATAAACAGATTGGTGATGAGTCAACTAATCCCACGTGATATATTGGTATGGGCCTATTGTACATGGGCCTTGGGTCAGATGGTGCTAACGTCCCCCCTCAAATTGATGCTGTTCAACTAGTAGTAATTTACGAATCAGGAACTCATGACGTGGCTGAGGCAGTCCTTTGGCGAAGATGTCTGCAAGTTGGAGTTCACTCGAGACATGTGGAAGACTAATGACCTTGCGATCATATTCATTTCGAATAAAATGACAATCCATCTCAATATGCTTCGTACATTCATGAAAAACTGGATTTTCAGTGATATGGATGGAACTGGTACTGTTTGCATGAAGTGGGGTAGCCGAGGTCAGAGGAAAACCCAGATTTATAACGAAGCCACGAAGCCAAAGGATTTCATAACAAGCAGCGGATATAGCATGATATTCAGATTCAGTGGAGGATCTTGAGACTCGTTCTTGCTTTTTGTATTTTCATGAGACGAGTGATTCACCCAAATACGTACACCAGCCCGTGGTAGATCTGCGAGTATCCGGGCAGCCAGCCCAGTCGGCATCAGAATACGCAGTAAGTGTCAATGGTGTGCCAACTAGAAAGAACAATCTATGTGTCGAGGAGCCAGGAATGTACCTAATGATCCGTTTGACAGCAACCAAATGGTGATGCCGCGGTGTTGTCATGAATTGACTAACAACATTCACAGCATATGAGATGTCTGGTCTAGTGATGGTCAAGTAGACCAAACTGCCGACTAAGCGTCTGTAGAATGTGGGGTCGGATAGGAGATCCCCGTCATATTTTCTGAGCTTCACATTTACTTCCAATTGAGTATCCACGGTGTAGCCTCATTGAGGCCAGCAAGGTCAACTAGGTCAATAACATACTTATGTTGATGTAGAAACAGTCCCTTCCTAGACTATTGAACCTCTAGGCCCAAGAAATATGTTAATGAACCCATATCTTTCATTTGGAATGCAATTTGAAGTGAGGATTGAAGACTCTGTATCATATTACTGTGAGTGCCCGTAATGATGATATCAGCCATATATACGAGAAGTATGGTGGTAGCTTGAGCAGTTTTACCCATGAATAGTGACGGATCATAAGGACTTTGAGCAAATCTAAGGTGAAGCAGAGTAGCACGGAATTTCTCAAACCAAGCTTTGGGTGCTTGTTTAAGTCCATACAAAGAGCGACGGAGCTTTACCACTTCATTTTTAGAAGTAGAGCCATATCCTTGAGGAAGACGCATGTACACGTTCTCTTTTAGATCTCTGTGGAGGAAGGCATTCTTGACATCCATCTGATTAAGAGGTCATGAGCGTGATGCTAAAATAACAAGAATTGTATGCATAGTGGTCATCTTAGCGACCGGAGCAAATGTCTCATTATAGTCAATGCCATACTCCTGACGGAGTGCTACCAACCGAGCTTTATAACGGGCCAAAGTACCGTCAGGATGGAGCTTGATAGAGAAAACCCACTTACATCCAATGGGTTTGATGGATAGAGGACATTGAACAACGTCCCACGTACATGTGATTAACTTTCAGTGCGTCAAGTTCTTCCTGCATGGCCTGACGCCAGCACTACTTGGGAAAAATGGTTAGATATATGAACAAAAGACAGAGTAGCAAATAAGGATGTATGGTTGAAGCCAAACCGATCAGGGGGATGGGAAATCCTAGATGAGCGACGGGGAACTGACTGGGAGATCTCTGGAGCAAGTGCTGAGTCAAGTGCCGAGGAAGATGACATATTACGGGACTCAGGTGCAATAGTAGTTTCCCATCTACGCCTTTCATACACAAGAATAGGTCTGATATTTTCCGTAGGTGGAACATGAGCCTAAATGGCCTGACGCCAACACTCATGTTGCACTGCTTGGGAAAAATGGTTAGGTATATGAACAGAAGACAGAGTAGCAAATAAGGATGTATGGTTGAAGCTAAACCGATCAGGGGGACATGAGCCTAAATGGCCTAATGCCAACACTCATGTTGCACTGCTTGAGAAAAATGGTTAGGTATATGAATAGAAGACAGAGTAGCAAATAAGGATGTATGGTTGAAGGCAAACATATCAGGGGGACGGGAAATCCTAGATGAGCGACAGGGAACTGACTGGAAGATGTTTGGAGTAGGTGCTGAGTCAAGTGCCGAGGAAGATGACATATCAGGGGGCTCAGGTGCAATAGTAGTTTCCCATCTACGCCTTTCATACACAAGAATAGGTCTGATATTTTCCGTAGGTGGAACATGAGGATCAGCAAAGTTAGGAACAAGTGAAAACACAGGAGATGTATCATGATCTACATGATAAGGGAAAAAATATTGATATTAAAAAAACACAACATTACGAGAAATCCGGATACGTTTGACCTTAGGATCGTAATAGGAAAATCATTTTTGGTGATTCGCATAACCTAAAAAAGCACACTTCGAAGATTGAGCAGGCAGTTTTGTTCTTTCAACTGGGGGAAGACGAACAAAACATACACACCCAAAAACATGAAGATGAGAATAAATGGGATGCTTATGAAATAAACGAAAATAAAGTGTTTCATGATTTATGCGCAGTGAGAGTAGCCTATTTATTACATGGACTGCTGTGGACAGAGCCTCGGGCCAAAATTTTGGTGGAACAGAGGATTCTAAGAGGAGTGACCGAACAATATCCAGAAGATGTCTGTTTTTCCTCTCAGACACACCATTTTATTGGGGTGTATAAGGACATGATTTTTGAGAAAGTATCCATTTGTTTTGTAAAAAAGTATGAAACTCATTAGAAACATATTCACCACCTGAATCCGTGCGAAGTGTTTTAATGGATGTGGAGAAGTGATTTTCCACATAGGCTAAGAAAATTTTAAACGTAGCAAACACCTCAGATTTTGAATGCAAGAAGTAAATCCATGTAAAGTGACTATAGTCATCAATGAATATAACAAAATATATAATATGAGAATGAGATATGACAGGTGCTATATCCCATACATCATTATGAACAAGATCAAAGCATTTCAATGATGAAGAAGTACTGATTGGAAAAGGAAGAGTCTTGCTCTTACTCATTTTACAACTAGAACAACTGAAGGAAACATCCTTAAGGAAAATTTTATTATCAAGATGGGATGATCTGTTGATGTGGTTGTGTGATCCGAGGTGGGCCCCTGATGAGTTGCTTCAAATGGCTGACGAGAATGGTTCCCAGAACAAAACAGTACTCAGATTTCTTTGCTGAGTCAATCCACAATCTCTGATTAACTATTGATCAAGATCGGATGATGTCCTTGATGAACTTTGATGAACTTGAACTGATCGGAGGTGGGCCACCAGTGATCAGACTTCAAGATGTTGATGAAGACACTATGTTAACATGCACGGACAGTCACAAGTAGGGTGCCTATGACTGTTATATCACCAAGATTCGACAACAAGGTCGAAGGGGAAAGCTAAAAGGAGAAGAAGAAGAAGAAGAAAGGCTCTGATATCATGTCAGATTTAGAACTTTGAGATGAAGAGAAGAAGTTTGGAATATTGGATGATCTGGTCGATCGGTCCTTACTTTACTTATAATGATTACGAGCCTTAATCAAGGCAATTACAATCTATGTATGAGTACAGAATATAAAGAATATAAATTACAATCTTCTATACATGGAACGAGAATATAAATAGATTGGTGATGAGTCAACGAATCCCACGTGATATATGATGAGTATGGGCCTATTGTACATGGGCCTTGGGGCAGATGGTGCTAACAAATACAATGTAGCTGTTACAGTCTTTATGCTTCTTTTGTAGTTTCTCCCATGTCATTTGGCTTTTCGGGGCTGTGGGATTTTGTGTCGCTTTGAGTTGACCAGGCTTGTGGGTTTAGGTTCTCCTAATTTTCCTTTTTTTGCCGGCTAGCTCCACTTTGGTTGTGTTTCTTGGTTGGGAGATGCCCAATTGAGGTGGTGGTTCCCTCCAACTATTCGTTATTCATTTTACTCTGTACATCCCACTTGGAAATATACACTTATTTTCCAAAAAAAAAGGGCATGTTTAATTATTTGGTGCCATACGTCACATCTAGGGAAAGCTGTGGGATAAATGTACAAAGCAGTGTGAAATGGGATCCACAGTGAATGGGTTGGATTAAAGTAAACCCACCCCCACCCCGCACCCCACCACAAATGAAACCCCAAAAGAAGTGTTTTTGAGAGCTAGCCTTTTTGGTAAAATCATCATGTGGGTCATTCAAGTTTTTCATAGGGGTGAATCGGTCAAAACAAGAAATGGAGAGTATATTAGAGTTTTACTATTAGTCAAGAAAAGTTTTAGTAAAAACACAAAATGTGGCATCCTTTTATGGTTATATGAAAATTTAAGAGCCTTTTTTTTTTATAAAGGGGAGTGCTATTGGCACTGTAAAATTTTCTCTCCCCACCGCACTAAAAGACGAAAAAAATATTTTTTTCTAAACTACCCCTCCCCTCCTCTCCTCCTCCTCCTCCCTCCTCTTCCCTTCCTCTCCCACCCTCCACCCTCTTCCCTCATCTCACCCCCCAGTCTTCGGCGGGGAGGGAGCCCTGGCCGACAGCCCGCGACGGGAGCCCCGGCCGGCTGGTCAATCTCCCTCCACCTCTCCCTCTTTCTTCCTCCCTCCGCTTCCATTTTCTTTCCATCTTCTTGTCTCTCCCTCCTCCTTCCCTCTCCTTTTGTCCCCTACTCTCCCCCTCCCCCTCCCCCTCCCAGTCGCCGGCGGGGAGGGAGATCGGACTGCAGCAGGTGGGCGGAAACCAGCTCCCCCCCGACGACTGGGAGGGGGAGGGGGAGTAGGGGGAGAGAAAGAGAGGGAGGGAGAGAGGGAAAGAAAATGGAAGGGGAGGGAGGAAGAAAGATGGAGATGGGGAGGAGACCGGCCAGGGCTCCCTCCCTGCCGGAGACTGGTGGTGGTGGTGGGGGGTGGGGGGGAGATGAGGGAAGAGGGTGGAGGGTGGGAGAGGAAGGAAATAGGAGGAGGAGGGAGGAGGGGTAGTTTAGGAAAACCTATTTTTTTTTATCTTTTTGTTACGGTGGGAAGAGAGATTTTCGTGGTGCCAATAGAGCCCCCCTTTTATAAAAGCTAGCTCCTTTTTATTTTTTTACAAACAAGTCAATTCGTTGCTTTAACTTGCTTATATTTCTTGGTAAACAACTTGCCTATAGTTAACAATGCAAGAGTCAAGATTTTATTTAAAACTTTGTAACAAACTCCTTTTGCTCATTCTTGGGGTTGCTTAGAATCTTTGTAGCTAAAGTCCATAATGAAGGCTCATCCATTTGGATAATCCAACATTTGGGTAATTTTCGCCCATTGGATGTTTCGCCCATTGGATGCCATGGTGGGGGCTTAAGGTGGAGTTGCAGAGCAATCCATTACCTTTAAAAGATTCAATTTATTAGATGAGTGATAGTTTTGGAAACCATTTCTCATCGAAAGAAGATTATTTGATACCCTTTAGGATCTTCACATTATTTTGAGTATTTTTGCTGCCTCTATGAATTCAAAACCCAACAAACAAACCAGACCACCAGAAGCTAGTGAACGGCACAACAATTTATATCACCACACCTCTCAAACAGAAAGCTATTCGCACTCAAAACCTAACAATCTAAAAGCAGTTACCAAAAAATCTAAAAGCCAATTGAGTCGGTCTTAAAAAATAAGAGCCGAAAAGTAGAGATGCCAAATGCCACTTGCATTACCAAATGCGGGTATAATCCAACTCTGTTGGGATCATCACTTGCACCCTCCTTAGTTGTTGCTCCGTTCCACTCACTTAGGGCCTGTTTGGATGCATAAGAAAACACAAGAAAATAATATTTTATAGAATATAATCTTTCATTTTTTAAAGAAGGAAATTTTGTGCGTTTCGTAACTTAAAAAAATTTCAAGAAAAGATTCTTTTCTTTTAAAAAGCTCAATATTCTCTCCTACAAGTCCCCCCTGTAGAAAACTTTCTCCAAGATAAGAATATTTTAAAATGACTATTATAAAGTGGTAGAGTAAAGTAAAGACTTTAGTTCACCAAATCCATCATAATGTGTATGTTTACATATATGGTAAAGTAAAGTAAAAGTAAATATCATAGGACGGTAAAGTAAAGGTGAGATAAAGTACATGGTGAAGTAAAGTGGGAGGAATGGTAAAGTAGTTTCTTTTCTTTACTTTACTTTATCACATTTTATCGTAGTTTTATATGGTAAATAAAAAGTGACTTGTTTACGGGTGTGATAAAGTAAAATAAAGATTGATGTCATATCATGGTAAAATGTGAGGTAAAATAAGGTCAGATGAAGTATGTGGTAAAGCAAATTGGGAGAGAGAGATAGAGTTATAAAACAGTTATTTTTTTATTGACTTTACTTTACTAGACTTTACTATGGTTTTATGTAATAAAAGAAAAGTAACTTACGGTAAAAACATGAAAGTTAAACTTTACTTTACCACGTTATTTTTTTTATCTAGACGTGGTAAATTACATATAAATTAAAATATTTAATAAAAAAAATTCTTATGATGTAATTTACTTTAATCATAACACCTTCCAAACAATTCAATTTAAAATATGTAATATTATTCAAGAATTGCCAAACAGTAAAAATATTATACTGTTATAATATTGTATTATTATATTCTATATTATTTTATTCTTGCAATATTTAAATTTATAAATATTTTATTTTGTAGACATCCAAACGGGCCCTTACCCTAGTCCCTCATCTCACCTTTAATTGTTATTGCATTGAAGTCAGCTTAATGATTAAGAGGTTCTATAGAAAGGTCCCTTTACTTTCAAACAACCCAAGAAGGCCATTGTATTATGTGTTTTTACTAAATCTGAAGGTACCTTTTATTTAATTGTTAGTTTTTATGGACAAATGATGAAAATACCTTTTGTTTAATTGTTAGTTTTTTTGGACAAATGATGAGAATATCGTTTGTTTAAACTTTGGGGACACCTGAATGCATTTGATCAAGGGATACGTGGCAATGAAAGCCTTGGACATGGAAAAGGGAAATATGTAATATCAAGCCAATTAAATGATCATTGGCCTTAGTTTTGGGTCATCAAAGTTTCGTGGCTTTATATTATTTAAACTTCTTGTGATAAAATTAGGGGTTCAAATGTGTCCCCGATTATCCATAAGTTCCGACTCATTACAAACCAGGTTTGAGTCCTCTTTTAGGTCCTGATAAGTACACTGGTCCAGGTTCGGGTCCTTTTTTGGACCTGTGACCTAAACGGGTCCAAGTCCGGTTTCACCTTGGTTCCAATCCGTGGACTTGTGATCGGATATATTACCTCAAAACCCCTCCTTTAAACTAGGTTTTTTTTTTTTTTTTTTTAATACCATCCTTGTCACGCCCCTAGATTTCAGGGCCATCGAATTCCTAGCCATGACATAGGCGTATCTATTAATTTCATGTTTCGGAAAATGAGCCCATAAAAAGTTCTCATAGTAATTGTCAGAGCGAGCATAAAAATATTAAAGTTACCAAGAATACAGTTACAACATGTTTTAGAATAGTAAATCTAGTACGACTTTAGCCACGCATGGCCGAAATACAAAATATAGGAAAGTAAACTATCTCATGTAGTAATGCCACTCAGCATAACACTACTATCAACAGTCGGGCTCAGTTGGTCACTCCACTAAACCCATGGTTCAAGCAACCATTATCATACCTGTTAACGGAAGATGTACCTACTACTAGTAAGCACCAAGGTGTAGTATCAGACAAAATATGACAAGCATCAATCTTGAATTACATTACTTGTAATGATAAATAAAAAACACAGAAACAACCCTGTAGGAGACAGATGGGAGAGTGCAAAACAGAATATCTAACAAATAACCATAACAAAAGCATTACGAGAAAAAAAAAACCATCAGAAAAACATCAGAAAGACATAAATACAGTTGACGCCATATAGTAATGAATCGATAACATCAGAAAAGAGATTTACCACACATAATGTGCGAAACATAAATTCGGTATGAGGTGCTCAGTAACCAGAGCAATATCAAGAAATAGTCAGTGCTCAGTGTGTTACCTACCTTTTGGCACTCGTCGATGCCTACAACATTAAGACTCGGCTCGCAATAGCCTACTCATTGTATGCCTGATACCTACAAAAAGCTCGGCATCAATATGCCTACAACTTGGTATCACCAAGATACCTATCAGTACACGTCTCAAATTCACATCATCATCTCAATTGTAATGTGTCCGTAATATGTATCAATCAAGTGAACATGTGTATACAGTGCATTCATTCCTTACCGGTACGAATACGCACAATAGAATGTCTTATGTTAGTGCATTCATGTGATTAGCCTGAACAATGCAACGATCTTCTTAAGTAGGACCGGGCAACAAACTAATAACAAAAAGTCTACATGGACTAACTCATGGAGTTAGTCCATGGACAGACTCTATGGTTTTGGGGGGAAAATCACCTAATATCAGGTGATTTTACCCTCAAAACTATGGGGTTAGTCCATGAATCGGTCCATGGGTTAGTCTATGTAGCAGGGCTCAACTAATAAATCGAGACTAATGAACCATTCTAGTCTCAATCGGTTAGGGCGGTGTCAAAACTGATTAGGGTCTAGTTTTGGGTACATTGTAACTCCTCGCATGACTAGTACTAATTCAGGGACCATTTACATTCGGTCCCTCTTATGGCCCCCATTTCTGGGTGGAGTAATAATCCTCCCTTTGCAAATGGATTATACATTATGGTCTTAATTCTAATTCTAATACCGGGTCACAGTATGATTGACAAGGCCAACGAGTCCAAACGAGGTGAATTGAGGTATACTAGTCTCAACTAGGTCTAACTACACCATCTCAATCATACCTAAACGGACAACATTCGGGCATGAACGAGCGGACCCCAAAACGGGTAGAGAAAGGCAAGGTGGACCCAATCAATTTGGACTGTAACAAGGCAGAGAATGCACACTAACCAACCGAAAAGACAAACCTAGTGATCTGGTCAGTCTAAAGATGCAATGCAAGGTAACGAATGCGCCAAGGTCTAAGGACTTACCACATGGGTCAAACATGTGCAAATTGGTCCGTACTTGCCAAATTACAGTCTTCTAGGTTCCAATTAAACAAACTAGTGCTAAGATAATTAACAACAACACTATTCAATTCTACTTATAATTTGGGTTCCGATTGCCTTGGACGATACGTTTCTTAGTGCTTTTGAAGGTAGTTGTATACAGGATCCGAGGACTGCATACCCTTGACTTAGGGTTGCTTTAACATACTTCAGAATGGTCTAGGGGTATACAATAGCTCATAGCATCACCCCACATTTGGTCTTAACTCAAAATAAGTATCAGGCAAACTTCGGGTACAAGGCCATTGATTTCTAGGTTTTCGGTCCCCTAAACAAAGGATGACCAATTACAATGGGTGAGAACAAGTTTAAGAACCTCAAAGGCCCTGAAACAAGGGTTTCCGATTGTCCACACCTCATCGTAGAAGTAGACGACCAATAGGTTCAACCGGTTGTTCAAATAGTCGATCATTCATGAAGAAAACCCAAGCTCGTTGGGGAATAATTCAGGGTATAAATAAGGCTTGATCACACCTTGGGGCCCACCTAACATGTATAAAGTACACACAAGGATTGGGAAGGGGTTAGAGTCAATTTCGGACAAGAAAAACCAAGAAACAAGGACCCTGGGGTGGACCGCCTGGAGAAATAAGGCTTTTCCTGATGGTCTAGAACAGACAACTAAGAGCCCCACAGTTAGCCTCATGGCTGGCAATGGAACAACCAAGAGCCACCCGGTTGTTGGCCACAGAAACTGGGTTTCGGCCCAGAACTCCGGCAGTTCACTACGGGACTTGGATTTTGGGAATGTTTCCCTAATTTTTTTATTTTTTGAGTCGAAGGAAAATTCCCACATCATTAGGAAGATAATTAAACATATAAAAAACTATTAGAGCTTGAAAATCATGTGATTCGACCTATAGAATGAAAAATAAAAGAATCATGAAATCAACACATTACATGCTATGCAATTCAAATTGGGCACTTTCCTTGGTTCCAAAGCAACTCAAATTTACTTCCAAACACTCTCTAAGCTTGCTGGAATCTCTCTATAAGAACTCCCCAAATCTCACATAAAAATGCCCTAAAAATACAACCATAGCTAGAATTGGAATGAGGCTTTACATGTCACATAAATGGTGTAAGATTGAATCCAAACCATGAAGGAAACAAAAGAGAGGGAAGCTCTTACCTCTACCAGGTCCAACGGAGAAGACGAAGTGGGTAGGAGGGATTGTCGGTTCCATCTTCTCATTAACAGTTCAGGTTCCGGGTCAACCATTGACCTAGATCGGAACCGACCCGTTTACATCCCTAGATAAGATTCAATAGTGAATAATATCTTAAATAGTGTAAAATGTGACTAGTCTCAATCAAGGGTCTTCATATTTGTGAATGGGTTAGGCTAATCAAATGTGGGCCTTTTATATGAAAACACCAAAAGAAGCATTTATGAAAAGGGGGTGTTTTGGAAAAATCATCATTTTGAGTGTTTTTTCAATTTTTATTTTGAGACCAATGATCATTAAAAGGAAAACTGGAGAGTCGTAATGGATAGGCGGGGTGCTCATGGACTGGGCCAAACCCGAGCCCGATCCGGGCCTAGCCCGCTTTGGGTCGGGCTTGGATATGTAATGAGGGTCCGATTAATAAATGGGTCGGGCTTGGATTAAGTGATAGGAAGCCCATAGCCCTGCCCGGCTCGTGTAAGAAATGCATGTAATTTAATTTAATTAGCGCTCTAATTCCCACAAAAGTGATGAAAAGCCTGGTTCAGCTCGGCCCGATTGATTAAATGGGCGGGCTCAGGCGTAACTTTAATGGCCCGCGTCGGGCTTAGGGCCAGGCCGAGATATGCCGTAGCCCGGCCCAACCTGGCCCATGAATACTCCTAATAATGGATATACTTACTTTTTGTACAAATTAACAGTTAGTCAAGGAAGAAAAGTTTCTTGCAACCAATCAAATTAAAGCAATCCATGTGAAAGCAAATGAGCCAATCAAAAGCCTCTAAGTTGCAACCAATCAAATGGAAGCAATCCTTGTGAAAGTAAATGAGCCAATCAAATGTCCTCAATGTTTCTATAAATTGGAATGTATTTGTAGAGAAAGAAAAATCTTTTTGGCAAGTTAGTCTTTTAAAAATTTTATTTTACCTTCTCTATACTTTTAGATTGTAACTAGGAGCTTAAGTGTAACTAAACTAGAGAGAGTGTGTAATTGAAGATCATTAATGAAGATTTGGAGCTCTTTCTTGATGTTTCGTGGCTAAAGCTCTTGAATTAAGCTCTCATTTTGAAGCTCAGTAGTGTGATTAGTTTAATTACATGCATGCTTTAGTTTAAATTCCCTACCTGTGCCTTGATTGATTAGTAGATTTTAGATCTAATTATGTTAATCTCTCTCATTTTTCATGCTCTATCTCTACACTTGATGCTTGGATAATCTCAATTGATGCTTTGTAATTGGATTAAGTTCACATAGCATGCTCTAGAGCCATTATCTTTGATCTTTTATAGCTTGATTTTGATGAATTATTGTTATGGTAGCTAGATGATGATCTAGAATCTTGGCTTTTGATTGTCTTTACTTTAATCTTTATTGCTATATCATCTAATCCAATTAGGCAAGAGATTGATAATTGGATTATAGATTTGGGAGTTGAATTAGAACATGCATTGATTGAATTAATTACATACTTAGTGGATTTTGGATTGCCTAATCTCTTATTTTTATTATTGTTAATATGAATCATTGTTTTAAAATCATACACATTTCACACAACTTGTTTTAAAATCCTACACATTTCACACCACATGAATATTAAATCTTCTATTTCCACCACCATTCATCCACTAGTTTAATTTAGTTTGTTAGATCTTATTAATTTCATATTTTAGATTGTTAGTTAGAGTGGTTTAGTTGCTATTTTAATTTTTTTCCACATTCTAATTAGTTTAATTCCATTTTCACACATAGTTTAGTAGTTTTAAATGTTCACTTCAATTTCTATATTAGCTATATCTTAGTTCAGTTCTACTTAAATTAGATTCATCGCTTGTTTCATCCTCTCTCCGTGGGATCGATAATCAGGACTCTTTAGTCATTTTTCAAACTTGACGACACCGTAGTCTTGCGGTTAAGTGTTGCACACCTAAGCGTCGATCAAGATACTCGTGAAAAACGTCAAAAAAGATTCAGATACATCTAGCTAGGAGGGTTGGACATACTCATTTATACCTGTAAAAGTAGTGGCTTTGACAAACATTAAAATGTGTATCACATGTGTATCATTTTCATATGTAAATGATTCACATGTTTCATTTACATATGTAAAATTGATCACTGTGATGCAGTAATAATCTCGGTGAGTCTAAGGTTGATCCACAGGCAATTAACTCGCACCTGTCCTATGAAAAATCTAAAAACTAGCCTAAAAGAAACTATACAAATTCAATCTAATATTCTGAAAATTAAAATTAATTACAAGCAATTAACAATTCCTACACTAAAAAGACCGAGGCTAAGAGTCCTAAACTAGTAGACCGCATCACCATAAAAATAGTCAAAACAACCAATTTTAAATATAAATAAGAAAAATCAGAAATTAAAAATAAAAATCAGAATATGGGTATTTTCAATTCAAGAGTCCGAATCCGTTGATCTCAGCATTAGAAAAACGTACGGTTCTAAATTGTTAATTTGACAAGAGATTTCACAAGACTTAAGGCTCCAACCACGTATTTTCATTACTTTCCGGAAAAAATAATGAATACCAGAAACATTACATAATGAAAAAAAAAATAACAACAAGAAAAACACACCTTTTATTGAAATCAACTATCCATAGATTTAATCAAAGATACAACTTCTCATTCTTGTTGAATTACAAAGATAATCTCACCCCTCCACCTTCATTTTCTACCTTGAAAAAAACCTGAATTGAAGCCTTACAAGTAGAAAAAAGAAGAGAAAATTAGCGAAAGGTCCCTAGAGTGGACTGTTTCCAGCCTCCAATCCAAGCAAAAACTTATTCAGGCCTCTAGTCCACTCAGCTAGACGTTTTCCAGCCCACATGATCTCATTTTTTAGGACTAAATTACCCTTTCAACCGTTTTAGGCATTAATTTTAAAAATTTAAAATTTGAAATTTTATATTATGCCTCTTCTTCTGCAACGAGCCTAGGTTTGAGTAGGGAGACTTGTCTCTGAAAGCGCCGAGGAAGGCAGATCAAGAGAAAAGAAGGGTGCTGCCGCCATCACCGAGAAACAGATGACTCTCCGTCATCAGAAAAGAGAGGCCCGGTAACAGAATTCAATCTTTGTGGGTCTACACGGAATTGATGTACTTGCTCACCGGAGAAGGAGACTTGGTCTCAGGCTCTTCCATATTGGATCTGGAACCATCGTCACCGGATCTGTGTTCGTCGTTGACAGAGAAGAAACAGATTCATCACAAGTGGGCCACGCTTGAAGACAAACAGGATTTTCGAATCCTGGTATGGTCTGAATCGCAATCGAATTTCTGATCTCATCGGAGCCGACAGGGATGACCGGATTCATCGCCTGCGTCGGAGAAGGGGAGAGTTATGCTGCTCCCGCCTTCCGCCGCCCGTCGCCCGTCACCTCTGCTAATCCCAGTAGCAGTTGAAACCGCTGCAGCCGTTACGCCCATCGTCGCCGCCGCAACATTCGCCGGAGATTGCTGTCTCCGCCACTGTCGTCTCGCCAGTTCGGCCGCCCACCAGCGTCATCGGAGAAGATGACCGCAAGAAGGCCGGAGACCGCGCTGCAATCTCTGTTCTGTTCCAGGAATAGAGAAAACGAAGAAGATGACTCCTTGGGCCACTCCCAAGTCTTGGGTCAGTTCCAGGTCAGGTCCAGTCCGCCTGCTCCAGAAGCCCAGCATAGTTGCAAGTCAGAAGTAGGTTTGACCGTTTGAACGACCAGAATTGATTATGGATTTCCGGAACCATCCGGAATCAGAATTACACTCCGTTTGGCTTTGTTTATCTTTTTTGTCAAATTTATCTGAGTTTTGTTTAAATTTATCTGAGTTTTGTTCAAATTTATCCGAATTTTTTTCAAATTTATCTATTTTTTTTCATATTTCTTAGTTTTTTTTGGTAAATTTATCTGAGTTTTTTTCAAGATTTATCTGAGTTTTGTTCAAATTTATCCGAGTTTTTGTCAAATTTATCTAAGTGTTGTTCAAATTTATCTGTTTTCTGTCATATTTCTTTGGGAGCTTTGGCCGGATGTCCCTCATAACATCACTTTGTTGCTAACAGTCCACAAAAAAAAAAAACCATCTTGCCAAAGGTCCCTCTCACACTTTTACATACCTGAAAAGACTAATTTGCCCCTTTCTAAAATCTAACTTTATTATTTAAAACAAACGCTGACGTCGCCTGATATGGATACAAATCTTGGACTCATCTTCCAAATCGAGAAACCGACGAAAACGAAGGCGATTTTCGGCGATTGATGGTTCATGCAGCGAAGAAGAAGCACTTAAATCAAATTTTGGAATAGTTTCCATTTCATTGTCTGTTATACTCTGCATCTACGATTTCATTTCGGAGA
Source organism: Litsea cubeba (assembly GCA_012931725.1). NCBI lineage: Eukaryota > Viridiplantae > Streptophyta > Magnoliopsida > Laurales > Lauraceae > Litsea > Litsea cubeba. Next base: position 79,724,981 of record CM022949.1, on the reverse strand, counting down.
GAAGAACTCCAAAGAAGAAGAGATTCAAACCCTACTTGCAGATGTCGCGGATTTCAGTGCAAACGTGATTGCAAAAAAGAGAAAAGAAACTACAAACAATCGATTTCTATTGTAAGTTTATTATTCCGTCCTTTTCAAATCGGAGAAATCATCGATGTTTCGAAACCCTATGTTTCTTTTCAACCACATTTGCGATGTTTTTGCTTCATTTTCTCTCATTATTTTTCTAAATCCAAAAATCTATTCAGGAAAATGGCAAGAACGAAGTCTGCCATTCTTGCAGAACAAGAGCATCAGAAGAAAGAAGGAGAAGAAGGTCAATAAACAATTCTCTCAATCTCTTTTACTGTATGAAGTTTTGAAGAATACTATTGTAAATTTCTGATATGTTTAAACGAATGTCACACAATCACTACTACTTGTCCAAATATAAATAAGTTTATCTCAATTTTTTTCAGAAATATCATTCGACTGAATCTATCTGAGTTCTGGATGTATTTATCTTAATTGAATTTATGTTGAATTTGTCTGAGATTTTGTAATTGGAATGCAACTGAGTTTCGAATCAAAATTAGTTGAATTATAATCTATTTATATCTACATGCAGAATTTAAGATAAACACATGCTCTACAAAAATTTATCTGATTTCTTCACAATCTTATCTAAGTTCTGAATAAAATTATCTGTTATTGGAATAAAATTATCTGATTTCTGATCAAGTTTATCTAGATTTATATAATTTTATCTACATTTCTTCATTAGAACTTAGATAAATTCGATTCAGAACTCATATAGTATCTATATCTTTTACGTTTTCACTTATATATATATATATGATTTTTATTGAGATTGTGAGTTTGAAAAACATATTTTCCCAATGTCTTTTTATAAATTTTTGAGATGTTTAACTAAAATGTAACATAATCACTGCTACTTGTCCAACTATAAATAAGTTTATCTGAGTTGTTTTGAGAAATATCATGTAACTGATTCTATCTGAGTTCTGGATGTATTTAACTTAACTGAGTTTATGTTGGATTTATCTGAAATTCCGTAATTGGAATGCAACTGAGTCTCGAATCAAAATTAGTAGAATTTATAATGTATTTATACCTACCTACATAATGTAAAATACACACATGTTTTTCAAAAATTTATCTGAGTTCTTAAAAATTTTATCTAATTTCTGAAAAAAAAATTATCTGATATTTGAACAAAATTATCTGAAGTCTGAACAAGTTTATATAATTTTATCTACCTTTATTCATTACAAATTAGATAACTTCAATACATAACTCAGATAATATCTATATCTTTTTCGTTTTAACTTATGTATATATCATTTTAATTGAGATTGTCAGTTCAAAAAACATATTTTCCAATGCTTTTATAAAATTCTGAAATGTTCAGCCAAAATGTCACACAATCACTGCTACTAGTCCAAATATAAGTAAATTTATCAGAGTTATTTTAATAAATTTTAATCGCGTAGTAGCAAATAGATTTTGTCTTACTGTTTCCATGCAACTGAATCTATCTAACTTCTGGATGAATTTACCTTAAATGAATTTATGTTGAATTTATCTGATATTACGTAATTAGAATGCAACTGAGTTACGAATGAGAATTGGTTTGGATTGTAATGTATTTATAACTGTGTGCAGAATGTCAAATGGACACATGTTATTCACAAAGTTATATGAATTCTGTATAATTTTATCTCATTTTTGAACAAATTTATCTGATTTCTTAACAAATTTATCTGAATTTATTTAAAAGTTATCTATATTTATTCATCTAACTCAGAAATATTTGATAAAGAACTCAGATAATTTCTATATTTGTTTCATTTTCACTTATGTGTGTATGATTTTAATATTGCCATTGTGTGTTAAAAGAATAAATATACGAATTAATTGTATTTTTTAACCAGTTCATAGTACATTTAACAGAATTCAGTAGAACAGTTCAATGTTTTACTAGTAGTTTAACATAGTTTTTATGAACTGTAACTGTCTGTAAATGTAATTCTTCTGAATTTGAATACACTTGTTTAGATTAAAGATAATATTTATCTGTGTAATTTTACTGTATGCAGCAAGAAAAATAAGCAAATGAAAGAGGCAAGAAGAAAATTCATTGAAGAACATACAAGGGAAGAAGAAAAAGAAGGTTGAGAATGATACAAGCCATTACCAATTCAGATCTAACTTGGTCTCAGTCGTCAGATTAGTTAATGGCATAAAGAATTCGATTTCAGAATTACATAAAGCTGAATTGAAAAAGACACCTTTATGGAGCCTTATTGAGTGCATTCTGGATGGCACATTCTCAGAAAAGGTTTGCAGAAAGTATGACAACGACATTATGTTGATCCTCGATACATACAACAGCAAGAGGAGGCAATTCAAAATAGGAAAATCCTATGTGTCATTCACTGCAAATGACATATCACACATATTTGGCATACCAAATGGATCAAGACCACTTGATTTGAAATATGCAAAGAGAAAAGGATCTGAATTCGTATATAGGAGATTCCAAGGTCCTGCGAGGGTTTCAGCGCCAAAGATTAAGGAACAACTACATCTTGCATTGAGTGGATCAACAGAAATTGACATTGCTGATGTTGCCCGGCTAATATGCCTGTATATCCTTGTGGTTCTTTTTTTTTTTCAACACACGGCAACACAATAGGGTGGGCGTACGTGGGCTATGTTGAAAAGTACATGGATATGAAGCAATATGCCTGGGCAGAAGAAATATCAAATTTTTTTATGGAGTCAGTACATAGTAGGAGCCGTGGTTCTGATAGAGTCATTGGCTGCCTTATTGCATTACCGGTACAATATACAACTCCATACTAAAAACATTTGAATTCAAGTTTAGAAATAATGACATATTAACATATGACTTTTCTAATTTTGTAACAGTATTGGCTGTGTGAGCATACAACAATTGTCAGTCCAAATGAGTCTTTGCATTTCCCAAGGATACTAAAGTGGAATCTAAGGGCTGTGAGTATGGCACTTAGGAAAAAATCCCTTCATACACTAAAAGTTAATGAGGTACTCTATTATATAGATAATTATTTGTTATCTTGGTTTTCACTATCTAAATTTATCTAATATCTTAATCTGACGTGTTCAATCTAGCAATGTTACCAACTGCAGGTCCTTGGTGACTCATTTTTCCTGCCTTTGTTGGGCAGGGTTAGTGGGGCTGAAGGGGGGTTAATGCAGATAGAAGGAAAAGAAGAGGTAAAAGAAACAGAAAAATTCAAGAAGAAAAGATAGTAGAAGATAATGAAGAGGGTGAAGAAGAAAAAAATAAAAATGTATCACAACATGTAGTTGTAGCAGAAGAAGAAGAAAGCAATGAAGGAGAGCAGAAGAAGAAGGACATGAAGATGAAGAACATCAAAACGAGAAAGAAGTCCATGTAGTAGTAGAAGAAGCAGAAGGAGAAAATGAGAATGAAGGAGAGGAGCAAGAGGAACCAGATGAAGAAGAACAACAACAACAGGAAAAAGGAGAAAAGGAATCAGATAATAAAATGAATGAAGGCAAACAGTTTGATACACACATGATGATAGAGACATTGGTCATATCTGAATTGGAAGAGCAGAGAGAACAAAACAGCAGTGAAGAAACAACTTCTGCTAGAGTGGCAACCCAGTTTGTCTTCTTTGGTGTGGAGATGACTGATTATGACCAAATGGCTCTAGAGACAGACCTGGTCGTTGCCAACATTTTAGCTGACATAATTGGAAATGCCACCAACGCAGCAACCAATGTGACATCTGAAATAATATCTGGAACCGAACAAGAAGCTGCTGACATTGTGCCTTCTCCTAGTAACCTGTCACAGTCAATAAAAAACAACGAACTACAAAATCTAACTGAAGAGCGTGACATGGCAACTTCATTAGCCAACGAACTGACCAAGGATAATAAAGATTTACAAGAACAGATTCAAAGGATGGCTATTGAACTTGAAAGGACATCAGTAGAAAACAACAGTCTGAAAAAGGAAAGGCTTGAAATGGAAAAAAGAATAGAAAGCTTGCTTAAAGAAAGAGACACTGCTCTATTGATGATTGAGCAGTTGACAAAGGAGAAGAATTCCCTTGAAACATGTGACGTCAAAACCGATCAAACTGTAGAAGATACTTCTAGAATGGTAAACTCCTTAAAAGAGCAGCTCAAACATACTATGAGTGTGTCAGATATACAGTCCTCAAGAGCTGCAAAGGCAGAAAATGAGGGGAAGGAGCTGAAGAAAAAAATAATAAATTTGGAATCGAACAACATGAAATTACGGCAGCTGTTTAAAGGAAATGACACTTGATTATGCAGAGAAAGGATTGGAGTGGGCTGGAAAGACATTGGATGATATCTTCCAGTCTCCAAAAAAAAATAATTTCAGAACAAAAAAGGGTCTAGAATGGCACAGAAAAAAGCGGAGGGGTTTGCAGCAGATCAGAAAATTGAAGAGAATGCTGATGAGCTAATTGAAAGTCCAAGGGATCATAACCCTAGAGGGGGGGGGGGGGGGGGGGGTGAATATGGTGATCTACACTTAATGACTAATTATGACCAATTTTAATTTCTTTACAATAAACTAGTCACATGTGATGATTAACATACAATATGCGAAAGCTTAAACAAAACAATCACCACAAAATAATCACCACCACACAAGGATTTATAGTGGTTCGGCCTCAATGCCTACATCCACTACCGGTTTGTGACTCAACACCCCACCGGATTTCCACTAATATGCTTTTCAAAAGGCTAAGCAATAACCTCTACAATATGCTTTCCAAGGATAAGCAATAACCTTACAATGTTGTTTTTCTAGGCTAAACAACAACCTATACACAATGCTTTTATATGGCTAAGCAATAACCTTACAATCAAATGATTTCTCTAAAGAAAGTGTTTTCACAAAACACTCTAAGAGATTACAATTAAGCTCAAATAAAATTGCCTCTAAGATAGGCGGATATGAAAGTGTAAAACAAACTCACACAACACACTAAGAAATGCAAAGATGAATGCTCATGAGGTGTGTGCGTGTAGAACTTCAATCAAGATAAAATTAAGTCCAATGAGTTTTATGCTTAAAGCATTTCAAAATTTAAAGCACATAAAAGATATGATTGAAGTCAAATGCAAATCACTTGAACAATTACAATCTTGTGAATGATATGAAAATCTAAAGATCACAAGTTGTATGAAAATGATTAAGACTAATCAAGTGATGCATGTGCAATGTTGTTTTCAAAAACTAATTTAACTAAGGTTTAAATGTATGAAAACAACAAAGAAGATTCAAACAAGAAATAGAATCATGCTAAAGAGGAAATCAAAGATTTTCATAAAACATGATTTGTAAAGTTTTAAAACAAAACTTTATTTGAATCTAAGTGAAGAATCCTATGATATAAAATCAAAGATTAAAGGAAGTAGAGGATTCAACACATCATAGTTAATATGCTTAAAATCATTTACCAATAATTTAGACAAAGCATAAAACATATGATTAACAAAAGGCAAAGCTTACTTGGTGTTTTAACTTCATTAATCCAAGCTTTAGCTTTTCCTAATGACCCATTAGCCTTCCTTAGCTCTTTCCCTTTCTTTGGCCTCAAAGCTCTTCAAGAATGGCTTAAAAATCATCACTTTTGGCCAAAGGAATGAGCTTGCTTTTATAGAAAAAAGCTGCCAACGGCTACCTGTCGGTAGGCGGTCACTAAGCAACGGTCATGTTTTCGAAAGTTTCCTGACCGTTACACATCTGTCGGTTAACCCTCATTTGTCGGTTGACCGACAAGGAACCGACAGCTGAACCGACAGCACAAAGATAGTGAAAAAGTCGCTGTCTGTTTTTGGAATCGATGGAGCATCTTGGTTGGCCTCGGTTCCACTGTCGGTTGACCGACTGCTTGCCGTCGGTTGACCGACAACTCTAGACAAAAATCCCAACTTTACATATTTCAAAGTATTTTCTTGTGGGGATTCTTGCCGTCGGTTGACCGACAGCTCTAGACAAAAATCCCAACTTTACATATTTCAAAGTATTTTCTTGTGGGGATTTTTGGGCCATTAAACCAAGCTTGGACACATGATTTTAAATCATCTAGCGCTTTTAAAATCATGAAACATAAAAAGCCAAATATAATATGAAACTTTAAAACATAGGCTAGCTTGATTTATAAATTCTTTTCAAAAACAAATGCATCCAATGTTTAAAACCAAAACATGCACAAACTATAAGATTTGCAATATTTAAAACAATGCATGTAGAAAATCAGATTTCAAGATATAACTCAATGCATGTGTGAAAATTCATGAGATACTAAAATGATAATGCATCCACAAAATCCCTAACAGTAATTTATTTACACTTCCATATTTTTTTGAAGATTATTCTTTGGATTGCAAAGCTATCTTACCTGACCTTTAGTATGCAAAATATATGACTCTCTTTCAAATTTTCTGACTCTCTAACAAATTTATCTGAATTCTGACTGAACTTGTAACATATCTCATCAAATTTATCTTTGTTCTTTGTGAATTTAACTGACTTTCCATCAATTTTATCTGTTGTTGCATTGAATTTATCTCACATTGTATATATTCCAATTTATTTAATCTATATTTGTTTGCCTGAATGATTAATCAGATCAACTACTCTGACACACAAATCAAGCCAGTTAAGGAGGTGAAACAATCCTCCATGATAAAAAGAATTAAAAAAAGGAGAGCAACAAGGAAAATGATTGAAACAGCTGCACCCTTCAGACTCCCCAGAAATACAGTCACTAAGCAAATAACTGAGCCCGACATCGAAAGCTGAAACAAATCTACGAAGCAGAAGGCAATGAGTAAGTAACAGTCCTATGCAACTAAGCAACACAGCTCTTGTTGTAAAAAAAAATTATTCAAAATGACAACAACTTCAGCACTTTTTACAATTGCATTTGCAGGGCGCTAGTTTAGGGAGGTGAGGGCATATCTGCTGTATCATACGAGGACATCATTGCAATCCTCAACAAAGCAGAATTCTCCAGCAATGTAAACATCCAAACAAATAAACTATACATAATATTACTTCATTTTTGTAATATAACAACAACGGTCATATTCAATTAATATAACTAACATTATCTGCTTCAAATTGAACAGGTTATTGACGGATATGCTGAATTGTTATACAGAGAACAGGAAGAAATCCAACAACAACTCACAACAAGCAATCAGCAAGGCCTGCTGCCCCAAGAAAATCAATCTTCATATCAAGTTTATGCTGGGTAAAATACTAATTAATAAAGTAACATTTTACTTTATTTTACAATATAATAAACAGTTACTAAACTAAAATTAATGCAGAAATTCGTTACAGCAAACACATCAGAAATGAGAGAAAAGATTTTACACAAACGGATCTCCCCAAACAGAACTGCAAACCACAGATTCGTGCACTTTCCAATGAATTCAAATGGGAAAAGGAAAAATGCTGAACCATTTTATTGGACACTGTTGGTGCTGGATCAGAAAGAGGGGGATTGGCTACATTACAATTCCTTAAGACCGAGATTAGTTAAAACAGTCGATCATTACTTTGAAGATGCACAAACTCTGGTATGTCTCATTCACATAATCATTAAATACAGACTACTGCCCATAACAATAAACACCAACCCATTAACTGTATCAATTTCTTTTATTTCTCCAGAAACAATATGTGGAGAACTACAATTATGTAAATATTGAAGAAACTCAGCCATATGGAGCTCCGTTGATAAGCGTGGAAGACGCCCCACAACAGAAAATGGGATCGTAAGTATCATTTTGCATAAACACTGATTCAATTCATTTTAAAGTACCAACATCATCTTCTTTTGCAGTGTCGATTGCGGCGTCATTGTTTGCTACATCATGAGGCAAATTACTCACAAACAACCAATTGCTTCGAAGCTGCAACAGAACATCATTGATGATTTGAGAAGAGAGATAGTTACCAAATTTCTCAATGACATGCATCACTGCTGGTCAATACAAAACTTCCATGCAAGGAGAGAAGGTGCTGATGATGATTTCGAACAGTGACATAGGGTTCGACACAGGGTTATGTTACAGTAAACATAAGCCAAATTCATGTATTTCTCTGTAATATGAAAAGAACCACTGCAACATACTTGTGAATGTATACTTTTGCACAATGAATGTAAGGGAAACAACTTTGGCAATTTAATTGTCAAAATTTCTGAATCGATGAATGAATTAAATTGTGAATGAATTGTAAAATATGTGTCCTGATATAGTTTTCGCTGATTCTCTTGACATATTTATATGATTTTTACAGAATATTATCTGTTTTTTCACAAAATTTATCTACGATCTGATACAAATTATCTGAGTTCAAAAATAATTTATCTTAGTTTCTAATAAATTTATCTGAGTTCTGAAACGCATTATCTGAGTCCAGATGCAATTTATCTATTTTTTAGATAAATTTATCTGAGTTCCGAAACACATTATCTGAGTCCAGATGTAATTTATCTGTTTTTTAGATAAATTTATCTGAGTTCTGAAACAAATTGGGTGACTTCTGACAGTAATTATCTGAGTTGACAATAAATTATCTGAATTCTGAAATAAACTCTATAACTTCATAATCAATTTATATGAGATATAAAGCAATTTATATGACTTCTGATACATATTTAATCTCACTTATAATATATTTTTATTATCAATTTTTGAAAACACATTTTAAATGAGATAAAGAATTATATAAGTGATTACTTATACGATAAACAACACAATAAACAGTAGTAAAATGTCTGTCATTTTGACTATTTATTCACTAATCAGAATTCATATCGTATCTTATATACATGCTAAAGGATTGACTAATATTATACAGAAACTAAAGTCAAAGTCTATTTCAAAGATTTGTCAAATAATAGGCTCCTTGCAAGACTTCTTATTGTGACTGCCAAACCGACCACAACGCCCACATTTTATCTGCCGTGTCATCTCCCTTCTTGACAATATCCTATTTTTTTTTGGCCCGCCGGCTGTGCATTTTACCAGAGGTGGGAGAATAACAGCTCCAGCAACTGTTGCCTCCAGCATTCCGACAGTTGGAATTGGAAATATCTGCTCATCATATGAAGCCCTATATGAATCAGTGTGAAAATAATGATCCACATAAAAATTCAAGTCCTTTCCACTCTTTTGAATCGCAGCACAAGCATGGGCACAAGGAAAGCCATTAATCTGCCACTGATAACAGGAACATATATGATTAAAAATGTCGACAGTCACTGACGGGTAAGAGTGAACATCGTAAACAGTTTCACTGGAACGCCTGACAGTCCACGTCCGTCATAGCTGGATCAAAGCATCCAACCTCTTATCCATATCCGGGCAAATGATTGACTTCCATCTGCTGGAAACTCCCTTCCTAGTAGCCATCTGCTCCATTATTTGAACCCTTATTGTGTCCACCATCTTTGTAATTGGAAGATGGCGAGCTTCTTTAATCCAGGAGTTGAAAGATTCAGCTGCATTTGAACACATCTCACTATACCGTTGACCCTTAAAGTAGGCATTGCTCCATCTTTCATGAGGCAATCCAGAAAGAAATCTGTCACGTTGCTACCACCATGATGCCTCAACGCCTGCAACTTGGCATGGAATGCAGCTATGGTCGGGGCATATGCACATTCCCGAAGCATCATAACCATTCTCTCTCTAAATTCGTTAGTGTATCCACCTGACAGTTTGTCTCTCAAATTTGCATTCAAGTGTTGTAGGCAAAAAGCATGATGAGCATAGTGAAAAACGCTTGAAACACCCTCTATTAGACCTAGATTTCTATCGGAAATAAAAGTAATAGTGCGATCCGAAACTAGAACTTTCTTTAAATTCTGCAAAAACCACTTCCAATTGTCCTCGTCTCTGAGTCCACCACAGCGAAAGCAAGGGAAAATAAACCTGTGTCATAAAAAAATAAAGTTTTATACTCCAAGAAATAAATATAAAATAATAAATGGTAATCATTAATAAAAATAATCTCAAAAATAAAAGAATCGAAAGCAACTGCCATACCTTGATTTCCATTCTTCCCTGTTGCTGCCAACAAGTTTCCCTTGTATCTCCCTTTCAAAAAAGTACCATCCAAAATAACAAAGACGGACATGATTAAAATCAGAAATTGAAGCATAGAATGAAACAAACAGCCGCTTAAAGCACATAGTTGATTGGTCATAATCTAGCACAAAAAGGCTTCCTGGATTCACATCCTCCGCCACCTTAATGTACCAACGAAGATGGTCAAAAGATAGCGACGAATCATCATACAACTTATTTCTAGCCCTTTCCACGCCCCACCATGCATGATGGTATGTAATTGTAAGTCCATAATTCGCCTTAAAGTGGTGCACAACATCAATTGGTCTAGTGAGTGGCCTCTCACGAATATGATCAATCATTAAATCAGCAACCGTCTCAGATCTCATACGGCTGTTCTTCGAAGTTCGGACTGCTGCACCACACGTATGCTCATTATCTAATGTCCTGATATAAAAATGTCCAGATGACTTCTCAATTGATGCATGAACACGCCATTTACAACCCATCGAACGACTGCGAGAACATTCAGCTGTAACCCTAACTTTATCATTTTTCACATATACAAACTCAAACCCAACTTCCATTGAATATCTACACAAAACACTTCTAAACTCTGCAACACCGCCCTCAAACCTCTGTCCCACTTCTCTAATACCACTTGACCAGCCTGAAGACAGCAAAATCTTCTCATTGTGTGTGCAGAACTGCGGAAGTAGATCTGTCTCAATATCTGTGCCCTCATAACCCACTAATTGAATGGCATCTTCAACAAAATCATCAACGTTTTCCTCTTGATCATCATCATCTGATTCCTGCATTTCTGATACGAAAACATCCACTGTTCCCAATCCCATTGAAGACGCCAACATTGATAAACTCAACAAATCTGAGTCGCTGTCCAGCAAACACTTTAGATGGCAAGGCAATGTGTAAGTCAGACATACCATGTTTACTGCCAACATCTTCCATTTGTTGCAAACTTGACGAATTAAATCATCAAATCTCATGCCCAGACTAAAATGAATGACGGCAGTAAACATGTTATACTTACAAAGAAGCATTACCGGTTGCGCCATCTTTGAATTTACTAAAATCAACGAAGTTCAAAAGTCATCACAATCTTTGAAATTGTGCAGAATATAAAAAAAAAACAACAAAAAACAAACATTTATCTAAATTTATCTGAATTCTGTACACGTTTATTTGATTTCTGAACAAAATTATCTTATTTCTGAACAAATTTATATAAAAGTTATCTATATTTATTCATTCTAATTCAGATAACTTTGATATAGAAATCAGATAAAATCTAAAGAACTCAGATAAATTCGATATAGAATTCAGATAATTTTATAAAGAAACTGAACTAACTTTATAAATCGCATATGTATATTAGAAACACGGATACATTTGATTCAAAAAGTCACATCTATTCGATTACATGATTCCATCAACATTGCAGCTTTGAACAGAATTTCAAACTATTAAACAATTTAATGAGAAACAAAGTAACTTATTTGACATCTAGATACATCAGGCTTTATCTATACGAATCAAATCAAATAAAAAAATTAATAAAAAATATAACTATAATAAAAAAAAAAACAAATAACAAATCTGAACAACAGATCAGAATCCTATACAAAATAAATACTTCTCAAATAAAAATGAAAATGAGTATCAGAAATATAAATCTACAATTTAAACAAGAAAACTTGCATACACTCTGCTATGAATATAAAACCTTCCTTACCTCCGACCAAAGTTGAATATGCAATCTATTACGCACAAAACTCAGATCTACCTCCGTCCAAAGTTGAATCTGCAATCTCTTACGCACAGAAACTCAGATCTGATTCACAGTGAATCTACGAACTGCTTCAATCTGTAATCTCTGAAATATGCTCGCAATCTTCCCACATGAATTACAATCTGATTTGAAATAATCGTTGCATATGAATTACAATCTGATTCGATTCAGAACAGCAACATGTTTCCACAACGCTAGATCTATAATCTGTAACACATCCAACTCGTCTGCAATCTACTAACAATAAAATCTCCATCAGAAGTTTTCTAGCGTGACTGCCATTTGAAATCCAAAATAATAGATTTGCGGTAAATTACAAGGGCATATCAGTAACAGTCGATGAGTTATCACCTAAATCTGAGGCTACATTATCGTGACACGTTGCTGAAATAACGTTACAAGTTGGGGACCATTTCATTCCATGCTGCGTCAGTTACAAGGGTATTTTAGTCCTGAAAAAAGAAAACATGTATGCACAGGGACCTAAGGCTGGAAAAAGTCTAGCTGAATGGATCAAAGACTTTAAAAAGTTTTTCCTTGGACTGGAGGCTGGAAACATGGACTTATAGGGACCTTTCGCTAATTTATCCTATTTTTCTTTGTGTTTTTGGTAAATTTATCTGAGTTTTTTTTTTCAAAATTTATCTGAGTTTTTAGCACATTTATTTACGTTTTTTTTAAATCTATATGCGTTTTTTAGATTTATTTGCTTCTTTTAAAATTTATTTGTGTCTTTTCAAATTTATTGGGTTATTTGAAATTATTATATTTTTTAAATTATATTTTAATTATTTTAAATTTATTTTTATTTTTAAAAATTTTCTTTGGATCTTTTGAGATTTATTTTGAGTCTTTTGAATTTTATTTATATTTTCTTAGATTTATTTGGATATTTGGAAACTTATTTGCATCTTTTTAAATTTATTTACGTTATTTGATTATATATTGTTTTTTTTAATTTATTGCATTTTTTGAAATTATTCCATTTTTTAAAATTTATTTGTTTGTTTTTAGAATTTATTTTAAAATCTGGGGATTCCATTAATCGTGGGCAATTAAATGTTAGTTGGCCATTATTAATGGGATATCCCACCAATCATCGATTTTAATTTAAAGAAAGGATAAATTAGACATTTTAGGTATGAAAGGTATGAAAAAGTGTGGGAGGGACCTTTGGCTCTATGACTTTTTTTTTTTTTTTTTCTGTGGACTGTTTGCCACAAAGTCATATTTTGAGGGACCTCCGGCCGAAGCCCCAAAAAAGAAATAGAGGAGACAAATGTGTAATGTGTGAGTGGAGATATAAGAGAGAATGGTGAGGTTTAGAAAGGAAAATTAATAAAGAAAAGGGGTGGAGTCGAATGGACGTGTGGAGTGGACATGAGATGGTGTTAACACCTCTAAGGGTTGCCTCCCCCTTTGGAACGTCCAGCAACTTGGGGTATTTATGTCCTTTTGAATTCTTGCTTTGCAAGAATTTTAAGTTTGAGAAAGTCGTGTGACTTGGAGTCTAAGTCGGGTATGGTTTTTAGAAGGTTTTCTAGAGATTCTAGGACTTCTTTGAAATTTGTTTCCCACTTTGAATATCCTGCTTCACAAACCCAGTTCTAAAATTAGCAGTATCCTTGCTTCTTTCAACTTCTCCACTTGGGCCCACTTTGGATTAAAAATTCCAAAATCTTAATGTTGAATTGTTTTGCTATCTTGGAAACAAGATGGCCCCCACATGGGCGCGCATACCTAGGACCAGCCATGAATGGGCGTCACTCCTCTCCACTCCTCTCTTGCAACTTTCCTTGATTTCTCTTTCTTTATTTTCTTCCCTTTCCTCCTCCTTTCCTACTTTAATTTCTTCCTCCACAAGTACCTAGTTACTTTCTTAAATTTCAAATTTGAATTTCTAAATCCCAAAAATCTTCTCTCAAAGAGGAAAGGAGAATTTCGAGTTTTTGAAACCATGTGGACCCCACCTTGGGATTCATGCCAAGGTGGTGGGTCCCAATCGTGGCTTCTCCATGAGTTTTTTTTGCCATTTTTATTCTCTATTGATTTCTTCCTCCCGCGGGCCCAAATATGAATCTCTCCTATACAAAAATATGAAATAAATTAAAAGAATAATTTTCATGAGAAAAAGAATAATGCGATGCATGGGGCCCAATTCACATTAAATATGTGCATGATATGACACCATTTGATCTCATTTTACTTAATTAAACCAAAGGTGAAGAGAAATATCATCATTTCATGTGTGAATCAAAAGTTGCAAGAAATTCTTGACTTTCAATGTCAAAATTAGAAAGTTTCATAATTTCATGTAAAAATATGATTTTTCAATGAATTTTGACTTGAATTCAAACATTGATGCATGAAAACATAAAATCATGAATTTCTAATAAAATGAGGCATAAGTACTTAAATCCTCTAAATTAATGATGAAAATATGCATTTTTAAGGACTTATAAAAAATAAAGGTCCCTAAACACCTCACACCTTAAAAAGGTCTTGGTACATGCAATTACCACCTAAAGTGGGTTGCAGAATCAAAACTAATGTCTTCTACTTTTTTGCAATCCAATAGGCCATAGAATTAGACTTGAATTCTTTATATTTTTATCGAACTAATAAACAAAAAGACATTTAACTTCATATCTCAAATCTACACCCCATCCAAAGAAAAAAAGAATCCAACGTATAGATTTACCATTATGAGGTTCTAATTCATGATCCAAACCATTTAACATTCCAATAAATTTTAAAAGATAAAGTCTCACATATTAGATCCTCATAGATTTCACGAAAAATGGGAAAAACCTAAAAGCAACTTATTTGAAAATGGTACTTCCAAACAAACATATAAATGCTTCACAAATGTAAATATTTAATATTTGAATTTTACATATGTCAATTTCATTTCATATCCCATGGAGAAAAGACAAATTACCCCACACAACGTCATTTGTTTGCATTCATTTGCATGTGTAAATGATGTAAGTGCGTGATAATTATACACCATCATATTTATTTGTGCTCATTTATGCATTGTGCATTAAAATCGTATTTAATGATGACATTTCCAAGTAAATCATTCTATAATTGAGGAGGGGAATGTACCTACATATGTAAATAAGGAGCAGTTGGTACAGATTGCAATAGGGGTTCATCTTCTTTGTCGAATTTAGGAACCCGAAGATGTATAATTCCATATATGAAATATTCATAAATTTTGAGATATATATTTGCGAAAAAAGATTAAAAAAAGAAGTCTTGAACTTGATTTTTTTCTCAAAGTAATTTTTATTCAAATTACACAATGCAAATTAAAATGGATGAAAATATTGGATATATATAAACATGACTTTCTCGGTTCTCTTGTCCCACTTATTTATAATTATTGAATGATTAATTATTCTTCTATCTGGTTCTCTAATATGTTGAATGCTAACAAGCAGGACAATACAAGCATATACTTAATCTGTTGAATGCTAACAAGTAGTCTCATTGTTGCATAACAATACAAGCATATGCTTATCAATCTACATAATTTTTATAATGCCTGATCTTAGATAGAAGGATAATTATTTATTAATTATAAATAAGTAAAATTAAAAAAACTAAGAAAACTAGACTTATATATGTCTTAACACAATCTAATATGGGTTATGTGATTCGAACAAAACATGATTTGGCTTTGAATAAGAGTTAGATTTTTATACGACTAGAATCATTTCAATTTGAGTTATGTGATCTGAATAAAAATCAAATTTACATTTGAATACAATTAGGCTCTGATTTTGAGCAAAAATAAGATTGGAATATGCAGTTAGATGACCCCATGAGTTGAACCGTACCCTGTCAAAAGTTAAAATTTGAGTATTTTTAATTAAGATTTGTAAAAATAATCTTACAAAAAAGAAGAAGAAATATTTATACTTTATTTGACGGTGACTTTTTAGCCATTAAAAATATGAGCTTCACAATACCAACAGTTCAATCGGATATAAACTATAATCATTTCCACATTTGAAAAAAATGAAGCATGACGTGTAAAGCATATTACTTCTTTATAAATTCTTATCATATTTTGGGATTTTTTTGAAAAGAAGCTTCAAATATCCCCGTTCCTCCAAAAGCATCCTCACATAAATGTAATGTCCAAAAGCATTTTATACTGTAGACTTCATTTATTTTCTAACCAAATTGCCCTTCAATTTATTTCTTGGGTCATCGAGACTTGGCCGTGTTCTCGCATTAAAGTATTTTGCGATTCGTTATTTTTGTTTCAACTCTCAAACTAGCTAATTTGTTCTGGACATCAAGAGTAGTTAATATCTATTTTAAAATCATATTTTAAAGCGAGAAATATGAAGGAAAATATCCTCAACCCTGTAGCTAATCCTCCATATATGTAGCAAAAGTAAGGTTACAAATGAGGAATGGAGATAAGCACAATCTCTAGTATTTCTTTTTGTCTAAAAATGATATTGTTGATTTTTTTTAGCAGAATCTCTACATATTGTACTAAAAAAAGGGTCGCAGTGGGTACATTCCCTATTAAACAAATTCACAATTGAATGGTTCAACTCATATATTCATAAAAATCGATGCTTCAACTTCAGAATTATTAGTCAAACCTAATGCACATGTATGTATCTTATTTGAGAAAGCTTTAACTATCGAACTCATGAGTCTCTTCTTTACATTGCGAGTTGATTCTTGACATCGTGACTTAATTATGTCGATGTTCAATTCATACTCAAAAGTGAAGAAAGTGGGGAGAGCCTTCTAAACTTTGGAGCAGATTCTTCTTAGATCGTACTAAAAGTAGGGTCAAAGTGCGTACATTAACCATTAAACAAAATAACAGTGGAATTATTCAATCCCGACTTCACAGATTCTTGAGTTTGACATGACATTCATATCCCTTTAAAAGTTCCAAGTGAGGTTATGTTGGATTCCTATAGGTTTGACCTAATTTTCTACTAATTATAGTAAAAGTACGTTCATAATGAAGACATTATTAGAGCTTATAAAAAATATAAATCAATCTACTATGATAGAGAATCTAAATGAATGATTGGCGGATGTTGGTGAATGGAAATGAACAGAAGCAGAAAACCCGAGTTCATGAATAAAGTTGGCCACATATATAGACACTAAATATTGAACTCGTGATTGTTATGTCTTACACTCGCGAGTCATGTGTCTAGCTCGCAAATATCATGTCTTTAACTTATATATCAAAGATAAAGTGAAGGGCAATTTGGTCTAAAGAAAAATAAAGTTTAATTGCAATATAAGATGCTTTTGGGGCATTGCATGTATTTGATGATGCTTTTCGAGATATAGAGATATTTGAGGGGTTTTTTTTTCATTAAAACCCATTGTATTTTGGGGATTTGACATTTCAATACCCCTTAAACACTCAATCCGCAATTTCATGACTAAATCATGACTAAAAGTCTCTAAATGTCATTAGAGTCGTTTAACTCTGGTATACTTTTTTTTTTTTTTTTTTACTTTTTTTACTCTGGATCCCATGATATCATGGGATTCAAGTAGCTTTTCAACTTTTAACATTTGGATCCCATGATATCATAGGTTTTTAAACTCCCATGATATTATGGATTCAAGGGCAAAAAAGTAAAAAAAAAAAAAGAGTGTACTAAAGTCAAACGACTCTGGTAATATTTACAGAATTTTAGTCATGCAATTGGAAATTAAGAGCTTAAAGGGCAATAAAATGTCAAATCCCCTTGTATTTTTACACCAGCTCAATTTTAGATGGCACCCATGACTTGAAGTAAATTCAGTTGTATACTCGATAAAACAGGCATACCAGCAAAGAGAATACATTTAATTCTCTTACTTGGATTTGGATAGAGGAAACCAAAAAGAAAAGCCATTTCTGAAAATAAAGGGTGAAGAAATAGGGGTGGTTTCCCTTTCAATTTGGAATGAGAGAGAAATTTTTGTTTACTGTGGTTTTCTCAAAATAGAACCAATGAAAATCGTTTGCTTCGTTACAAAGCTGCCTGGTCTTCGTACAAATATTCTTTCCCTTCTTCAAATGCCCGCACTCCATCTCACATTTCAGCAACTCCTATCCTATACAAATCTTCAGACCTTCAATTTCAGATTGCATTTCTCGACTTCTCCCACCTCATGGAATTCAAGTTCCGAGCACGAGAAGATCCTGTCTTGCGCCATTTCCCACATATGCCCGTTTCCCTGCTCAAGCTCTAGTCGGTCTCTCTCATTCTTTATTTTCTCTTCCTTTGATTTCTTCACTGTATATAGCAAGTAAACCTCCTGGTGGAGGCATTAAAACTGAAGCTGCAGTTGATGTGGCAGAGTTGATGAATCAGAAGTTCAGAACAAGGCGAAGGAGGAGTGATCTTGTGATCTGTGTAATGTGCGTGTAACGAGGGAATGGGATCTGAAAAGTAGTCATCTTCAAGGGAAGAAACACAAGGCGTAAGCGCAACAGAGGAAACCACTAATAGCAAGAGAAACCGGTGGAGGCAATAAAATTAAAGCCGAAGAGTTTGTGATTCCAAAGCTGGTGAAAATGGAGTGGTCTTGCGATCTTTGTCACGTGATAGCACCGAGCGAACAGGCTCTAAATGAACATGTTTATGGGAAGGAGCACATGGCCAAAGAGGAGGAACTGCTAATAGCAAGTAAACGTGATGAAGGCAATAAAATTGAAGCTGCAGAGTTGATCAATCCAAACAATGTGAAAGAGGAGTGGTCTTGCGCTCTATGTCAAGTGAGAACCACAAGCGAACAACTTCTGAATAAACATCTTCAAGGGAAGAAGCACAAGGCCAAAGAAGAGGCGCTGATAAAAGGAAGTAAACCTGATGAAAGCAATGAAACTAAAGCTGCACAGTTGATAAATCCAAACAAAGTGAAAAAGGAGTGGTCTTGCACTTTGTGTCAAGAGAGCTCTCCGAGCGAACAGGGTCTAAATGAACATCTTCAAGGGAAGAAGCACAAGGCCAAAGAGGAGGACCTGCTAATAGCAAGTAAACCTGCTTCCTCCTCTACGATCTCGAAAAAGGCTGACAATTCTAACACACTTGAGAAGCAAGGTGTGACCAGCAATGAGCAAGAGAATAA
The DNA here is from genome assembly GCA_012931725.1 of Litsea cubeba. NCBI lineage: Eukaryota > Viridiplantae > Streptophyta > Magnoliopsida > Laurales > Lauraceae > Litsea > Litsea cubeba. The sequence continues at coordinate 79,705,897 of CM022949.1, read as the reverse complement.
ATTGGTACAACAGGTGCCGAAAGAAGCGAAGGAGATTGTTAGCAAGCAACCCCTCATCCAATATTATTGTGAACATTGCATACTGCAGTGCAACAGTGAGAGCATGCTTGCGTCTCATTTGAGTGGGAAGAAGCACCTTTCCTGCATGCAGAAGCTCAAAGCTCTACTGGTGAAGGTAAGCGAGGAAACTAGAGCAGATTTGGTGGCCAAAACAATGGAGGAAAATATTAAACCTAGTGGCAACAACAACAAGGGACCAGCTCTGAACAAAGATGACAAGTCTAATAAGCTTGTGAACGAAGTCATGACCACCTCCAGCTCAAAGGAGCTGCAGAAGCTCCAAGTTGGCCAGCCCCTGCAGCAAGTGCCCAAAAAACAGAGTAAAGCAGTAAAAAAGCTTCCCGTCCGTTGTGAACTTTGCAATGTGGAGTGCAACGGTGAGCACATATTGGAGTCTCATTTGCGTGGGAAGAAGCATCTGGCTCGCATGAAGGTTACTAATTACATGATTAAGCCATATCTGGCCGGATGAATGATCCTAGCAGTTGAAAAAAATTGATCAATATGCGCGCGTGTGGTTACCGTTGGATAAAAAAAAAAAAAAAAGAAAGAAAAACAAAGAGAGAAGTTCCTAGCAGTTGAATGATGAATCTTTTTTGTAGTCGCTAGGACATATATACTTCTTGTTGAGCAGGTATACTAGTTATCCTGTACTTGGTTTTGGTTATGGTTAGGCATACTTCTTTAGCACATAGGTGTGCTTCCTTTACTTGGTTCTGGTTATGGTTAGGCATACTTATTTAGCACATAGGTGTGCTTCCTTGTATGATCTCTCTGTTGTAGGTGGTAACCTGTTTCTTTCTTCCTTTTTTTCCTGTTTTGCTAATGTTGTTGTAACCTGTTTCATTTGGCGTGCATTGTTATTGTTTTTTACTAGCCTATGGTATTAGTACAAGTTCATGTTTGAAGAGACTGAATTGTGGATAGTAGTTATACTTCCTCTCGATTATTACTAATGCTTGAATTCCTTTACATCTTTCACAATCAATGCTTGTTTTGACTCCAAAGTCTTCTATGCTATTGGATTTTTAGTTGCATGTTGTGTATTCTTTTGTGATAGATCTTTTGATATTCCTTGATCAATCACCCAAATTGTAGAAACATGGAAATTAATATTTCCAGGTTATACTAATTAAAAGGAACAAGAAGAACAAAGAAAACTTAGCTTCCATGGGGGAACCATAAATGCAGAATTACTTGTTGGAGATGCTGGTTGATATTGGATGTAAACAAGAACTCAAAATGACTTCCGAGTCTTGGCCCATTTGATATATAGGGCCAAGCAAGGCTTTAGTTTGGCCGGCTTCCTAAGCTTTTTTCTGTGCCTGGTGCCCATTTAATAGGAATGGTTATCCGTGCTTTGGCTGACCCAACTGCGTCTAATTTATTTAATGCAATGGGGAGTTTTTGTTTTCTTGTTTGGATTAATGCCATTATTAGGGTATGGTGTTTTGATCGGTTATTTATTTTGGGTATATTTTTTGTTTTTCTGTATTGAATACATAGGAATTCATGGTCAAATGAGTTCACTGGAAGATTATTAAGGGCTCGTTTGCCTTCCACATAGCAGATGTGAAAATGAATTTTACACATGTAAAGGGTTCATATATAACTTTATACTGTAACCAAAGACTCAAATAAGTTCCAGTCCCCTTTTGTTTAGGATAGGTACTTGGTTACTTCTTTTTTTCACGAAATGAGTTGTCCTTTTCTTATTCTTTTTTTCTTTTTACTTTCTTTCCGAAAATTGTATTTTCTTTTCACTCACTTTCCAACGAACTTCCTATGGTGGGCACGCCTATTGAAAATCTGATCTGGTCAAATGCACGTCCGCTAATTCTACTTGATCATAAGCAGTCTATATTCCAAGCTTCAAGCCAAACCAGACTTCTTAAGCAAAATTATAGTGGAGCAAAGCGTGTTCAATTGTCCATGGCAGGCCACTCTTAAGAGAATTGTTGTACTAGCACTACACCAAAAATAGAAAATTGGAACGGATTACCGTTCCTAATCCGTGTGTTCCTAATCCATTCATCCGTTCCAATTTCCTATTTTTGGAACGGATTAATTGATTAGGAACGGTTTAGGAACGGATGAACGGATTAGGAACACACGAATTAGGAACGGTAATCCGTTCCAATTTTTCATTTTTGGTGTAGTGTAGATCTGAAGCAGAGCCACCTACCTTAATCTTAAGGTTGCAGAGACTCGCAGCTAAATGGGGTCTCCCTCTGGCAAGGAATCACTGCACTATCCATCAGATTGATGCTTCATGTGAATGGAAGCTTTTCATTTCAAGATAAGGTTTCTCTATTGGTTTCCTCAAAATCCATGGCATTTCTAAGTAGACTGAAACATGTTAAAGGTAATGGGTTCAGGTCAGGTCATGGGCCAATGTGCAACAACCCATCTCAGGAAACAAGTGCAGAAGCTCAGTCAAACAAACTCATTCAAATAGAAACTGCTCACTTGAAATAAGGATCTCTGGAACTAATCAGCTGCTACTTTCTGCCACCTATCAGCTACTGTTGAGCATAAAATGGAAACTTAAACTAGTGAAGTACTCTATAAATACTCAAAGTTTGTAACCAGAAAACTCACTAAATTGATAACAGTGAATGTCTGGTAGTGTTCTCTTCACATAGTTCTCTAATGTTTTGAAACGTCTATCACTCATTATTATTTATTTCTATTTGTTATTTTAAGATGGTATCAGAGCTTGAGTGATATAGACGGTTTTTTCAAATCTTTCTTAAAAGAACACTAGGCACCGTCAATGACCACTTCTCAGACTTCACTGTTGTTATCTGTCAATTCACTTCATCATCTTATAAGCATCAGTTCAGTAAAACTGAACATGACAAACTACCTTATTTGGAAGGCTCAAATTCTTCCTCTTATTCAAAGCCTTAGTGTAGAAGCACATCTCTACAATCCACCATCGGCGGAGACCATTCTCAACAATGCAAATGAGGCTGTCACAAATCCTGCTTATGCAACTTGGAAGAATCGTGATCTTCTACTCAGAAGTTGGGTAACAGGTACCTTATCTGAAGAGGCATTATATTTTGTAGTGGGTTGTAATTCAGCCCACGATGTCTGGAGTGCACTCTAAGAGAATCTTCTTCAAGTCACCAAAGACCGAGAAGTGCAATTAAAACAACAATTGCAAGACATGAGGCTAGGCTCTCAATCTGTGTCTGAGTATCTCAAATCTTTCAAAAAAGTATGTGATGGGTTAGCAGCTATACTAAAACCTATAGCTGACGATGACAAAGTAATTTACCTGTCTCGCGGTCTTACGGAAAAATACAATGTCATAGTCACTTCAATGCTATCCAAATCACCTTTCCCTTCATATTCACAATTTGTCACAGCAGTCCGAGGATATGCTCCGCGTTTGCATAGCATGACCTCTGAATCTCCACAAACTAACCTCAATGTGGCCTTTTTTGCAAACAATCCAAATGGGGGTGGTCGTGGCTGAGGTCAAGGGTTTAATTCCAAGGGTAGAGGTTTTGCACCTGCTAGCCAGAACTATAACAACCAGAATAGTGGCTCCAACAACTTTGTTCCTACTAATTTCAACAATCAGCACTTTGGCACAAATTCCTCATTTCGCTCGTATGGTCAAAACCAACAACACAGTACTTCAAAAAACCATGGATTTCCTCAAGGAACTATTACCCAACAACCTCCCAGCACACCCAATGGACCCAGTTACACAAGGCCACCACTCATTTGTCAAATTTGTGACCGCCGAGGTCACTCCGCCGTCAAGTCTTGGTATCGATGGGATTATGCATATCAGGCGCGTGATGATGTACCTCAGGCAATGACGATTGAGGAAGTTGATCCTATTCTCTATGTAGATACTGGCGCCAGTGCACACACCGCCAATGATGCAGGTACCCTCACAAACTTGGCCCCTTATAAAGGTTCAGATACAATTATGATAGGAGATGGGTCTCATTTGACCATCTCCCATATTGGGGATTGCATCAAGTTCCAAAATCTTAAATTAAATGATGTTCTTGTTGTTCCAAAAATCAAGAAGAATCTCATCTCTATTTCAAAATTGGCAAGAGATAATACCTGCGTCTGTGAATTTTCTGACTCTAACTTTGTGATCAAGGACCAAGCAACAGACATGATTCTGGCATTAGGGAATAGACAAGGGACTTTATATGCAGTAAGTAAGGATGCTGTCTGTGAATGGAAGCTTTTCATTTCAAGATAAGGTTTCTCTATTTGTTTCCTCAAAATCCATGGCATTTCTAAGTAGACTGAAACATTTGTTCAAGAAGATGATATCCAAGCTGCTGTCACTCACAAAAATGAAGCTAGTAGGGATTTTAGGAAGCTTAGCAATATAACCGATTGCTATAAGCTCTACGCAGCCATGATATACTCAGGATGTTTAGCTTAGAAGCGAAGATCTGAAGCAAGAAGTATACCCACGATCTAGTGAATACTCTCAAGATTTCTATTCTCCATCCAATTTTGAGATCGAACTCATGGACTAAGAGTGTTGTGAATCTCAGAAATCAGAAGGCAGTGGAGGTTAATACAATGTAGCTATTGCAATATTTATGCTTCTTTTGTAGTTTCTCCTATGTCTTTTGGCTTTCCGGGGCTGTGGGATTTTGGGTGGCATTGTGCTGACCAGGCTTGTGGGTTTAGATTCCCCTAGGTTTCCTTATTTTGGTGGCTAGCTCTACCTTGGTTGTGTTTCTTGATTGGAAGATGCCCAACTGAGGTGGAGGTTCCCTCCAGCTATTTTGCTATTCATTATACTCTGTACATCTCAGTACTTGGAAATATACACTTATTTCTTTTTACAAAAAGGACATATCATGGGGAAAAAAATCAAAGAACTTAGACAGGGTCTTGATGTCCTGCAAAATGGGCTCTATGGACCAATCAAATTGTCCATTAATACCCTGCACCACTTCAAGCGCATATGAAAAGAGATGAAACTTGGAAATCCCCAAAGTGAAGTGAAATAAAAAGTATGAATAAAATATACAGTGAGTTATGATGGTATTTTATTTTTAGTTGTTTGGAATGGAATATTATTGACTATTGGTATGAGAAGTGAAGTTTTTTTTTTTGTCTTTTAGTTAATAAATATAGTTGCTTTTTTACTTTTTGTTGGAAAAGTTGGAGGGAGTTTTGGTAAAAAAGTGCTTTTGATGTGATGTTTAACTTGACTTCACTCCACTTGACTTTACAAGTGGAATTACCAAACTAGGCCTAAAGGTTGATCAGCCTCGCAAGAATAGCTCTCGCTTCACCTTCTTTTACGGAAGGGACAATTGGGCCTTCCTGATACCCTGCAAAAATAAATTTATCATTAAGCTTGATAACAAATCCAAAGCTTGACCTACCATCGGAGCTTCTAAATGCGACATCCATGAAGACAATAGCATTATCCTTAGCAAATGGGATTTTGAAGTTAAGGTTCAAGGATTTAGCCTTCTTCTCATTCTTTGCATGGGCATTATGGCTAATAATGATGCTTTTTGCCATGTTAATCGTTTTGGAAATATTAATCACTCCCTTTTTGAAAATAATTCCACAAGGCCCACCATAACTCTAGAGCCCATGATTCGGATTGGTAGGGATCCAGTTTCCTTTCCTCCTTACATAGCTTACAAAAGTTCTGCCACCAAACTAGGACATCCAGAATGAGTGCATCCCTAGTATGGAATCCTAGGTTCGATCCAAAGTCCAAACCATGTGGCTCCAGCATGGCTACATTGGAAAAGTGCATGCTTGATAGATTCCTCATGGAATTCACATATTGGATTGGAGGCTTTGCTACCAATGGACTTATCAAACAAGAATTTGCGAACCTGGATTGCCCTTCTAAGGAATTTCCACCCAAAAAGGAGAACTCTTTGCCGGAGACATACACGGCAAAAGGACTTTCATTTAATGGAAGAAGCTTGATTTCTATTATTAAAAGTGGTAAGGATCTTGAAAGCAGGTTTAATAGATAAGTCTCCATTTTTAGTGAAGGGCCACACTCTGCTACCAACTCTATCATTATTTGTTAAATAAATCTAAGTGTCTGAGAAAGTACTTCTGATAAGTCTATCATCCCATCTTTTCTCATGATCCCAAGGTCTTTAACCTGAAGGTCTGGGGTTGAAATAGTAGAAAAAGGTTTCCTAAGCCCTTATTATGAGGGGATCCAATTACATCTCCATATAGATCAGATCTAATTACTCTCAGATAGCTGAATGATTAAGAGGTTCTGCAGAAAGCTCCCTTGAGTTTCAAACAACCTCAAAAAGGCCATTGTATTATGTATTTAAGTATTTTTACTAAATCTAAAGGTACTTTGTTTAATTGTTAGTTTTTATGGATAAATGATGAAAATACGTTTTGTTTAATTGTTAGTTTTTAAGGACAAATGACGAAAATATCATTTGCTTAAACTTAGAAAATCTCTTCAGCTCAAGTGGGGCACACCTGTATGCACAATAATCAAGGGAGGCATGGCAATGAAGGCTTGGACGTGGACAAAAAAAATATGTAATATCAAGCCAATTAAATGATCATTGCCCATAGTTTTGGGTCATCAAAGTGGCATGGCTTTACACTATTTAATCTTCTTGTTATAAAATTAGAGATGTAAATGGTAATCGATTATCACCCAAAGTTCCAACGCATTAAGAATCGAATTTGAGCCCTTATTAAGTCATTGTTTTGAAATACTTAAGTCCCATTTTAAAATACATGTATTTTTTTTTGGGGTTTTGACCGTACAGGGTATAAAATACCCTGTATTCCTTGAAATGATGTTGACCAAAAGAATATCCCAAATATGGGTATCGTACAGAGAGGGTTTTTTTTTTTTCCTTACACTATTACCCTTTTTGTGCGATATCGCAAATATTTGCGATATCGCATAAACTGAAGAGTCATTATATGAGCTGCTCGTTTTTCCTCCGTTTGCAGCAAAAAGCAAGTCGTTTTCCCTCATTGTTTTCATATGACTGTCTTCATCTTTCATATCTTTTGTTCATCTAATACAATCAAACAAAAAAAATTAAGAATAAATTCCAAAGTATCTCCATGACCATAAGTTTTTAGTGTCTCAATGCCCAATCATTTTTAACATAACATTTGACAGAGCATACAAAAAACTCCAAACATGTCCAAATATTGTGTAAAAAGAATCATCCGAATGCCTTTGGAGAAATGAAAGAGCGATTGCTACAGCAAATACATTTTTAGGACATTTCATATCTTTTGTTCATCTAATACAATTAAACAAAAAAATTAAGAATAAATTTCAAAGTATCTCCATGACCATAAGTTTTTGGTGTCTCAATGGCCAACCATTTTTAACATAACATTTGACAGAGTATACAAAAAACTTCAAACATGTCCAAATATTGTGTAAGAATAATCATCTGAATGACTTTGGAAAAATAAAAGAGCGATTGCTTCATCCTTTTGAGAACCTCCTCTAAAGTTGAAGACAGCCACATGAAAACAATGAGGGAAAACAACTTGCTTTTTGCTGAAAACGGAGGAAAAAAATGGAGGAAAAACGAGCAGCTTATATAATGACTCTTCAGTTTATGCGATATCGCACAAAAAGGGTAAAAGTGAAAATAAAAAAGATGCTCTTTGTATAATACCCATATTTGGAATATATTTTTGGTCAACACTATTTCAATGAATGGGTATTTTATATCTTGAACGGTCAAAAAAAAAAAAAAAAACCCACCCCTTTTTTTTTTTTTTTTTTTTTTTTTTGTCCTCATTTGAAATGGGAGCAAAACTTGAGCCACAATTTTTAAAATTTCCCATTTTTTTATGTTGACTGTGGTTTCCTCGAAAAAGCAGAAGGTACGAACCAATGAATATCGTTTCCTTCGTTACCAAGCAGCGTGGTCTTGTACAAATACTCTCTGCTTTCTTCAACTGCTCACACAGTCGCACTCCATCTCACTTTTCGGCAACTCCTATCCTTCCTTCATTTACAGGTTGTATTTGTCGACTTCTCCCACCATTTCAGTTCTCATGGAATTTAAGTTCAGAGCAAGAGAAGATCGCGCTTCTTCCTATCTCGCGCATTTTCCCACACATGCCCGTTTCCCCGCTCAAGCAATACGAGGTCTCTCTCATTCTTTCATTTCTCTTTCTTTGATTTCTTCACTGTAAAGATCAGATACTGATTTCTCTATGCTTTCATCATTTTTCCTGCTGCTTCTTTGTCTCGATAGCTTCCGAGTTCCTGCTGCGAAAGCGTGAGGTCGAAGTGGAAGTCGGGAGGAATCTCACGTATGAGAGGGAGGTGGAGCTGCGAAGACAGGCCGTGAGATTCTCTCAAAGCACAAAGCACAAAGCTAAAGGGGAGGCTTCTGCTTCCTCCTCTCCAACTACTAAGAAGCCTTACAAGCCTAAAAAGCCAGCAAAGCAAGTCGGGCAGCAGAATAAATCGCAAAACATTGTGGGGAATGGGGAAAGTAGAGCTGATGTGAAGGTGAGAGTGGTGGTAAAGGTTAAGCAGGACAAGAATGCGGTGGTGGTGTCATCAGGAACTGCAGTGAGGGCACCAAAAGCAAATAAGTCTGGTGGCAATAAAAAGTCATTGTGGCATCCAAGGGGAAGCCCCAAGGTTGTGTTAAGAAATATTGATGCAGAAATATTGGGCTTTTGTTAAATATATATATTGGGCTTGACTTTCTGAAATATTTATAGTTGTGGGTTGTAATTTTCCTGGTTACAAAGCAACATATATGGGTGAGTGGGTTGTTTGTTTGTTGTTTAGGTCTTAAAATGTGTAGGTAGTGGGACTTATTAGCCCAATGGGTTGTAACTTTTTATTTAAAGTATCATGTAATGTAAGTACAATAATCCAATCCATAGATTATGCATTGCCCTTCTTGCATTTTACAACCAACAGCCCTAATTCAATATTGGAATAACATTGCTTTTTTTTGTTTACAATAATTTGAGAGAGAACCTTTCTCAAACTACTTAGGGTTGACAAAAACAAAAGAGGGAGAGCACAAGCCATCTTAATCTTGTCAGTGGGAAGGTACTAAGGGCCCGTTTCTTTCCTAGAATTTCTGGAATTCATGTCTGGTAGCTGTCTGGGATTTTGAAATGCTGGAATTCTGAAATGCTACTGAATCCTGTCATTTCTGAATTCCCTGTTTCATTTATGCCTGAATTCCTGCCTGAGAATTTCTGAATTTCTGAATTTAATGAATTCTCTGTTTCATAACAAAAATGATTTTTGACTAGAATTTTACTCTTATATGCATTTTTTATATACCAATTTAACCCATCAATGTATTTTTACAACTCAATACGCAAATGTGTTTAATACTAATTGTAAGATGTAGGAATCAATGTTGGGCCCACTTTCACAATTCAAGAAGCTAAAAAAAAAAAACATAATCTATGCAAACCATAACCAGATATGGTTTCATCATTGTAATCATTCTCCATTTTCACATTCAAAGTCCCCACCTTTTATCCCATGTGAACCCCACCTCCCCATCTCATTCCCACATACCCCACCCCTTTAATCCACGTGTAGAACTCCCCCACCCATTTCACTTTCCCCATCCCAGAGGTCACAAAACCCTCTCCACTCCACACAGCAACCCCATCTCCCTTGTTCTCTATTTTTCCTTTCTTTCTTCCATTCTGTTTTCTTCCTTCTTCTTGTTGATGGACCACTGAGACCCCTCCATCAAACCCTCTAAAAAAAAAAAACCAAAACAGAAGAGAAAAGAGGGAAAAAAAAATTACACCAATCATCTCAAAGCTCAGAAGAAGAAGAAACTGGCCTTCTTTCTCCTTGCCGAGGCCGGAAAACCAAAATCAAGGATGACCGTTGAGTACCGGAAAGCTCAGCCGGAATTCCTGCAATGGTGGGTTTTTGGAAATCCAGGTGTTGAGGTGGATTTTGAAAATGCTTACTTTTTGGCATCTTTAAATACAAGAATTTTGAAATGCTAGGAATTCTTGCCAAAGAACACTGGATTCCTGACAGGAATTCCGGAATTCCCAGACAACCGGAATTCCTGTCAGGAATTCCGGAAAAGAAACAGGGCCTAAAAGTGGTAGAGGGGAAGCAGAGCATTGGAAAGTAAGATGAGAAAATGGTGGCATCACAGACGATGGAATGGGTACCATCCACAGAAGAGACTGACAAAATAGCAGTAGGTGGAGAGACGTCTTGCGTTGCTTGACGGAAATAAAGGAAGAGAAGGACTGAGTAAGATCAGTGAATAGTGCTTGCTGTTGGCTTCAACTTTGCAGGGGGAACTTTCTAGTGTTGGGTTAGACTGGGGCTAAAGGCAGATGGATTTTTACTAAAAGTAGATGCACGTTTTCCAAAGACTTTTATTAAGATATAAAGGAGGACAGGACGAGGGCACATGGGAGCTGCCGAGAAGTTTCGTTGTGTATTTGCTGCCACACTGTACATGAGTATACATGAGTAGATGGATTGGGTTCGTTGAGATGAATGCACGTATTGGTTTGTTGCAGTTCAGTGGAGATCTTATCACATTTAGGCACTGATTTTTTTATTTTTGGCAGATCTAAATGAAATTCGTGTAGGACAAATAGGACAAGTTTGTGTAGAGCAGTAGAGTCAATTTTTACGAAAAGTTTGAAATTTCCACGTCAGTAAATTTTATAAATTTTAAATCTCCTAAGAGATTTTACGGAGAAATTAGAAATTTACGTTTGGTGTAAAAAAAAAAATTCTCAATAAATTATGTTAATGATGTTTGATGCAGCTGTAAATTTCTTTAGTAAAAACTACGAGGTGGGTGGGACAGTATAGGGTAAGTGGGGTTAGCAGAGGAAGGGAAATAACGAGGGTGGCTGGGAGGAGTGGGGGCGGTAGTGAGAAAATGGGGGGTCAGTTTTATGTAAAAATAGACTTCTCATGCCCCCATAGAATGTCTATTTCCAGGCCTAAGAATGAAAAGGCCGATGTGGCGAAAAAGTAGTTCCGCGGAAAACTGTCATGCCAAACACATGAAAAAGGAGTTTTCCGCAGAAATGGGCTACACAAATATGCCCTTAATGTGAGAATTGAAGAAAAAAGTTATATTTTTTTCACTAGAATGTTTCTAATTTTTATTTGTCTTGATCGGTTAAAGATTTTGTAGAGCAAAATTTAATATTGGTGTATTTGTGCAATGGACGAAATCTAAGAAAGGCAGATGTATTTTTGCTGAATGTAGATGCACGTTTTTCAAAGTAAGGACAACCCAGATTTTTTTTTACTGAATATATATGCACGTTTTTCAAAGGAAGGACGCAGATGCATTTTTGCTGAGAATGACGTAATGCAGATGGATTATTTCTCATTTCATGACTCTCCCGGTAGTACCACTGTTCCCTCCTGTTTATTCTCTTTCTCTCTCTCCTCTTGTATCAAAGAAGAATGAAGGTGGGTATTGGACAACAGCTCACCACTCTAATGCCATTCTTAGAGCACGCATCTCGATGATTTATTATTATGCGTTGTCATTTATCTCCATTCCACAATCCATCCACATCCAGCCCTATCTGGTTGTGCAATATCATCCATCCATCTCCTGATTTAAATCTTCCCTTCCCACATAGTCTCTTTTTTTTTTTTTATCATCCAACTTTTTTTTTTTTTTTTGTGAACATGGGTCCCACATGGGTTAAATACCAAACAAACAAATGGGTCCGTGGAGAAGAAAAGAAAAGGGATTAGACCGTACGATGGCAGTGGCACCATCACATGTGACCGTACGATGTGACTGGCCTATTAGTAGCCATCATGGACTCATAGCCTGGCCACTGATATCATTTGTCATCTTCATGTGGTATCCCAACCTATGATGCCATGATGTGCCCCAAGAAAAATTCTAAATGCAGTTCTAATTTTGCTGGATGCAGATGAGATGATTGACCGGTGCTGTCCTCTCCTGGCGCGACTCCCAAAGCTAAAGAAAAACAGGGTGTTGCTATGACTCTATGAAGGGCCATTCTAAATGCACTTGAACCCACTCTACATCCCTATGAGTATGATTGTACTTGGCATGTACACATGTGAGACAAATGACAAAATTAATTCAGAGAAAATATATTCCCTGAATTATATTCCCTGAATCATCTAGTTCAGGGAATATATTCTCTGAACTAAATGATCATATATTGAAAATTGTAAAGAACAACTTGCATTACATACTCTATAAATACTACTTCTTTGGATGAGATTTTTCCAAAAATTATTTATTCTCTTCTCAACTTCTCTAATCTACATTTCTGGTTTTCTCAATTCTCTTATCCCTTCGGATACTATTCGGTATTATGGACGAACGTATTAAGTTATGGGGTAAAGATTTACGCTTGTCAAGTGATTCAACTGAGGTAAATATTTGTTTAATATTACACTAACTAATTGTTGACTAAATATGCACTAATTTTGCTAGTTAATGTAAAACAGGATGACCAATGCGAAGTGATTACAGCAGCATCAGAAAATATTCAAGTTCAAACTGATTATACGGAGCAGTTTACAACTAATATGGTATAATTAAATTTTTTATTTCTTAGTCTTTTTAATCTGAATAAATACTAATTACTTTTTTCATTCTTAGGTATTTAAATGTCGCGAAGAATTAATTCAATGGGCACGAGCAGTTGGGCGTGCAGTTGGATTTGTTTTGACGATTGCAAGTTCGAATCAAGGTGAATTTGGTCAGAAGCCTTACTTGCTTATGCAATGTGAGCGAAGTGGACATTACCGGTCAATAAAGATTTCGTCGAAGAAGACTAGTACTAGAAAATGCAATTGTCCATTTCGTTTGAAAGGCATTAAATTAGAAGTCGGGAATGACTGGGTATCAATGGTCGTCTGCGGGATCCATAATCACCCTGCTGCATATTACATGGAAGGTCATTCGTACGCTGGCAGATTATCAGAGGATGAAACAGGCATTATGATTGATTTGTCCAAAAATTTAGTGAAGCCACGTGACATACTATCCACATTGAAGGCGAGAGATCCACTCAATGTGTCAACCATAAAAACCATTTACAATGCTCGTCAGAAACATCGAGTGGCAGAAACTACAGGGAGGTCTCAGATGCAACAATTAATGTTTAATCTCGATAAGCATGATTACATTTCGTGGCATAGAAGTCATGGTGAGTCAAACGAGCATCAAGATTTATTTTTTGCTCATCCTTGTTCACTTGATTTGTTACGTGCTTTTCCTCATATACTTCTTATGGACACGACGTACAAGACTAACAGGTTCAATATGCCACTTTTTGAAATAGTCGGTGTTACATCAACGGAGTTGACCTTTTCTGTTGCATTTGTATTCATCCAGTTCGAGAAAGGGGACAATTTTGCATGGGCATTAAGTTGTTTGCGTTCTACTTTGGACGGGTGTTCATTATCGCGAGTGGTGTTGACTGACAGAGATTTAGCATTAATGAATGCTGTGGATCGCGTTTTCCCCGAGTCAACCGCTTTGTTGTGCAAATGGCATATTGGGAGGAATGTATTAACAAATTGTAAGAAGCTATTCGAAGAAAAGCATGTATGGGAGAGTTTCTACTCCAAGTGGTTTTATCTAGTGGACTCTGATACCACCGAAGAGTATTCCAAGAGGTTGCTGACTATTGAGCAATCATTTCGCAGATATCCTAAAGCAGTCAATTACATCAAAACGACATGGCTGAATAAATATAAGGAGAGATTTGTGAAAGCCTGGACCAACAGATCAATGCATTGCGGTAACAGGACGACGAATCGAGCTGAAAGTCAACATGCAAGGTTGAAAAGGCATTTATGTAATTCAATGGGCAACTTTGAGTCCGTATGGTCACATGTTCATAATCTATTAGAGGCGCAATCCACATCCATTAAAGCATCGTTGGAACGAAGTGTCAATCTTGTGCGGCATGATTTCAGGCACTCATTGTACGACGAATTGAGAGGTTTTGCTTCTTGTTCTGCAATGTATCACATTTTAGAAGAAACAAAACGTTCTCATATTGTTGGGGATGATCTTGAAACTTGTGGTTGTCAAATCCGATTAAGTCACGGTCTGCCATGTGCACATGAAATCTATACATATATCTCGGAGGGTCGTCCAATTCCACTATCTTCTATTGATCTGTTCTGGAGGAAGCTGGACTTCATGCCTACCACTACAGTAGAGGATGATGATTTAAACTGCAATGTTGAGTTAGAATTGTTGGCCGACCAATTCAAAAAAAAGCCTCGGTCAGGTAAAATTCGGTGGTTACAAAAATTACGTGAAATTATTAATCCCTCAACCACTTTACTTGCAGAGCCAGAGGTGAAGAAGCAAGGTCGTGGACGACCTACTTCAAAGAAAAAAGATATTACATCGACTCGAAGAGACCCATCAGGATTTGAATATGCTGAGGCTAATGATTCTTTTTTTGTACCAGGCAGGCATAGTTTTGCATCATCTTATGTTCCCCCAGCGCCACAACCTCGAAGATTTTCTACTGATATGCAGTTGGAGTTTGGTCAACATAGTAACATGGACCAGTTGCATATGGATTTGCATCCAGAGTTTGGCTCATGTAGTTACGTTGACCAGTTTCATGTTGAATTGTACCCGGATTTTGGTTCACATAGTTACGTTGACCACTTTTCTACTGATTTCTATTCAGATTATGGCTCATACAGTTACGTCCACCAGTTTCCACCTCATTTGCTTCCGTATATTACATCTGTGACCGATGTCATTGCTGATGGGAATTGCGGGTTTCGTAGCGTCGCTATGGCTTTACATATGGATGAAGGTCAAAATGCATGGGCTATTGTAAGGTATGGTATGCTAACTGAGTTGAACAACAATGTTGATGAGTATGCATCCTTGTATGGAAGTTACAAAAGGCTTTCGTACATAAGAGAAGCGCTGACATTTTTTAAGACAGATAAGCCTGCACCATTGCTTCATTGGATGAATTTGCCGGACATGGGTCACTTGATTGCGTCGTGGTATAATGTGGTTTTCATTTTAAATAGTGAATCACAGAGCATGACGTTTCTTCCTCTACGGTCTGCACCACCGCCACCACAAGAACAACATGTAATTTGCATTGGACATGTCAATCAGAACCACTTTGTGGAGGTATCCTTGGTTCCCAATCCTCCAATGCCCCCTATCATGATCCAATGGGGTGCATACAGACACCAATGTGCAGCACAATGGGCTTTAATTTATGAACAAAACTTTGAAGACTACAAGCGGATATGGAATCCATCTACTGTATCCCGACCTACTGTACATTTGGATTCTGATTAGTATTGTTTGAAGACTATTTTGTTGTTGATTCTAATTAATATTGTTCGAAGCCAATCTAGACTATCCATTCTATGTTTTTATGTTCTCTGTTTTTTATTTCTTTTTTCACTTATTAATTTTGATTGTGTTTGATTTAGTTCCCAGTCAAAGTCAAGATCAGACTTGACTATTCTTCTTCAGTAGCGACAAATGCAATGACATATTAAAAGCTTATTACATGTTTCATCCAACCTCTTCAATTATCCAATGTACATTCAAGTCATTCTTTAAAATAGCGACATGACCGCATTTCAACTTCACTAACTCGTGAAATCAAGCCATAAAAGACAAATTTTTCAGCAATTTTTATCTTATGGGAAGAAGTGTCGACACCCTTACTTTATGGTGTCGACTCCATGGGACTTACGCATTTTCAACATCCGGACAGAATGATCACTCGCTTGACCCAACCTGTCGCTGGGTCGAGCGAGAATTCAATCAGAACCCACGAGTACGACCATAGCCACTGGAGACTTGACCTGACCTGCCTTGCCTTGTGGCTCCTTGGACGAAGAAGAAGAATGAAGGAAGGAAATGGCAAAAGCAGCAGCTTCCCTCTTCTTATCTCTCCTCCTCTTGCTGTCGGCCGTACACCCACCCTTCATTCAAATAGCAACCCCCTTTACCCATCACATCCCATCCCATTCACTTGTCCGGGTGCATGTGTATGCAGCAAAAACACTATTCAATTACCTATCCATCCCATCCCATCACATCCCATCCCATTCACTTGTCCGGGTGCATCTGTATGCAGCAAAAACACATCTGTGTTTAGATGCACCCGTTGGGTTAATGAGATAGAACCTCTTATCTTTGTTTGACTTGGATGTTTATGCACCACATTGGCATTTCTCGATGCTCTAGTATCATGACAATTGTGGTCTGATTTGTATATTTTCATCAAATCTTCTGATTCTTAGAATTTCTTCAGATCTTTTTAAGTTAAAACAAATGATCTTCGAAACTTTCAGTTCTATCATGCATTCATCCTCTCATAGTAGTGGAAATGGTTTTAGGTGGGTTGCCAGTTTCATGGTATCAGATATGACAATCATAATTTATGTATGTAATCATAATTTTGAAGTTTAAATGATCCATATTTTATTGAATCCCAGGGAAATCTATTAAAATTGTTCTCTCTCTCTCTCTCTCTCTCTCTCTCTCTCTCTCTCTCCACAGTTTACTCTGGTCAATGGTTGTGTAGGTGCAGAAAATAATGACCCACAATAAGAGGGTGCCTTATAGGACTTATCCGAGAAGATGATGGTGTCTGGAATATCTGGATGCCGCCCGGAAGCCTGGAAGGGAAGAACAAACAGTCAGAGGACCCTGGCCTGAGTGGCGCAAGGCTCTCCGATGCCAAAGTCAGTATATGAACTGGAACAATGGAAGGAGAGGAGAAGAGAGACAGAGTAACGACTCTGGTATGGAAAAATGGCGTACCTTAGATGGTGGCATGGGTCTCTATTTATAGAGTGTGGAGCGTATCTTTGGAAGATATTGTGGTGTGGGTCCCACGATTTGACTGAGAAGTCATGATCAGCCCACATTGCATTAATTGTGGTCCAATCCAGCCCACTATGCATTAAATGCTCGTCGGGTCAGCCCACATCGCATTTAATGCACATCTTGTTGGGCCAGATCCTGTTGGGCGCCTTTGGCGGTAGGAGTACCAGCGGATCCGCCCTCGGGCCCTGCCCTGATGTGGCTTCAGCCGCTGGATGGGACTCTGCCAGGGATCTGGCGAAGATTGTGGGCGGCTGGATGTCGCGTCTGTCCCACCAGCGCGTGTCCCTATCCCTCCACGTGCCTGATGACGTGGGGGATGAAGGGTACACGTGAATGTTCTCTTGCTTCGGCTTCTGTCTCGGCTTCTTTAGCCGAAATGGAGCTTTCTGCCGAGGTGGTACCCGTGGTGGTAATCCTTGCCGAGATGACGCCCGAGGTGGGCCAGTTCGGCGCTAAGGCCCTGAGCTGTCCGACTTCGGCCGGACCTCCTGTCCTGGTAGCCGGGACGAGCCTGGTGTCACGTGGATGACGTGAGGGTGGCACGTGAGAATGCTTAACTTGATCTGGTGGCTGTGATTAACTTAATCCTGTGGTTCGGGAAATCTCCCCACACAATTGCCCCCTAGGTTTTGACCTCTGAAGTGTGCTAGCCTTTAGGGGTTGAAAGCTAGAAGAATCCATCTGGGGATACTGTGATCATTACTTGGTGTCGCTTCAACTCTTCAAAGCAATAAATGCCCTGACCTGTCCGCCTTTGGAACCGAGCCGACGGCTACACGCGTAGTTTCCGCGCCGACTGCGTTGTCCCATTGATTGACGGGCTGTCTCATTGATTGACGGGCACGGGCTTTGAAGTGCCTCTTCGAATTCGGAGGCGGCACCCAAACGAGGGTTTCCCCTTCTATAAATAGGGCCGTCCTCTTCTTCTTCTCGCTTCTGAACCTTTTCGCCTTCGCCTCTGCTTTTACTTTCAATCTCTGCTCCGATTTCTGAGATCCGTTCGAGGCTTCCGGTCTCCGTTCTGGTTCCTGAGATCCGTTTGAGGACGACGACCATAGAACGCGCCTGGATCTGCCTCTGATCTGCCTTTTTGCCCTCGTAAGTCGCTCTGCTCTTTCGTCTGGTTTCTTGGGGGTTTTTCGATTTCTAGGGCTTTTCTTCGTAGTCACCCCTTCTAGACATGGGCACCCCTAGATTCAGGGTAGATTCTGATGAGGGCTTGGCCGAGTTTAGGGCTGCCTTCAAAATTCCGGAGAGGGTCCTCCTGAAACCGGCAGACCTTGCCGACGCTGCCCTGTATCGCTGCTACGGCGGCTGGATGCCGTTCCCTCTGATCTCTGTGATCGAGGGTGGGGTCAGGTTTCCACTGAACCCCTTGCTTAGGGCTTGCCTTAGCCTTTGGTCCCTCGCCCCGGGCCAGCTGATGCCCAATGGCTACAAGGTCATCATGGGCACAGCGAAGCTGAACGAGATCTTGGGGACCAACCTGGGCCCTCACGATATCGAGGACGCTTATGATATCTGCAAGGCTGGGGAGGGAAGATACTATCTCCGTGTGAAGCCGCAGCGAAGGGGCTTCGTCCTAGCCTTGGAGGATTCAAGTAAGAACGCCGAGGAGGATTTCTTCTGCGTCTCGGGGGACTGGGAGTTCGGCCCAGGCGAAGATAGGAGGCTGTCGGTCCCACGTCGCCCTGGGGAAGTCCCAAGTAATCATCGCTGCTTTTCTCCTTTACTGTTTTGCTTATCTTACAGGTGCCGAACTGACATTTTTCTTTGCCTGTCGAGCAGAGGCGGGTGCAAGGAGACGCCGAGCTGCTAGCGAAGGTTGGAAGAGGAACACCGAAGACATCAACAAGGTCGAACGGTACAAGGGGCACGAAACCAGGTCGGCCTGGAAACTGCTTGGGTACAAGCCGAGGTATCGCGGCCACTACCACAGGACCGGAGTTCCTGGGGCGGACGAGACACACCCTGACCGTCCGACCGTATCGGTTGCGGTGTTTAGCGGGATCCCCCTGACCGATCCTGTTGCCGACCGGACTGCGTCTGGAGCCGAAGCGTCCACTTCCGATCCGGGGCTGCCGGACTTGTCGCAGATAGTGGAAGCCTATACCTCGGACCAAGAGGAGGACATGGGAGGAAGCTCGAGGGAGGCCGCTGTCAGGGACCTGGCTGCCAAGTTTAGGCAGAGGTCAGCGTCTTCTGGGACTCCGTCGCCTACCAGTACTCATGCTGCATCGGGTCCGGTGGGCGTGGGCGCTCCCTCTGCTCCTGCTCCTGGGAGAGTCCGGCAACGATCGCCGGACCGCTCGAAGGAGGGGTCCCCGCTCAGGAAGAAGTCCAAAGCGGTGGAGAAGAGCTCAAGAGCCGACCTGCAGTCGGGCAAAGCTCCTGGGGCCAAAGCCCCTGCCGAGAAGGGAGGCGAGAAGAGCGCGCCGAAGGAAAAGAGTGCGCCGGCCGAAAAGGGTGCGCTTGTCAGCAAGTCGGCTGTCGGGCCAGCGCGCGAGCCTCTGATCTTGGCGGGACAAGGGTCCGGATCGGCTTCCGGGCCCCGGACTGCCCCAGCACCGTGGAAGCCGAGGATGGAAACCTCTACCGGTGAACCCTTGAGCGTCGAAGACCGGTTGCTGGGAAATGCCGAGGTGATTGGGGCTCTCGCCAAGGCCTGTGCTCTACCAAGAGATATGGAGACGCACGATAGGTACGAGGATGAGAGCCTGATGGTTTCGGCGATCCAGGACAACATTCGAGTAAGTGCTTGCAACTCCTCTCTCCATTCTTCAAGTAGCTTGGTCGAATCCTGACTCTGTTTCTTTTTGCAGAACGTGCAGAGGCTCCTAACCGTGGTGGGAAGGAGGGATAGGAGCGCTGCAAGAATGGCCCGCCTGGAATCCGAGCGGGAGAAGTTGAAAAAGGAGCTGGACGAGCAGCAGAAGGGATTCGAGGAGCTCAAGGCAGCCAGTGCTGGAGAATCTGCTCGGCTGGCGTCGGCTCTGGCTGAGGTCGCCGAACTCTCGTCTCGGGCCGACCACATGAAAAGCGAGCTCTGGGCGAGGAACAAGAAGGCCGCCGAATTGGAGTCCGAGCTGGCCAGGTTGAAGGCTGAGTCCACTGCTGAGGGGACGAGGCTGCGTGCTGAAACGGCGAGGTTGAAGGCTGCGAACGCCGAGCTCGAGAAGGAGGCCCAGTCCGCCTTCCAGGATGGGGTAGATCGAGCCACCGAGCTGTACGAGAAGCAGGTGGAGGAGATCACCGCCATCCTGTTCGAGGAGGGATGCCTGGCCGCACTGAGACGTGCGGGGGTCCCTGAAGACCACCCCGTCTATCACGACCTGCCGAGGTATTCAGACCTGGATCCCGAGCCGAGCTCCGTACCTACGACTGATAGTGCCCCGGTCGAAGCCCCTGCGGTTGTCGACGCTCCAGCTGCCCCAGTCTCAAGCGATGCCCCAGTCGCCAGCGAGGCTTTAGCCGTGCCTCAGGGTGAGACTTCCGCTCCTGGTTCGGCTGAGGTGCCAGCTGAAGCCCCGTCTGCCAGCGACACTCCAAGCGAGGGTCCCTGTCTTGGCCGAAGCTTCTGGCCCCTTGGAGACGGTGATTGACCTGGTCGAGTCGCCGAGACCGGAGTAGCTCTGCCTTGTGGCTCTTTTTGTAATACTTTTACTTTTGCTTTCAGCCTTGTAATCCTTTCCATTGTTAATGAAAAAGACTTCTTTACTTGCATATTTTTCTCTTTGCATCTGCTTTCTTTCTTACCTCTGGATGTGGATCGAATGGTATTGAATGCCTTTACTGTGTGGCGTGGCCCTTGAGGTAGAAAGAGTCAAACTGTCAGTGCTGACACTCCGTATTCTCGAGACCATAAATAGCAACAAACGAGGTGGCGCAGCTGACGAGGGAATCGGACGGATGTCTCCACGTGGCGCCATAGGGATCGCTGGTCAACAGCCGTGCATCCCCAGTACGCGTGGGAGACTTCGCCCTCATAACTTCCTTCGGAAACCGAGTCCTCCTCCTTCCTATAAATAGGGGAGGCAAGCTCGCCATGGGAGAAGGAATGAACATGGCAGTAGAAATCATGCTTGGGAGGTGCCCGAAACTTCTTGATCCGGGGGGGGGAACCCTGCGCCGTTGGACGGCTATCCCCGAGGGGGGATGGCTGTCGTGGTCTGCGCGCTTTCTGAAGGAAATCCCCGTGGACTACGCGCTTTCTGAACGCGGGTCCACGGCCATTCGTCCCTGGCCAGGCAGAGTGAGGATGCGCTGCAGGGGGACGGTGGCGCCTTCTCGTCCGACACCGCCCTGTGCGCCCGTCGTACGGCAGGCGGGATTGGGCCTCGCTGGTCCGGGAGGCTTCTTCTAGCTCTGTCGCTCCCACTGCCACCGAGGGTGTTGCAGAGCCCAGCGGGGCCGGAGGGGCTGTGCGATGCTTTGGTCTGACCAACCAGAGTGCATTGCTGCATAGCCCGGTGAAGTTCAGGATCGCTCAGAACCTCCAGGAGCCTTCTGCCTGAAGAGTCAGTGACGCCTGAAGAGTCAAGTGAAGATCAGAGTCTTTCTATCATTTTATTTTCTGCTTCATTTTCCGTTTTCAGAGGACTGCGATCCTCCTTGCTGTACTCTTCTTTCTGTTCTGTAGTTGTTGTAACGAAGCAGTTTGCAATAAATGAAAATGCATTTTCTGGTTAACCAAGCTGCGTACAGTGCTTTCGAGTTCCTTTTCTCATTTCTTTGCGCTATTTCGGAATGCTTGGATTTGTGTTTGAATGCTGGCATCATTCCCTTGGTCATGGCTGTTAAAGCGTGAGCTCGGCAATGATCTTTGAGGGGTGTAGAAACCCAGATATTAGGAATCCGGGAGCTTTGAGGGGTGTAGAAACCCAGATATTAGGAATCCGGCCGAGTGTCTGAACTCGAGGCCTTCTCTATAGCCCAAGGCTAGGAGTTTTAGGAAGTGACCGAGTCTGGACTCGAGGTCTCTTCCAGGGCGGAGGGCCCGATCTCGGCTGAGTAAGGACTCGAAGCCTCTCCATAGCCCAAGGCTAGGAGCTTTAGGAATCGACCGAGTCTGGACTCGAGGTCTCTTCCAAGGCGGGGGGCCTAATCTCGGCTGAGTAAGGACTCGAAGCCTCTCCATAGCCCAAGGCTAGGAGCTTTAGGAATCGACCGAGTCTGGACTCGAGGTCTCTTCCAAGGCGGGGGGCCTAATCTCGGCTGAGTAAGGACTCGAAGCCTCTCCATAGCCCAAGGCTAGGAGCTTTAGGAATCGACCGAGTCTGGACTCGAGGTCTCTTCCAAGGCGGGGGGCCTAATCTCGGCTGAGTAAGGACTCGAAGCCTCTCCATAGCCCAAGGCTAGGAGCTTTAGGAATCGACCGAGTCTGGACTCGAGGTCTCTTCCAAGGCGGGGGGCCTAATTCATCGAAATCAGTCAGAGAGATGACAAGTCGATGACAAGGTGAAAGCTGTTTTCATTGATTGAGATTCATTACATCCTTAGAAGTAGAATTTCTTCAAATGGGATGCATTCCACGGTCTCGGCAATGGCTTGCCATCCAAGCCTTCGAGCTTGTAGGCTGACTTTCCTGCCAGTGAAACTACTCTGAACGGGCCGTGCCAGTTCGGGGCAAGCTTCCCCTCATTTGGTTCTCTGTCAGCTGGCAGGGTCTTCTTTAAAACGAGCTCTCCCGTAGTGAACCTTCTTTCCTTGACATTCTGATTGTATGCCCTGGCTAACCGTTGCTGATAGTCGGTTAGTCTCAGGGCTGCAGCTTCTCGTCGTTCGTTCCGCTAGCTCCAGCTCCATTGCCAGGTTCGTCTCATTTCGGCCTTGGTCGACCAGCTCTGTCCTCAGGGTAGGAAGGCCGATTTCCAGGGGAATGACCGCCTCCATACCGTAGGCCAGAGAGAATGGTGTTGCCGAAGTGGACCTCCTTGGAGTTGTTCGATAGGCCCACAGCACGCTCGGAAGCTCTTCTGTCCATCTGCCCTTTGCCTTGTCCAGTCGCTTCTTCAGGCCGTCCAGGATCACTTTGTTGGAGACTTCTGCCTGGCCATTACTCTGTGGATATGCCGGGGTGGAGTAATGGTTTCTGATGCCATGCTCTTGGCAGAAATCTCTGAAGGATTTGGAGTCGAACTGAGTTCCGTTATCTGAAATCAGGGTCCGGGGGATGCCGAACCTCGTGAGGATGTTTTTCCAGACGAAGTTCCTGGAGTCCCTGTCCGTGATGGAAGACAACGGTTCAGCCTCTATCCATTTGGTGAAGTAGTCCGTAGCTACTATCAGCCATCTTTTGTTCCCTGGAGCTCGGTGAAGGGGCCCCACAATGTCCAGGCCCCATTGAGCGAAGGGCCATGGACTGGAGAGGGGGCTCAGATCTTGCGCTGGCTGATGGAGGGAGTGGGAGAACTTCTGGCATTTCTCGCATTTTCTGGCGTAGACCTGGGCGTCCTTCTGCATGTAGGGCCACCAGTAACCCTGGCTGATTGCCCTGTAGGCCAACGAGCGGCCTCCTATATGGCTGCCGCAGATTCCTTCATGGATCTCGTACAGGAAGTCGTCCACCTTGGACGGGTGGACGCATTGGAGGTATGGGCCTGTGAAGGACTTCCTGTAGAGTTTGCCTTCTGGAGAGAGCCAAAAGCGGGCTGCCTTGAGCCTGATTTTGTGGGCTTCAGTCTTATCCTCGGGGAGCTGGTCATCCTTCAGGTAGGCAACGATTGGATCCATCCAGCTGGGGCCGAGGTCAGCACAGAGGACAAGCCGAGATGATTGGAGTTCTAGACTTGACCTTGATACTGACCCGACCTCGATGGTCCTCTTCTTTCCTGCTTCAACAGCGGAGGCCAGGTTTGCAAGCGCATCTGCGTGCGTGTTGGTATCTCGGGAGATTTGCCTGACCTCGGCTTTCTGGAATTGGGAGAGTAGCTTTTTTGCCAGGGCTAAGTAGGCCGCCATCCTGTCGTCCCTGGCCTGGTAGTCTCCAGCGAGCTGGCTAGTTACCAGTTGAGAATCGCTGAAGATTTCCAGGTGCTGGGCTCCGAGGACTCGGGCGCTGTTCAACCCTGCGATCAGTGCTTCGTACTCTGCCTCATTGTTCGTCGCTTTGAAGTCGAGGGTGAAAGCCTGCTCTATGACCAGTCCCTCTGGCGATTGGAGAACTATGCCGGCGCCAGCTCTCTTGGAGGTGGACGACCCGTCGACAAAGATCCTCCATGCCGAGGTGGGGGACTGCTGGACTTCTGTTTCCGCTGGCTCTTGCCCTGTGCCCCCCAGTGCCGTGCCGAGCTGGATCTGAGCCTGGTTGGGGCAGGCGAATTCGACTATGAAGTCGGCCAGAATCTGGGCTTTGATTGCAGTTCGGGGACGGTACTGTATGTCATACTGCCCCAATTCAACTGCCCACTTTGATATGCGCCCTGAAAAGTCAGCTTTTTTGAACAAGGAGCGGAGTGGGTGCTCCGTGATCACCACAATAGTGTGGGATTGAAAATAATGGGAGAGCTTGCGGGAGGCGGTGACAAGAGCCAACGCAAGCTTCTCCAACAGAAGGTACCTGGTCTCGGCATCGAGCAGGGTCTTGCTCGTGTAATAGATTGGCTTTTGAACTCCCTCATCCTCCCTGATGAGGACGGAGCTCACTGCGTGATCCGAGACCGCTAGGTATAAATACAGAATCTCCCCCCGAGTCGGGGTGGAGAGTAGTGGGGGTGACATCAAATAAGTTTTGAGTGCGGCCAATGCCTGGTCGCACTCGGGGGTCCATTGGAACTTCAAATTTTTCCTCAAAAGCTGGAAAAAAGGCCTGCACTTATCTGATGAGCGGCTGATGAAGCGATTGAGTGCGGCGGCCATTCCCGTCAGCTTTTGAACTTCCTTTGTGGTGGAGGGACTCTGGATGTCCTGGATGGCGGTGATCTGGTCTGGATTGGCCTCTATCCCTCTCCGCGTCACCAAGCTGCCGAGAAACTTGCCAGAGGCTACGCCGAAGGCGCACTTGGAAGCGTTGAGCTTGAGCTTGTAGGCGCGGAGGATGTCAAAGACTTGGCCGAGATCCGCCAGGTGGTCGCCGGAGCGCACAGATTTGACGACCATGTCGTCGATATACACCTCCACCGTTCGGCCGAGCTGGGCCTGGAACATCTTCGTGACGAGGCGCTGATAGGTCGCCCCCGCGTTCTTCAGCCCGAAGGGCATTACTCTATAGCAGTAAGTGCCGCGGGGGGTGATGAACGATGTTTTCTCCTCGTCGGGCCCATAGAGAGGGATCTGATGGTAGCCCCGGTAGGCGTCGAGGAAGCTCATTCGGTCATGACCAGCGGTGGCGTCAATCAGTTGGTCGATCTTCGGGAGGGGGAAACTGTCCTTAGGGCAAGCCCTGTTCAGGTCGGTGAAGTCTACGCACACCCTCCACTTTCCAGTTTTCTTCTTGACGACCACCGTGTTGGCCAGCCATACCGGGTACTGGACTTCCCGGATGGCCCCTGCTTTTAGCAGGTTGTCGACCTCTTCCACGACCGCGTCTGTCTGCTGCAGCCCGGTTCTGCGGGCCTTCTGCACTACTGGCTTGTGGTCGGGGTCGACGTTGAGCTTGTGGCACATGACCTCAGGGTCGACCCCGGGCATCTCACTTGGGTTCCAAGCGAAGACGTCCACATTCTGCATCAAGAACCGAGAGAGTTCGGCCCTTTCTTCGTCCGACAGCTGGGTGCCGATCAGGAAGAAACGGTCTGGGTCTGCCGGATCTAGCCGGACCTCGGCTAGGTCCTCGATGCTCTTCTTCTCAGGGTCCCTGCCGATCTCATCGAGGCCCTTTTCGAATTCGGCCAGGTTAACGCGCACTGGCTCCTTTACTGCTGGAACTGCGGCTAACACGCACTGCCTGGCCTGCTGCTGGTCTCCCTTCACTGTGACTACCTCCATCTTGCCTTCTTCGTTCTCATGGACGAATTTCAGCTTTTGGTGGTAGGAAGAAGGAACTGCCTCTAGCTTGTGGAGCCACGTCCTGCCCAGAATGACATTGTAGGGGGATGGGGCATCCACAACCAGAAAGTCGGCTGTCACGGAGGCTCCGCCAACTTGGGTGTCCAAGGTGATTCTACCCTTTGGGTAGACTGGTGTCGCGGACAACCCTAGCAGAGGTGCACGAACCTCCGTGAGGTCTGCTTCGGAGAGTTTCATCCGTTTGAAACAGTCGTAATAGAGGACCTCGGAGGAGCTGCCGGAGTCGACGAGGATCCTCTTTACGGTGAAGTCTCTCAACTTCATGGTGAGGAGCAGGGGGTCGTTGTGAGGAACCTGGACTCCCTCTAGATCTCGGTCCGAGAACGAGATGGCTGGTTTGTCGCGGCGGGCTTTCTTGGATGCCGGGGCGAGGTCGGCTTTCATCACTTCTTTCTCGTGCGAAGCCCGCCTGGCTTCGGCACGGGTCTGAGAGCTTCCCCGGGACGAGGAAGCGGGAGCTGAGGACGCCAGATGGATCACGTTGATGATCTTCTCTGAGTCCTCGCTGTCTGGAGCCTGGGCTGCGTTCTGGGGAGCCCGGCCCTCGCTGCCGCCGGCATCACCGGCCTTGACGAACTCTTGGAGGTGGCCCTGTTCGGCCAGCTTCTCTAGATACCCCTGTAAATTCCTGCATTCTCCAGTCCTGTGCCCGTTGCCCTTATGGAAGGCGCAGTAGAGCTTGCTCCGGGAGCCTTCGGTAGGTTCACTCTTCATGGGCGGAGGGTACTTGAAGAACGGCTCGGACTTGATTTTGGCCAGGATGCGGTAGATCGGCTCCTTGAAGACGACATTGACGCTCTGGCTGGCGCTGGAGGGAGGTCTGGGCTTCCAATTGCCCCCAGACCTGGACGACGAAGGCTTCGTCGAACTGGAGGCCCAGTCCCGCTTGGACTCCTGCTTCTGGGAGGGCCTCCCGCCTCTTTGCCGAGGCTGGCTATTCTTCTGCTCGGGCTCTGGATGCCCGTCCCGATCCTTAGCTCGGATCTCATCTTCTTCCCGGGCGATGAAGCGCTTCACCCGGGACATTAACTCTGACATGGACTCCGGGGTGTCCCCGGCCAAGTCCTTCCGCAGGTCGCTGCCGGGGATCAGGGCGTGCTGGAAGGCGTAGACGGATATCCCCTCCCTTGCGCCCTCGATCTGGCTGTAAATCGCCCAGAACCGGTGGGTGAACTTGGCGATAGTTTCACCCTCCTTCATTTTCAGGGCGATAAGGTCCCCTTCCTTCTTGGGGACGACGGTGTATGCTTGGAACTTCTTCAGGAAGGAGAGCTGGAGCTCCTTCCAACTGGGAATCGACTGCTCTGGGAGAGAGCAAAACCACTTCAGGGGAGGTCGCCCAAACTGGAGGAGAAGATCTTACAGTTTAGGTGGCCCTCATTTCCCCAGATAGACATCTTCTGGGAGAAGTGTCGGAGGTGTGCGGATGGATCGGACAGTCCGTCGTAGGGGACGAACCGCGGGACGGAGAATTTCCTGGGCAAGGGGGTGCGCTCGATTTCCTTCGTGAAGGGAGAGCCCCCAAGATCAGTGTGGCCGCAGAGCTGCTTCTGGTCCCGCATGTCCAGGTTGTGCTGGAGAGCTCGCCTGACACGTTTGTCGAACCACTCCTGCTCGTCGTCCTCCTCTGGAGTCTGAGCTCTGGACTTTCGCTTGGGGTGGCTCGGACTGTGATGGCTATGAGTTCGGCCATCGCGACTATGGTGACTCCGGCTGTTGCTCGAGCCTTCGTCACGAATCTGGCCCCGTTTCTGGTCCAGATGATGTCTGAGGTCCTCACGAGGAGGCTGGGTCGCCTTGCTGGGAGCGCCCTTCTTTTTCCCTTGGGGCTCAGAGACCTCCCTCAAGGAGGCAGTTTGCACTGCCTTCAGCTGCTGCTGGAGCTTGCGAATCATCCGCTCTTGCTTCCGGAGTTGCTTCTGGAGGAGGGCTGCCTCGGGAGCCTCTTTGGGGGGTTGAGCGTGGCGCGTTTCTCCCACGGCCACGGCCTTGTCCTTCCGAGGAC
Source organism: Litsea cubeba (assembly GCA_012931725.1). Classification (NCBI taxonomy): domain Eukaryota; kingdom Viridiplantae; phylum Streptophyta; class Magnoliopsida; order Laurales; family Lauraceae; genus Litsea; species Litsea cubeba. The sequence goes on along the minus strand of CM022949.1, from coordinate 79,677,952 downwards.
GCTGATGCTGATGATCATCGCGTCCGGGTGGCGGGACCTCGTCCGCTGAGAGTGAGGTCTCGACTCCCTCTTGGAAAGGGATCTCGACAAAGAGTTGGGAGCCCAGGCGGCCCTCGCCTGCAGCCGTCCCTTGCACCGCGCGGGACTGCCCCTGAGGAGGGACTTCCGCTGGAGTCGTGTCTTGCACCGCGCGGGACTGCCCCTGAGGAGGGACTTCCGTTGGCGGTGGTGGCAGCGCGAGCGCCGCTCCTGAAGATTCTACGCCCTTCTTAGCTTTCGGAGGCATGGCTTCTGAAAGGATGAGGTTAGGAAGATTGGGAAGGTTTTGAGAGGTTTGGATGGCTGGGATATTTCTTCCCCACAGACGGCGCCAATTGTAGGTGCAGAAAATAATGACCCACAATAAGAGGGTGCCTTATAGGACTTATCCGAGAAGATGATGGTGTCTGGAATATCTGGATGCCGCCCGGAAGCCTGGAAGGGAAGAACAAACAGTCAGAGGACCCTGGCCTGAGTGGCGCAAGGCTCTCCGATGCCAAAGTCAGTATATGAACTGGAACAATGGAAGGAGAGGAGAAGAGAGACAGAGTAACGACTCTGGTATGGAAAAATGGCGTACCTTAGATGGTGGCATGGGTCTCTATTTATAGAGTGTGGAGCGTATCTTTGGAAGATATTGTGGTGTGGGTCCCACGATTTGACTGAGAAGTCATGATCAGCCCACATTGCATTAATTGTGGTCCAATCCAGCCCACTATGCATTAAATGCTCGTCGGGTCAGCCCACATCGCATTTAATGCACATCTTGTTGGGCCAGATCCTGTTGGGCGCCTTTGGCGGTAGGAGTACCAGCGGATCCGCCCTCGGGCCCTGCCCTGATGTGGCTTCAGCCGCTGGATGGGACTCTGCCAGGGATCTGGCGAAGATTGTGGGCGGCTGGATGTCGCGTCTGTCCCACCAGCGCGTGTCCCTATCCCTCCACGTGCCTGATGACGTGGGGGATGAAGGGTACACGTGAATGTTCTCTTGCTTCGGCTTCTGTCTCGGCTTCTTTAGCCGAAATGGAGCTTTCTGCCGAGGTGGTACCCGTGGTGGTAATCCTTGCCGAGATGACGCCCGAGGTGGGCCAGTTCGGCGCTAAGGCCCTGAGCTGTCCGACTTCGGCCGGACCTCCTGTCCTGGTAGCCGGGACGAGCCTGGTGTCACGTGGATGACGTGAGGGTGGCACGTGAGAATGCTTAACTTGATCTGGTGGCTGTGATTAACTTAATCCTGTGGTTCGGGAAATCTCCCCACACAATAGGGGGAGGTGTGGTGGTACACCCTTAGGTTACGCTAAGGCTAATATACCAAGGGTGGGAGGCCCTCACACTCGATGTGGGACAAACGCATGAGGGTTACAACCAAAGGTTACAACCCGAGTGTATACAATAGGCGCGGGGCTCTGGGCCCCGCCTACCCCCTGTGGGGGACCAGCTGTGCGACTCCTACGGGTTACCTCCTCAGTTCGCGTCCCTACAAAAAGGCCGGCCTTTTTGTAGGGACGCGAACTGAGGAGGTAACCCGTAGGAGTCGCACAGCTGGTCCCCCACAGGGGGTAGGCGGGGCCCAGAGCCCCGCGCCTATTGTATACACTCGGGTTGTAACCTTTGGTTGTAACCCTCATGCGTTTGTCCCACATCGAGTGTGAGGGCCTCCCACCCTTGGTATATTAGCCTTAGCGTAACCTAAGGGTGTACCACCACACCTCCCCACGTGGAGGAGTGTGGTGGTACACCCTTAGGTTACGCTAAGGCTAATATACCAAGGGTGGGAGGCCCTCACACTCGATGTGGGACAAACGCATGAGGGTTACAACCAAAGGTTACAACCCGAGTGTATACAATAGGCGCGGGGCTCTGGGCCCCGCCTACCCCCTGTGGGGGACCAGCTGTGCGACTCCTACGGGTTACCTCCTCAGTTCGCGTCCCTACAGGTTGTTATTTTGTTCAGTTGAAGTCTGTTTGCTCAGTTCCCATGCTAGATTCACCAAATTCATGGCTGCTCAATATTTCAGTTCATATCATCAACCTGCTTCCCATGAGAGTGGTAAACTTCATGTACAGTTAATTTGCTAGAATTATTAAATTCGTAACTTTTCAATTTTACATTTACTTGAATTAGTTATATATTTGCAACAAAACACTAACAAATACTTCTGTTTGGTTATTTTGGTGAACATGGGGAGTGCTGATAATTTGGAAACCATCATTGATACTAACTTCTTGGAATGCAAATGACTTAAGGGCATCTTTCAAAATTTTAAATTGCTCATTTATAGTGATTTGGACGTCCCTGGTAATTGTTGGCAATGCGAACACTATGTTCTTAATATCATTTTACGGTAGTCATGCACTGGAACTGGGAAATCTTAATTACTCTCATATATGCAGTGCAAATGGTGGTTGCGAGCTTCTTCTCATATTATTGTAATCTCATCAAATTTATAGATCTTGCACTTTAATGTCATTAAGGGTGTCTTTGAAGGTGAGAATATGCATAAACTTTGGTTTCTTCTCGTAATTTTGGTAATCTCATCAAATTTACAGAAATTGCACTTTAATGTCACTTTGGTTCTTTTGAGGTGAAACTATGCATACACTATAAAGAATATTTTGTATGCTTACCTTTGAATTATTCTTTTTCCGATTACTCTCTTCTCTTTTATCTTTTATAAATCAATGAGTACTTTTTGTTTTAACAACAATATGTAGAATTTTATGGAACTGTAGTCCTTTTAGAATTTATGCATGGTACTAAAGCCATGGTTCACAGCGATCTTGCAATCAAGCCAGTCATGGCCCTATCTCTTACAGTTCCTCACCACTATGATCTGATCGCCAATTTTTTATGGGAGGGTGTTGAGAGACCCTATGAATAGATAGTGGGAATAGTTTGTTAGAAGAGATAACGGCTAGTTTGAATGTTTAGATTTTGAATTATTCTCTTTTCATTTACTCTTTTCTCTTATACAAATTGAAGTTCTGTTTGTAGAAGTACGGTGAATTTTATGGGAATGTAGCCTTTTTAAAATCTTTACATAAATTTTAATATGGGATTATGGTTATGTTGATATCAACAAAGAAATGGTAAAATAGGAAAAAAAAAACTGTTTAGGGTTCTCAGCTGTGATTACCTTATTTAAGGGGATTTTTTCGATAGATGTCCCAATCTTAAAATGTAGTAAAGGAAACCTTTTACTTGTGCACGGTGCCCATGTTTACTGACACATGGATTGTCCTAGAGGCGGACCTGCCACTGATTTTCACATACTATAGATAACAAATGTTTCGGATGCCTAGAGGCGGACCTATGTATACGTACATGGGGGCTTCAGGCCCTACAAATCAGAAAAAAGCCCATTAGGCTAATAAAAAGAAACATGCATTAAAGTAAAGAAACATGCCCTTGGGCCTGTTTGGATGTGTGGTGAAACATCAAATCAAGAGAGAATAAAATATAAGATGTTATGATGGTGTTTTATTTTTAGTTGTTTGGTATGTAATTTTTTTGACTTTTTGTATAGAAAAGTGGAGTTTTTTTTTTTGTCTTTTAGTGGAGAAAGGAGATTGCTTTTTTGACTTTTTTGAAAAAATTATGAGGGAATATTGAAATTGTGTATTTTTTATGTGACCCCTTATCATTTTTTGTCTAGATTCACTTCACTTCACTTTGACTAGTTAAGTGCCAAACACGAGAGTAAAAAGACACTACAACAAGTTTCACTTTTGGCGACGAATTTTTTCGTCGCCAAATGTCATATTTTTGTCGGCAAAACTCATCCCCGACGAAAATATTTTCGTCGGCCATTTGTCGGTAAAACCCCGTCAGTAAAATCTTTTACCGACGAAAATTATTTTCGTTGGCAAAAATAAGATCTTTACCGACGCTTTTTTGACCTTTGCCGACAAAACTTTTCGTCGGGCAAAGGATTTTATTTTTTTAAAATTTTTTGTTTTTACTTTTGCCGACAAAAAAATGCGTCGGCAAAGGGAATTTTTAATATTTTAATTTGATTTTACATTTTGCCGACGAACTGTTTCGTCGGAAAATGTCATTTAATTTTTTTTAATTTTTATTTTACCTTTTGCCCACGAACATTTTCGTCGGCACATGTCATTTTATCTTTTTTAATTTTTATTTTACTTTTTGCCGACGACATTTTTCGTCGGCAAATATCATTTTAGTTTTTTTTAATTTTTATTTTACTTTTTGCCGACGACTTCTTTCGTCGGCAAATGTCATTTTCATTTTTAAAATTTTTTTTTTTTTGCATTTGGTGAAGAAAATTTGCGTCGGGAAAGGGCTTCAATTTTTTTTAATTTAATTTTTATATTTTTACCGAAGATAATTTGCGTCAGCAAACGTCTTTTATTTATTTTTGTATTTTTATTTTTATATTTTGCCGATGAAAATAGTCGTCGGCAAAGTAAATTCTTTTATTTGTTACTTTTTTTTAAAATTTTCTTTTCATCCTTTTGCCGACGTATCATTTTCGTGGCCAAACCCCTTTATTTTATTTTTTTAATTACTTTTTAATTTTTGCCGACGAAACCGACGACTATTTTCATCGGCAAAAGTCTTTAAATTTATTTATTTTATTTAATGTTCACTTTCGCCGACGAAAATGTCCCTATTTTCGTCGGCAAAGGTGTTTTTTTTTAAAATAACCAATTTGTTTTTCCATTATAATTTCCTATAAACCTATTTATAAACCTGTTTATACACCTGTTCATATACCTATTTTCAAGATAAAAATGAAATGACAAAATAGTTACTAAGTAAACAAACAACCATCTATTTTTTTCATTAAATGATTCGTCTCATTAAACTAATATTACAATCAATAACGATACAGTCTGATATAAATGTCCAATATATATACAAATAAAATGAAAAAAAGTCCAACACCCCCACAAGTTTGCAACCAACCCCAAAACTACAACATTTCGAAAAGCGCCCATCAATCTGCAATGAAAAAAACAACATTAAAATCTTTTTAATTAATTAAATTATAAATGAAACATAAACATGTATATATAAAACTTTGTCAACCAAAAGTCTAATTCACTAACCGTCAATTCCTACAAGTTACTTTTGCATTGAGCATGGTACTCGTGCAGATTTTTGAGATGTTCGATGGCCGTTTCCCGTTTTCAACCTACGACGGCCTAGAGTTTAGTCTAAGTATTCAGAATTAAACGTTTTTAGGTTCAACTATCAAACCGGGAGTCCTATTTACGAACCGTCAGTTCCTACAAGTCACTCTGCCCTCGAGCGAAGTGCTTGTGCCGGTTACGAAATTTTCCCGAGGCCGTTTCCGTTTCCGGACCCCCGGCGGGCCGTTTTCTTGCCTTAGTGTTGGAAAATCGCATGTTTCGTCCTAATTCTCTAACCGGGAGTCCTATCTGCATACCGTCAGCTCCTATAGTTCTGTCTACCCTCGAGAGAAGTGCTCGTGCCGGTTTCCGAATTTTCGGGTGACCGTTTCCCGTTTCGGACCCCCGGCGGGCCGTTTTCTAGCCTAAGTGTTGGAAAATCGCATGTTTTGCAGTAATTCTCTAACCCGGAGTCCTATCAGCGTTCCATCAGCTCCTACAGTTCTGTCTACCCTCGAGCGAAGTGCTCGTGCCGGTTTTCGAATTTTCGGGTGACCGTTTCCCGTTCCGGACCCCCGGCGGGCCGTTTTCTAGCCTAAATGTTGGAAAATCATATGTTTCGTCGTAATTCTCTAACCGGGAGTCCTATCTGTGTACCATCAGCTCCTACAGTTCTGTCTACCCTCGAGCGAAGTGCTTGTGCCGGTTTCTGAATTTTTCGGTGACCGTTTCCCGTTTCGGACCCCCGGCGGGCCGTTTTCTAGCCTAAGTGTTGGAAAATCGCATGTTTCGTCGTAATTCTCTAATCGGGAGTCCAATCTGTGTACCGTCAGCTCCTACAGTTGTGTCTACCCTCGAGCGAAGTGCTCGTGCCGGTTTTTAAATTTTTGGGTGACCGTTTCCCGTTCCGGACACCCGGCGGGCCGTTTTCTAGCCTAAGTGTTGGAAAATCAAATGTTTCGTCTTAATTCTCTAACCGGGAGTCCTATCTGCGTGCCGTCAGCTCCTACAATTCTGTCTACCCTCGAGCGAAGTGATCGTGCCGGTTTCAGAATTTTCCGCGGCCGTTTCCCATTCCAGACCCCCGGCGGGCCGTTTTCTAGACTAAGTGTTGGAAATTACCATGTTTTGGTCTTAATTCTCTAACCGGGAGCCCTATTTGCGAACCGTCAGTTCCTACAAGTCACTCTGCCCACGAGCGAAGTGCCCGTGCTGGTTTCAGAATTTTCCCGCGGCCGTTTCCTGTTTCGGACCCCCGGCGGGCTATTTTCGAGCCTAAGTGTTGGAAATTACCATGTTTCGGTCGTAATTTTCTAACCGGGAGCCCTATTTGCGAACCGTCAGTTCCTACAGGTCACTCTGCCCTCGAGCGAAGTGCTCGTGCTGGTTTTGGATTTTTCCCGCGGCCGTTTCCCCATCCCAACCCCCGGCGGGCCGTTTTCGAGCCTAAGTGTTGGAAATTAACATGTTTCGGTCGTAATTCTCTAACCGGGAGCCCTATCTGCGAACCGTCAGTTCCTACAAGTGATCGTGCTGGTTTTAGAATTTTCCCATTGCCGTTTCCCGTTCCGGACCCCCGACGGGCCGTTTTCGTGCCTAAGTGTTGGAAATTAACATGTTTCGGTCTTAATTCTCTAACCGGGAGCCCTATCTGCGAACCGTCAGTTCCTACAAGTCACTCTGCCCTCTAGCGAAGTGCTTGTTCTGTTTTCGGATTTTCCCGCGGTCGTTTCCCATTCTGGACATTCGGCGGGCCGTTTTCTAGCGTAAGTGTTGGAAATTACCATGTTACGGTCTTAATTCTCTAACCGGGAGCCCTATTTGCGAACGGTCAGTTCCTACAAGTCACTCTGCCCACGAACGAAGTGCTCGTGCCAGTTTCAGAATTTTCCCGCGGCCGTTTCCCATTCCGGACCCCCGGCGGGCTGTTTTCGAGCCTAAGTGTTGGGAATTTCCATGTTTCGGTCGTAATTCTCTAACCGGGAGCCTTATTTGCGAACCGTCAGTTCCTACAAGTCACTCTGCCCTCGAGCGAAGTGCTCGTGCCAGTTTTGGAATTTTCCCACGGCCGTTTCCCGTTTCGGACCCCCGGCGGGCCGTTTTATAGCGTAAGTGTTGGAAAATTGCATGTTTCATCGTAAGTCTCTAACCGGGAGTCCTATCCGCGTACCGTTAGCTCCTACAGTTCTGTCTACCCTCGAGAGAAGTGCTCGCGCCAGTTTCTGAATTTTCAGGTGATCGTTTCCCGTTTCGGACCCCCGGAGGGCCGTTTTCTAGCCTAAGTGTTGGAAAATCGCATGTTTTGCATTAATTCTCTAACCGGGAGTCCTATATGCGTACCGTAAGCTCCTACAGTTCTGTCTACCCTCGAGCGAAGTGCTCGTGCCGGTTTCGGATTTTTCCCGCAGCCGTTTCCCGTTCCGGACCCCCGGCTGGCCGTTTTCGAGCCTAAGTGTTGGAAAATCGCATGTTTCGTCGTAATTCTCTAACCGGGAGTCCTATCTGCATGCCGTCAGCTCTTACAGTTCTGTCTACCCATGAGCGAAGTGCTTGTGCTGGTTTTGGAATTTTCCCGTGGCCGTTTCCCGTTCCGGACCCCCAGCGGGCCGTTTTCTAGCCTAAGTGTTGGAAATTACCATATTTTGGTCTTAATTCTCTAACCTGGAGCCCTATTTGCGAACCGTCAGTTTCTACAAGTCACTCTGCCCATGAGCGAAGTGCTCGTGCCAATTTTGGAAATTTCCCGCGGCCGTTTCCCATTCCGGACCCTCGGCGGGCTGTTTTCGAGCCTAAGTATTGGAAATTACCATGTTTCGATCGTAATTCTCTAACCGGGACCCTTATTTGCGAACCGTCAGTTCCTACAAGTCACTCTGCCCTCGACCGAAGTGCTCGTGCCGGTTTTGGATTTTTCCCGCGGCCGTTTCCCGTTTCGGACCCCCGGCGGGCCGTTTTATAGCCTAAGTGTTGGAAAATCCCATGTTTCATCGTAATTCTCTAACCGGGAGTCCTATCTGCGTACCGTTAGCTCCTACAATTTTGTCTACCCTCGAGAGAAGTGCTCGTGCCGGTTTGAAAAATTTCAGGTGACTGTTTCCTGTTTCGGACCCCCGGAGGGCCGTTTTCTAGCCTAAGTGTTGGAAAATCGCATGTTTCGCCGTAATTCTCTAACTGGGAGTCCTATAAGCTTACCGTCAGCTCCTACAGTTCTGTTTACCCTCGAGCGAAGTGCTCGTGCAGGTATTGGATTTTTCCCGCGGCCGTTTCCCGTTCCGGACCCCCGGCGGGCTGTTTTCTAGCCTAAGTGTTGGAAATTACCGTGTTTCGGTCTTAATTCTCTAACTTGGAGCCCTATTTGCGAACCGTCAGTTCCTTCAAGTCACTCTGCCCATGATCGAAGTGTTCGTGCCAGTTTCAAAATCTTCCCGCGGCCGTTTCCCGTTCCGGACCCCCGGCTGGCAGTTTTCGAGCCTAAGTATTGGAAATTACCATGTTTCGGTCTTAATTCTCTAACCTGGAGCCCTATTTACGAACCGTCAGTTCCTACAAGTCACTCTGCCCAAGAGCGAAGTGCTCGTGCCGGTTTTGGAATTTTCCCGCGGCCGTTTCCCATTTTGGACTCCTGGCGGGCTGTTTTCGAGCCAAGTGTTTGAAATTACCTTGTTTCGGTCGTAATTCTCTAACCGGGAGCCCTATTTGCGAACCATCAGTTCCTGAAAGTCACTCTGCCCACGAGCGAAGTGCTCATGCCGGTTTCGGATTTTTCTCGCGGCCGTTTCCCGTTCCGGACCCCCGGCGTGCTGTTTTCGAGCCTAAGGGTTGGAAATTACCATGTTTCGGTCGTAATTCTCTAACCGGGAGCCCTATTTGTGAACCATCAGTTCCTACAAGTCACTCTACCCTCGAGCGAAGTGCTCATGCTGGTTTCGGAATTTTCCCGCGGACGTTTCCCGTTCCGGACCCCCGGCGGGCCGTTTTCTAGCCTAAGTGGTGGAAAATCGCATGTTTCATCGTAATTCTATAACCGGAAGTTCTATCAGCGTACGTCAGCTCCTACAGTTCTGTCTACCCACGAGAGAAGTGCTCGTGCCGGTTTCCAAATTTTCGGGTGACCGTTTCCCGTTTCGGACCCCCAGATGGCCGTTTTCTAGCCTAAGTGTCGGAAAATCGCATCATTTGCATTAATTCTCTAACCGGGAGTCCTATATGCGTACCGTCAGCTCCTACAGTTCTGTCTAACCTCGAGCGAAGTGCTCATGCCGGTTTCGGATTTTTCCCGCAGCCGTTTCCCATTTCGGACCCCCGGCGGGCCGTTTTCAAGCCTAAGTGTTGGAAAATCGCATGTTTCGTCGTAATTCTCTAACCGGGAGTCCTATCTGCGTGCCGTCAGCTCCTACAGTTCTGTCTACCCACGAGCGAAGTGCTCGTGCTGGTTTTGGAATTTTCCCACGGCCGTTTCCCGTTCTGGACCCTCGGCGGGCCGTTTTCTAGCCTAAGTTTTGGAAATTACCATATTTTGGTCTTAATTCTCTAACCTGGAGCCCTATTTGCGAACCGTCAGTTCCTACAAGTCACTCTGCCCATGAGCGAAGTGCTCGTGCCAGTTTCGGAATTTTCCCACAGCCGTTTCCCGTTCCGGACCCCCGGCGGGCTGTTTTCGAGCCTAAGTATTGGAAATTACCATGTTTCGGTCGTAATTCTCTAACCGGGACCCTTATTTGCGAACCGTCAGTTCCTACAAGTCACTCTGCCCTCGACCGAAGTGCTCGTGCCGGTTTTGGATTTTTCCCGCGGCCGTTTCCCGTTTCGGACCCCCGGCGGGCCGTTTTATAGCCTAAGTGTTGGAAAATCCCATGTTTCATCGTAATTCTCTAACCGGGAGTCCTATCTGCGTACCGTTAGCTCCTACAATTTTGTCTACCCTCGAGAGAAGTGCTCGTGCCGGTTTGAAAAATTTCAGGTGACTGTTTCCTGTTTCGGACCCCCGGAGGGCCGTTTTCTAGCCTAAGTGTTGGAAAATCGCATGTTTTGCATTAATTCTCTAACCGGGAGTCCTATATGCGTACTGTCAGCTCCTACAGTTCTGTCTACCCTCGAGCGAAGTGCTCATGCCGGTTTCAGATTTTTCCCGCTGCCGTTTCCACTTCCGGACCCCCGGCGGGCCGTTTTCGAGCCTAAGTGTTGGAAAATCGCATGTTTCGTCGTAATTCTCTAACCGGGAGTCCTATCTTCGTGCCGTCAGCTTCTACAGTTCTGTCTACCCATGAGCGAAGTGCTCGTGCCAGTTTCGGAATTTTCCCGCGGCCGTTTCCCGTTTTGGACCCCCGGCGGGCCGTTTTCTAGCCTAAGTGTTGGAAATTACCATATTTTGGTCTTAATTGTCTAACCTGGAGCCCTATTTGCGAACCGTCAGTTCCTAATAGTCACTCTGCCCATGAACGAAGTGCTCGTGCCAGTTTCAGAATTTTTCCGCAGCCGTTTCCCGTTCCGGACCCCCGGCGGGCTGTTTTCGAGCCTAAGTATTGGAAATTACCATGTTTCGGTCGTAATTCTCTAACCGGGACCCTTATTTGCGAATCGTCAGTTCCTACAAGTCACTCTGCCCCCGAGCGAAGTGCTCGTGCCGGTTTCGGATTTTTCCCGCGGCCATTTCCCGTTTCGGACCCCCGGCGGGCCGTTTTCTAGCCTAAGTGGTGGAAAATCGCATGTTTCGTCGTAATTCTCTAACCGGGAGTTCTATTAGCGTATGTTAGCTCCTACAGTTCTGTCTACCCACGAGAGAAGTGCTCGTGCCGGTTTCCGAATTTTTGGGTGACCGTTTCCCGTTTCGGACCCCCGGAGGGCCGTTTTCTAGCCTAAGTGTTGGAAAATCGCATGTTTTGCCGTAATTCTCTAACTGGGAGTCCTATATGCGTACCGTCAGCTCCTACAGTTCTATTTACCCTCGAGCGAAGTGTCATGCTGGTCTTGGAATTTTCCCGCGGTGGTTTCCCGTTTCGGACCTCCGGCGGGCCGTTTTCTAGCCTAAGTGTTGGAAATTACCATGTCTCGGTCTTAATTCTCTAGCATGGAGCCCTATTTGCGAACCGTCAGTCGAGCGAAGTGCTCGTGCCGGTTTTGGAATTTTCCCGCGGCCGTTTCGAAATTACCATGTCTCGGTCTTAATTCTCTAGCATGGAGCCCTATTTGCGAACCGTCAGTCGAGCGAAGTGCTCGTGCCGGTTTTGGAATTTTCCCGCGGCCGTTTCCCGTTCCGGACCCCCGGCGGGCCGTTTTCTAGCCTAAGTGTTGGAAATTACCATATTTTGGTCTTAATTCCCCAACCTGGAGCCCTATTTGCGAACCGTCAGTTCCTACAATTCACTCTGCCCAAGAGCGAAGTGCTCGTGCCAGTTTTGGTATTTTCCCGCGGCCGTTTTCCGTTCCGGACCCCCGGCGGGCTGTTTTCGAGCCTAAGTGTTAGAAATTACCATGTTTCGGTCGTAATTCTCTAACCGGGACCCTTATTTGCGAACCGTCAGTTCCTACATGTCACTCTACCCTCGAGCGAAGTGTTCATGCCGGTTTCAGATTTTTCCCATGGCCGTTTCCCGTTTCGGACCTCCGGCGGGCGGTTTTATAGCCTAAGTGTTGTAAAATCGCATGTTTCATCGTAATTCTCTAACCGGGAGTCCTATTTGCGTACCGTTAGCTCCTACAGTTCTGTCTACCCTCGTGAGAAGTGCTCGTTCCGGTTTCCGAATTTTCAGGTGACCGTTTCCCGTTTCGGACCCCCGGATGGCCGTTTTCTAGCCTAAGTGTTGGAAAATCGCATGTTTGGCCGTAATTCTCTAACTGGGAGTCCTATATGCGTACCGTCAGCTCCTACAATTCTGTTTACCCTCGAGCGAAGTGCTCGTGCTGGTTATCAATTTTTCCCGCGGCCGTTTCCCATTCCGGACCACCGGTGGGCCGTTTTCTAGCCTAAGTGTTGGAAATTACCATGTTTCGGTCTTTTTTCTCTAACCTGGAGCCCTATTTGCGAACCGTCAGTTCCTACAAGTCACTCTGCCCACGAGCGAAGTGTTCGTGCCAGTTTCGGAATCTTCCCGCGCCCGTTTTCCATTTCGGACCCCCGGCTGGCTGTTTTCGAGCCTAAGTATTGGAAATTACCATGTTTCGGTCTTAATTATCTAACCTGGAGCCCTATTTGCGAACCGTCAGTTCCTACAAGTCACTCTGCCCAAGAACGAAGTATTGCTCGTGCCGGTTTCGGAATTTTCCCTCGGCCGTTTCCCTTTCTGGACTCCCGGGGGGCTGTTTACAAGCCTAAGTGTTGGAAATTACCTTGTCTCGGTCGTAATTCTCTAACCGGGAGCCCTATTTGCAAACCGTCAGTTCCTACAAGTCACTCTGCCCACGAGCGAAGTGCTCGTGCCGGTTTCGGATTTTTCTCGCGGCCGTTTCCCTTTCCGGACCCCCGGCGGGCTGTTTTCGAGCCTAAGGGTTGGAAATTACCATGTTTTGGTCGTAATTCTCTAACCGGGAGCCCTATTTGTGAACCGTCAGTTCGTACAAGTCACTCTGCCCTCGAGCAAAGTGCTCATGCCGGTTTCAGATTTTTCCCGCGGCCGTTTCCCGTTCCGGGCCCCCGGCGGGCCGTTTTCTAGCCTAAGTGGTGGAAAATCGCATGTTTCGTCGTAATTCTCTAACCGGGAGTCCTATCTGCGTACCGTCAGCTCCTACAGTTCTTTCTACCCTCGAGAGAAGTCCTCATGCCGGTTTCCGAATTTTCGGGTGACCGTTTCCCGTTTCAGAACCCCGGCGGGCCGTTTTTTAGCCTAAGTGTTGGAAAATCGCATGTTTCGCTGTAATTCTCTAATCGGGAGTCCTATATGCGTACCGTCGGCTCCTACAGTTTTGTCTACCCACGAGCGAAGTGCACGTGCCAGTGTTGGATTTTTCCCGTTGCCGTTTCCTGTTCCGGACCCCCGGCGGGCCGTTTTCGAGCCTAAGTGTTGGAAAATCGCATGTTTCGTCGTAATTCTCTAACCGGGAGTCCTATCTGCGTGCCGTCAGCTCCTACAGTTCTGTCTACCCACGAGCGAAGTGATCGTACAGGTTTCGGAATTTTCACGCGGCCGTTTCCCGTTCCGGACCCCCGGTGGGCCGTTTTCTAGCCTAAGTGTTGGAAATTACCATGTTTCGGTCTTAATTCTCTAACCTGGAGCCCAATTTGCGAACCGTCAGTTCCTACAAGTCACTCTGTCCACGAGCGAAGTGCTCGTGCTAGTTTCGGACTTTCCCGCGGCCGTTTCCCATTCCGGACCCCCGGCGGGCTATTTTTGAGCCTAAGTGTTGGAAATCACCACGTTTCGGTCGTAATTCTCTAACCTGGAGCCCTATTTGCGAACCGTCAGTTCCTACAAGTCACTCTGCTCTCGAGCGAAGTGCTCGTGTCGGTTTCAAAATTTTCCGCTGCCGTTTTCCGTTTCGGACCCCGGGCGGGCCGTTTTCTAGCCTAAGTGTTGGAAAATCGCTTGTTTCGTCGTAATTCTCTAACCGGGAGTCCTATCTGCGTACCGTGTACTCCTACAGTTCTGTCTACCTGCGAGAGAAGTGCTCGTGCCAGTTTCCGAATTTTCAGGTGACCGTTTACCGTTTCGGACCCCCGAAGGGCCGTTTTCTAGCCTAAGTGTTGGAAAATCGCATGTTTCGCCGTAATTATCTAACTGGGAGTCCTATATTCGTACCGTCAGCTCCTACAGTTCTCTCTACCCTCGAGCCAAGTCCTCAGCCCGGTTTTGGATTTTTCCCGCCGCCGTTTCGGACCCCCGGCGGGCCGTTTTCTAGCCTAAGTGATGGAAATTACCATGTTTCGGTCTTAATTCTCTATCCTGGAGCCCTATTTGCGAACCGTCAGTTCCCACAAGTCACTCTTCCCATGAGTGAAGTGCTCGTGCCGGTTTTGGAATTTTCCGGCGGCCGTTTCCCGTTCCGGACCCCCGGCGGGCGGTTTTCGAGCCTAAGTGTTGGAAATTGCCAGTCTTAATTCTCTAACCTGGAGCCCTATTTGAGAACCGTCAGTTCCTACAAGTCACTCTGCCCACGAGCGAAGTGTTCGTGCTAGTTTTGGAATCTTCCCGCGGCCGTTTCCTGTTCCGGACCCCCGGCGGGCTGTTTTCGAGCCTAAGTATTGAAAATTACCACGTTTCGGTGTTAATTCTCTAACCTGGAGCCCTATTTACGAACCGTCAGTTCCTACAAGTCACTCTGCCCAAGAACGAAGTGCTCGTGCCAGTTTCGGATTTTTCCCGTGGCCGTTTCCGGTTCCGGACCCCCGGCGGGCTGTTTTCGAGCCTAAGTGTTGGAAATTACCATGTTTCGGTCGTAATTCTCTAACCGGGAGCCCTATTTGTGAACCGTCAGTTCCAACAATTCACTCTGCCCACGAGCGAAGTGCTCGTGCCAGTTTCGGATTTTTCCCGCGACCGTTTCCCGTTCCGGACCCCTGGCGGGCTGTTTTCGAGCCTAAGTGTCGGAAATTACCATGTTTCGGTCGTAATTCTCTAACCGGGAGCCCTATTTGCAAACCGTCAGTTCCTGCAAGTCTCTCTACGCTCGAGCGAAGTGCTCATGCTAGGTTTGGATTTTTCCCGCGGCCGTTTCCCGTTCTGGAGCCCCGGCGGGCCGTTTTCTAGCCTAAGTGGTGGAAAATCGCATGTTTCGTCGTAATTCTCGAATCGGAAGTCCTATCTACGTATCGTCAGCTCCAACAATTCTCTCTACCCTCGAGAGAAGTGCTCCTGCCAGTTTCTGAATTTTCGGGTGACCGTTTTCCGTTTCGGACCCCCGGCGGGCCGTTTTCTAACCTAAGTGTTGGAAAATCACATGTTTTACATTAATTTTCTAACCGGAGTCCTATAAGCGTACCGTCAGCTCCTACAGTTCTGTCTACCCTTGAGCGAAGTGCTCGTGCCGGTTTCGGATTTTTCCCGCAGCCGTTTCCTGTTTCGGACCCCCGGCGGGCCATTTTCGAGCCTCAGTGTTGGAAAATCGCATGTTTTGTCGTAATTCCCTAACCGGGAGTCCTATCTGCGTGCCGTCAGCTCCTACAATTCTGTCTACCCATGAGCGATGTGCTTGTGCTTATTTCGGAAATTTCCTGCTGCCGTTTCCTGTTCCGGACCCCCGGGGTGCCATTTTCTAGCCTAAGTGTTGGAAATTACCATGTTTTGGTCCTAATTCACTAACCTGGAGCCCTATTTGCGAACCGTCAGTTCCTACAAGTCACTCTGCCCACGAGCGAGGTGGTCGTGCCGGATTCGGAATTTTCCCACGGCCGTTTCCCGTTCCGGACCCCCGGCGGGCTGTTTTCGAGCGTAAGTGTTGGAAATTACCATGTTTCGGTCGTAATTCTCTAACCGGGAGCCCTATTTGTGAACCGTCAGTTCCTACAAGTCACTCTGCTCTCGAGCGAAGTGCTCGTGCCGGTTTTGGAACTTTCCCTCGGCCGTTTCCCGTTCCGGACCCCTGGCGGGCCGTTTTCGAGCCTAAGTGTTGGAAAATCGCATGTTTCGTCGTAATTCTCTAACCCTGAGTCCTATCTGCGTGCCGTCAGCTCCTACAGTTCTGTCTACCCACGACCGAAGTGTTCGTGCTAATTTCGAAATTTTCCCGCGGCCGTTTCCCGTTCCGGACCCCCAGCGGGCTGTTTTCGAGCCTAAGTATTGGAAATTACCATGTTTCGGTCGTAATTCTTTAACCGGGAGCCCTATTTGCGAACCGTCAGTTCCTACAAGTCACTCTACCCAAGATCGAAGTGTTCATGCCAATTTCGGAATTTTCCAGAGGCCGTTTCCCATTCCCGACCCCCGGCGGGCTGTTTTCTAGCCTAAGTGTTGGAAATTACAATGTTTCGGTCGTAATTCTCTAACCGGGAGCCCTATTTGAGAAGCGTCAGTTCCTACAAGTCACTCTGCCCTCGAGCGAAGTGCTCGTGCCAGTTTCAGATTTTTCCCATGGCCGTTTCCCATTCCGGACCCCCGGCGGGCCGTTTTCTAGCCTAAGTGGTGGTAAATCGCATGTTTCATCGTAATTCTCTAACCGGGAGTTCTATCAGCGTACGTCAGCTCCTACAATTCTGTCTACCCACGAGAGAAGTGCTCGTGCCGGTTTCCAAATTTTCGGGTGACCGTTTCCCGTTTCGGACCCCCAGAGGGCCGTTTTCTAGCCTAAGTGTTGGAAAATCGCATCATTTGCATTAATTCTCTAACCGGGAGTCCTATATGCGTACCGTCAGCTCCTAAAGTTCTGTCTACCCTCGACCGAAGTGCTCATGCCGGTTTCGGATTTTTCCCACGGCCGTTTCCCATTTCGGACCCCCGGCGGGCCGTTTTCGAGCCTAAGTGTTGGAAAATCGCATGTTTCGTCGTAATTCTCTAACCGGGAGTCCTATCTGCATGCCGTCAGATCCTACAGTTCTGTCTACCCACGAGCGAAGTGCTCGTGCTGGTTTAGGAATTTTCCCGCGGCTGTTTCCCATTCCGGACCCCCGGCGGGCAATTTTCTAGCCTAAGTGTTGGAAACTACCATGTTTCGGTCTTAATTCTCTAACCTGGAGCCCTATTTGCGAACCGTCAGTTCCTACAAGTCACTCTACCCATGAGCGAAGTGCTTGTGCCAGTTTCAGAATTTTC
This sequence comes from Litsea cubeba, assembly GCA_012931725.1. Classification (NCBI taxonomy): domain Eukaryota; kingdom Viridiplantae; phylum Streptophyta; class Magnoliopsida; order Laurales; family Lauraceae; genus Litsea; species Litsea cubeba. The sequence goes on along the minus strand of CM022949.1, from coordinate 79,661,136 downwards.
CCGCGGCCGTTTCCCGTTCCGGACCCCGGGCGGGCTGTTTTCGAGCGTAAGTGTTGGAAATTACCATGTTTCGGTCGTAATTCTCTAACCGGGAGCCCTATTTGTGAACCGTCAGTTTCTACAAGTCACTCTGCCCTCGAGTGAAGTGCTCGTGCCGGTTTCGGATTTTTCCCGCTGCCGTTTCCCATTCCGGACCCCCGGCGGGCCGTTTACTAGCCTAAGTGGTGGAAAATCACATGTTTCGTCGTAATTCTCTAACCGGGAGTCCTATCTGCATACCGTCAGCTCCTACAGTTCTGACTACCCTCGAAAGAATTGCTCGTGCTGGTTTCTGAATTTTCGGGTGACCGTTCCCCGTTTCAGACCCCCGGCGGGCCGTTTTTTAGCCTAAGTGTTGGAAAATCGCATGTTTCGCTGTAATTCTCTAATCGGGAGTCCTACATGCGTACCGTCAGCTCCTACGGTTTTGTCTACCCACGAGCGAAGTGCTCGTGCCAGTTTTGGATTTTTCCCGTTGCCGTTTCTTGTTCCGGACCCCCGACGGGCCGTTTTCGAGCCTAAGTGTTGGAAAATCGGATGTTTCGTCGTAATTCTCTAACCGGGAGTCCTATCTGCGTGCCGTCAGCTCCTACAGTTCTGTCTACCCACGAGCGAAGTGATCGTACAGGTTTCGGAATTTTCACGCGGCCATTTCCCGTTCCAGACCCCCGGCGGGCCGTTTTCTAACCTAAGTGTTGAAAATTACCATGTTTCGGTCTTAATTCTCTAACCTGGAGCCCAATTTGCGAACCGTCAGTTCCTACAAGTCACTCTGTCCACGAGCGAAGTGCTCGTGCTAGTTTCGGAATTTCCCACGGCCGTTTCCCATTCCGGACCCCCGGCGGGCTATTTTCGAGCCTAAGTGTTGGAAATCACCACGTTTCGGTCGTAATTCTCTAACCGGGAGCCCTATTTGTGAACCGTCAGTTCCTACAAGTCACTCTGCCCTCGAGCGAAGTGCTCGTGTCGGTTTCGGAATTTTCCCGCGGCCGTTTTCCGTTTCGGACCCCCGGCGGGCCGTTTTCTAGCCTAAGTGTTGGAAAATCGCTTGTTTCGTCGTAATTCGCTAACCGGGAGTCCTATCTGCGTACCGTGTGCTCCTACAGTTCTCTCTACCCGCGAGAGAAGTGCTCGTGCCAGTTTCCGAATTTTCAGGTGACCGTTACCGTTTCGGACCCCCGGAGGGCCGTTTTCTAGCCTAAGTGTTGGAAATCGCATGTTTCGCCGTAATTATCTAACTGGGAGTCCTATATTCATACCGTCAGCTCCTACAGTTCTCTCTACCCTCGAGCCAAGTGCTCAGCCCGGTTTTGGATTTTTCCCGCGGCCGTTTCGGACCCCCGGCTGGCCGTTTTCTAGCCTAAGTGATGGAAATTACCATGTTTCGGTCTTAATTCTCTAACCTGGAGCCTTATTTGCGAACCGTCAGTTCCTACAAGTCACTCTTCCCACGAGTGAAGTGCTCGTGCCGGTTTTGGAATTTTCCGGCGGCCGTTTCCCGTTCCGGACCCCCGGCGGGCGGTCTTCGAGCCTAAGTGTTGGAAATTGCTAGTCTTAAGTCTCTAACCTGGAGCCCTATTTGAGAACCGTCAGTTCCTAAAAGTCACTCTGCCCACGAGCGAAGTGTTCGTGCTAGTTTTGGAATCTTCCCGCGGCCGTTTCCCATTCCGGACCCCCGGCGGGCTGTTTTCGAGCCTAAGTACTGGAAATTACCATGTTTCGGTCTTAATTCTCTAACCTGGAGCCCTATTTGTGAACCGTCAGTTCCTACAAGTCACTCTGCCCAAGAGCGAAGTGCTCGTGCCAGTTTCGGAATTTTCCCGCGGCCGTTTCCGGTTCCGGACCCCCGGCGGGCTGTTTCGAGCCTAAGTGTTGGAAATTACCATGTTTCGGTCGTAATTCTCTAACCGGGAGCCCTGTTTGTGAACCGTCAGTTCCAACAATTCACTCTGCCCACGAGCGAAGTGCTCGTGCCGGTTTCGGATTTTTCCCGCGACCGTTTCCCGTTCCGGACCCCCGGCGGGCTGTTTTCGAGCCTAAGTGTCGGAAACTACCATGTTTCGGTCGTAATTCTCTAACCGGGAGCCCTATTTGCAAACCGTCAGTTCCTGCAAGTCTCTCTACGCTCGAGCGAAGTGCTCATGCTAGGTTTGGATTTTTCCCGCGGCCGTTTCCCGTTCTGGAGCCCCGGCGGGCCGTTTTCTAGCCTAAGTGGTGGAAAATCGCATGTTTCGTCGTAATTCTCGAATCGAAAGTCCTATCTACGTACCGTCAGCTCCAACAGTTCTCTCTACCCTCGAGAGAAGTGCTCCTGCCAGTTTCTGAATTTTCGGGTGACCGTTTTCCGTTTCGGACCCCCGGCGGGCCGTTTTCTAACCTAAGTGTTGGAAAATCACATGTTTTACATTAATTCTCTAACCGGAGTCCTATAAGCGTACCGTCAGCTCCTACAGTTCTGTCTACCCTTGAACGAAGTACTCGTGCCGGTTTCAGATTTTTCCCGCAGCCGTTTCCTGTTTCGGACCCCCGGCGGGCCGTTTTCGAGCCTTAGTGTTGGAAAATCGCATGTTTCGTCGTAATTCCCTAATCGGGAGTCCTATCTGCGTGCCGTCAGCTCCTACAGTTTTGTCTACCCACGAGCGATGTGCTCGTGCTAATTTCGGAATTTTCCTGCTGCCGTTTCCTTTTCCGCACCCCCGGGGGGCCATTTTCTAGCCTAAGTGTTGGAAATTACCATGTTTTGGTCCTAATTCACTAACCTGGAGCCCTATTTGCGAACCGTCAGTTCCTACAAGTCACTCTGCCCACGAGCGAGGTGGTCGTGCCGGTTTTGGAAATTTCCCACGGCCGTTTCCCGTTCCGGACCCCCGGCGGGCTGTTTTCGAGCCTAAGTGTTGGAAATTACAATGTTTCGGTCGTAATTCTCTAACCAGGAGCCCTATTTGTGAACCGTCAGTTCCTACAAGTCACTCTGCTCTCGAGCGAAGTGTTCGTGCCGGTTTTGGAATTTTCCCTGGACCGTTTCCCGTTCCGGACCCCTGGCGGGCCGTTTTCGAGCCTAAGTGTTGGAAAATCGCATGTTTCGTCGTAATTCTCTAACCGGGAGTCCTATCTGCGTGCCGTAAGCTCCTACAGTTCTGTCTACCCACGACTGAAGTGTTCGTGCTAATTTCAAAATTTTCCCGAGGCCGTTTCCCGTTCCGGACCCCCAGCGGGCTGTTTTCGAGCCTAAGTGTTGGAAATTACCATGTTTCGGTCGTAATTCTTTAACCGGGAGCCCTATTTGCGAACCGTCAGTTCCTACCAGTCACTCTACCCAAGATCCAAGTGTTCATGCCAGTTTCGGAATTTTCCAGCGGCCGTTTCCCATTCCCGACCCCCGGCGGGCTGTTTTCTAGCCTAAGTGTTGGAACTTACCATGTTTCGGTCGTAATTCTCTAACCGGGAGCCCTATTTGCGAAGCGTCAGTTCCTACAAGTCACTCTGCCCTCGAGCGAAGTGCTCGTGCCAGTTTCAGATTTTTCCCATGGCCGTTTCCCATTCCGGACCCCCGGCGGGCCGTTTTCTAGCCTAAGTGGTGGTAAATCGCATGTTTCATCGTAATTCTCTAACCGGGAGTTCTATCAGCGTACGTCAGCTCCTACAGTTCTGTCTACCCACGAGAGAAGTGCTCGTGCCGGTTTCCAAATTTTCGGGTGACCGTTTCCCGTTTCGGACCCCCAGAGGGCCGTTTTCTAGCCTAAGTGTTGGAAAATCGCATCATTTGCATTAATTCTCTAACCGGGAGTCCTATATGCGTACCGTCAGCTCCTACAGTTCTGTCTACCCTCGACCGAAGTGCTCATGCCGGTTTCGGATTTTTCCCGCGGCCGTTTCCCATTTCGGACCCCCGGCGGGCCGTTTTCGAGCCTAAGTGTTGGAAAATCACATGTTTCGTCGTAATTCTCTAACCGGGAGTCCTATCTGCATGCCGTCAGATCCTACAGTTCTGTCTACCCACGAGCGAAGTGCTCGTGCTGGTTTCGGAATTTTCCCGCGGCCGTTTCCCGTTCCGGACCCCCGGCGGGCAATTTTCTAGCCTAAGTGTTGGAAACTACCATGTTTCGGTCTTAATTCTCTAACCTGGAGCCCTATTTGCGAACCGTCAGTTCCTACAAGTCACTCTGCCCATGAGCAAAGTGCTTGTGCCAGTTTCAGAATTTTCACGCGGCCGTTTCCCGTTCCGGACCCCGGGCGGGCTGTTTTCGAGCCTAAGTGTTGGAAATTACAATGTTTCGGTCGTAATTCTCTAACCGGGAGCCCTATTTGTGAACCGTCAGTTCCTACAAGTTACTCTGCCCTCGAGTGAAGTGCTTGTGCCGGTTTCGGATTTTTCCCGCTGCCGTTTCCCATTCCGGACCCCCGGCGGGCCGTTTTCTAGCCTAAGTGGTGGAAAATCACATGTTTCGTCGTAATTCTCTAACCGGGAGTCCTATCTGCGTACCGTCAGCTCCTATAGTTCTGTCTACCCTCGAGAGAAGTGCTCGTGCCGGTTTCTGAATTTTCGGGTCACCGTTCCCCGTTTCAGACCCCCGGCGGGCCATTTTTTAGCCTAAGTGTTGGAAAATCGCTTGTTTCGCTGTAATTCTCTAATCCGGAGTCCTATATGCGTACCATCAGCTCCTACAGTTTTGTCTACCCACAAGCGAAGTGCTCGTGCCAGTTTTGGAGTTTTCCCGTTGCCGTTTCCTGTTCCGGACCCCCGGCGGGCCGTTTTCGAGCCTAAGTGTTGGAAAATCGCATGCTTCATCGTAATTCTCTAACCGGGAGTCCTATTTGCGTGCCGTCAGCTCCTACAGTTCTGTCTACCCACGAGCGAAGTGCTCGTGCCGGTTTCGGAATTTTTCCGCCGCCGTTTCCCGTTGCGGACCCCCGGCGGGCCGTTTTCTATCCTAAGTGTTGGAAATTACCATGTTTCGGTCTTAATTCTCTAACCTGGAGCCTTATTTGCGAACCGTCAGTTCCTACAAGTCACTCTACCCAGGAGCGAAGTGCTCGTGCCAGTTTCGGAATTTTCCCGTGGCCGTTTCTCGTTCCGGACCCCCGGCGGGCTGTTTTCATGCCTAAGTGTTGGAAATTACCATGTTTCGGTCGTAATTCTCTAACTGGGAGCCCTATTTGCGAACCGTCAGTTCCTACAAGTCACTCTGCCCTCGAGCGAAGTGCTCGTGCCATTTTTGGATTTTTCCCTCGGCCGTTTCCCGTTCCGGAACCCTGGCGGGCCGTTTTCTAGCCTAAGTGTTGGAAAATCGCATGTTTGGTCGTAATTCTCTAACCGGGAGTCGTATCTGCGTGCCATCAGCTCCTACAGTTCTGTCTACCCTCGAGCGAAGTGCTTGTATCAGTCTCGGAATTTTCCCTCGGCTGTTTCCCATCCCGGACCCTCGGCGGGCCATTTTCTAGCCTAAGTGGTGGTAAATCGTTGATAATAATGTATGTTGATAATAATCTCATTGTTAGGCCACTTGATAATCATGCAACCAAATCTTTAGATGAAAGGAACTGTACCAATGGATGCAATACAATACAGATAATATTCAAAGAACATCTGCTCACTCTTTGACATTCTTTGTTATCAAGAATGTCAAGCTCGGCAAAGCACTGACCCATTGATAACCTTCACAATCCAATGGCTTTACTTGAATGAATTCAAGAATTCTAAGTTAAACTTCCCTGACTCCGAAATGGAGATAGAATTATCTTGCTGCTAGTGGAAGAGGCCATTACTATTGTTGCTTGACAAGCTGTTACCACAATTGATGCAAGTGCACAAGAAAAATGGATACCATATTGAATGTTAACTTTCATTTGGAAGGTGCTGCAAGTGTGACATGATGAAGCATTAGGGGGAAGCAAAATAATCAAGCACCAATAGTGATGAAGGGTAATCAGTATGCTATGGAAAGATAATACAACATAAAGTATATTGTGTCCATTTATCACAATTATTCTTCAATGAATGAGGCAAAATCAGATCTGGATGAATGACACAATTTGGCTACTGTAACAGAATTTTTTTTTTCATTTGTACCTTGAAGTGGAGAACAACATTTTCCAAGTTCCTGATAATGTTCATGAGATGTTCCATAGAAATGGTACTCATGAATAGATAAGACTGGGAGGTATAAGTTGACTATAACATCACTTCTAAACTAAAACATAGCAGTAGCAGGTGAGAAATATGTGATGTTAAGGTAATCAAATCATCCAATGAAGTTACCTTCAAGACCATCTGATTCCCAGATTAGCTAAGGCATCGCTCTAAAAGTAGACTCTGATGTAACATTGTCTCCTAAGATAAGGAACTCAAGTGCAGGTTATTGTAGAATGAACCTCTACTCTTATCTCTTTTTGTTTCATTTTACACTCTTTAACTACTACGATTAGGTATTGAAAGAATAAAACTCAAGGAATCATAACTTTTTTTTGTTTTATGGAGTAAAGCGAAGATAATGCATGACCAGCAACTATCATAGCATCTGAAACCCATGATCAGATTAAGAGATAACTACGATGAATCAACAGAGGAACGGGCCAAATAAGGAAATGAGATCAATAAAGGAATCACAAATTGAAGATCAGGAGTATTTGTTTTACCTATGGTCCTAGATGAGCGCCCCCACCACCCAGCGTCGCATCTTGATCTCCAATAGCTGTGCTATCACCAGCCGAAGTGCTCCCTCTCGTGATATCCAATAAGCCAGTCGGATCCATCCATGCCGCAGATGCCAACCGTTGAACGAGGGCCTCAAGTGCTCCATACCTCTTGTCCTGCTCAGCCTGCATCCTAGCCTGCTCAGCTACTTGCTCCCACAAGGCGATTAGCTCAGACTGCGATGCCCGAGACTGTGTAGAGGATGGAGTGGATCCCGTAAATTTGCCATATCCATTTAAATATCCAGACCTCTTCCCAAGCACATCAACAACAATCTCCTCCTCACTCATCGGAGTTGTGACAGAGGGCTGTGACTGCTCCTCAATCCTCTGCACCAAGGCATCCTGCCATGTAAATCAATAAGGGATTTATAATGCTTATATTGCATTATTTGTCGATTATTATTTTAGTTATTAGCCAACGTACATGTCTTTGCTGAGCCACATCGTTTACCCACTCTTTGCTCTTTTCTCTGTAGTGGGTGTTGTGGAAGAACTGAGTAATTGGCGGCGCTTGACCGGCATTCTTCGCCATCTGTTATTCGAGACAACTTTGTATAAGATATTAATCTAGCTATGTATTGATAAATTAATAAAGTCAATGCAGTTTCGTCATATGAATATAATTAGTACCACCATAGACATCCTCGATGCAAATGACCTCGAGCCACTAGTATGATTATATGGCAACTTAGCTCGACTCTCTTTAGCCTTTGCAGACTTCGCCTACATAGAAAAAAATAATACAATAGCACTCGATTATAAAAATATTACTAATAGAATTACAAGGAATATAGTTAATTGAGTGTAGATAACATGCAATGGTACCTTCCAAGCTGGTGATTCCCAGCATTGTGAGATCATAACTCTCCAATCATTTGCATCACAACCCGGTGCCGGGTGGTCCTGGGGTTGGGGAACCCCTTGCTCCAACAATTCGAGGTAGTGACTATGCAGCTCATATTTCCAACTCTTATACAAAGTACCACATTGGCGGTCAATGTCCGCCTTGATCTGCATGTCACCCTCATAGTCCTCGATATCAAAATATTGCTGCATTAGGGGAGAGCCATATAAAGATTAGTAATAACAAAATATAATTAGATATTGTAATGAGGATCATAACTAGCATGATTTGGATTGATATTTCTTGTTTCAGTTTACCTTAACTGCAGCAATAACGCCAAGCTTGATCCCACTATCAAGCTTCTTCCATCCAAGGGACTTTACTGGGGCAACAACTCTAATGGCTAACCCAAGATGGTTAACCAGTAAAGGGGCATGTTCCCCTTCTGGCCTATGGCTGGAGGTCGGGATCTGAACTGGGATGCTATGACCCAGTTGTCTTCTAAGCTTCGATGCATTCTTCCCTCGCGTGACACCCCTTACGCGGGTCGGTTGCTGAGAGGGTGGGCCTGATGCTGTTAAGATGACAACGGTAAATGAGTTAGTGAACACAAATCATTAAATTGAAGTGAATTCAGGATTTTAAAGGGTCATAATATTCTCACCCACGCTGCTACCAACTGTCTAAGGACTCAGCGGCAGCTGGGACGGCTGAGGATGGGTCGGTAAGGGATGTGTGATGCGAGGCTGGGTCGGTAAGGGCTGTGTGGTCAGCGGATGAGTCGGTAGGGCCCCATGTGTACTATCTGCACCAGCTGAACTAAGTGTAGCTGCAACAGCCCGAGCACGTTTGACCCTACTGTCCCGAGGCATAACTGCAACCTGGATTAAAGCAAAGTGACAAGGAACATAAATAATTAATAGCAAAGATCAATATTATTAGTAAAGTGAATGTCAGCAACTGACATTAAATGTAAACATAGATCATTCTAGCACGAGTGTCAACATCAAAAATAATAATTTTAAACTACATGTCACGACGTTCACATAACGATTACCTCTTCCGATTGAGAAGAAGATGCCTCATCTTCTATATCATCATCTGCCGTGGGAATATAGTCCTCATCCTTATCATTCCCAATGACATTCTTCTTTCCCTTCTCGTTTGTCCCTTTATTAGCCGAACCAAATATAGAACATGCGGTTCGTTGGATACCTAGAGATGCAAGTTTTTCTGCATCCTGCCTAATTCTTTGTTTTCTCTTTGATAAATAATTGGAAGCTTGCAATTGACGGGACAACTCTCCTGGTTTGACCCATTTTTTCCCTTTGTTTGGCATCTTTTGCAACTATGAATTATATAAATAGGATTAAAATGTGAAATGTAAAAAAGATTTATCAATATTTGAACATATCACAAGAGAACATGAAATTGAAGACAATGTCATTATATAAGACAAGATCTTTATTGATTTACTTAATAATTACATGTGTAAAACCTGAAACAAACACTACATGTCATATTCTATATGATCATCTTCCTCACTATGAACATCATTTTCTTCTTCATCTTCGTACTCCGCCAGTGTCTCATCCTCATCTTGGCCATCCTTGTCTGCTGACTCATCATTGAGAATGATCTCAGGATCTATATCATCCATAGAGTGTTGGACACTAGTACCATCGACGAGGACTGGGACAACAAATGATGATTCGTCCTGCTGAAATGCATCATTAGGTGCATCACAATCGTCGTTGTCGTCATCCCGCTTGGCGGGTACATCCCATAATCCACGAGGCTTGACCCGTTCTACAACTCTCCAACTTTTTCCTCTGCTGGTGTCATTGACATAGAAGACTTGAGCTACCTGACCTGGTAGGGATCATCCGTACACCAACGACCAGTGATATCAATGCTTGTAACATGGTCTTCGATGTTTATCTTGTGCTTGGTACTAGTGTTGTACCATTCACATTCAAATAGGACCACCTTACCCCAGTGCCGAAAGGACAATTCCCACACTTTACATATGTAGCCATAGTAGTCATGTTTCTCCCTTTCGTATTCCCCTTCCACAACCAAACCACTACTCTGGCTCCTACGACATCTCTCACAATCTTTAGTGTGGTATCGGACGCCACTGCAATCACACCCCTGATAGAGATTCACTTGGGACATAGGGCCATTTGCTAATGACCACATCTCATCAGACGCTTCCGGTGAACCTAGAGTTCGCAATTGAATCATCTACATAGGCAAATTACGTCAGATGTATTGGACATATGTTATTTAAAAACAAATCCAATAATATCTAACAATTACAATGATCTAACGTTTATGTCTTACACGTTGTTTGAACCATTTTGCAAATTCTCTTCGTTGTATCTGCCCGACGTCTCCACTTCTTTCTTCCTGCACTAAATTCTTGTGTTCCATACTCAAGGTATTTTTTACCGAATAAGTAAATATAGATAATGAATAAAGGAGTCAATAAAGCAATGCATAAATATGGCTATATTGAAGCACATACTGAAGATATGGCAACACCTCGGGGCAATTATTCAACACAAACCAATGCGCCATGTCACGATCTTTTTGAGAAGGATCATGTGCCCTTGGCATCATTCCGAGGGGACGGACAGTTTGTGTGAAGACCGACATCCTCGAACCACGTTCGCCACCATCATCATAACGCTCTACTCGATCAAGCTGCCTTAAATACATTGAGCAAAAAGTGAGACACTCTTTGACAATGTAAGCCTCTGCGATCAAACCTTCAGGTCGAGCTCGGTTACGAACGTACCCTTTTAGGGTCTTCAGAAACCTTTAAACAACCAATGATAAGAACCATGATTTTCAATGCAAGGCAATAGCATTAATACATAAATAATTAATCAATGGTCACCAGCTATTACCTTTCAATCGGGTACATCCACCGATATTGTACAGGTCCACAAAGCATGGCCTCGCGTGGCAAGTGAACCGATAGATGGACCATCACATCAAAGAAAGCAGGAGGAAATATCCTCTCAAGCTTGCACAATATTAAAACTATCCGCTCCTCCAATTTTTTAAAATCATCTTGTCTCTGTGTTTTCGAACAGAGGTCTTGGAAAAAGCTGCCTAACTCAAATAATGTTGTACATATATCCTTATTCAAAAAGCCGCGCATGCCAATAGGAAGGATGTGTTGGATAAGGACGTGGCAATCATGGCTCTTCAAACCAGCTAATTTATCATTTTTTGAGGTTACACACCTCGAGAGGTTCGCCGCATAACCGTCTGGGTATTTGATGGACTTCAAGAATTCATAAATTCCATCTCTATGTTTTGGCTCCAGAGTGTAAGAGGCATGCGGCTTCAAGCTTGATCCATCACCTCTCTCCACTAGATGTAACTCTGGTCTGATGCCCATATTTTTCAAATCCTTACGCGCTTTCTCGGTGTCCTTGTTTTTTCCCTTTATGCCCAAAATTGTTCCAACCAAAGCTACACATACGTTCTTCTCAATGTGCATAGGATCAAGGTTGTGTCGGAGTTTTTTGCACTTCCAATAAGGCCATTCAAATAGGATGCTTTTCTTTGTCCAATTCAGTTCTCCATAGTCACGCGGTCTTTTGTTATTCTTGCCAAACTTGACCGGCGCTATCTTTTCGAACTGGTCCAGTACCTTCTGCCCCGGTATATCCAAAGAATTCTTTTCACGCTCAGGCTGACCGTTGAAGGCCTTGCTTCTACGCCATTGGTGGTTTAGTTCCAAGTATTTACGATGGCCAATGTAACCAATCTTATCTTTCAACTTCACCCCTAACGAGCTGTCGTTACACGAGGGGCAAGCGTTATAACCCTTTGTGCTCCACCCAGACAAGTTACCATATGCAGGAAAGTCATTTATCGTCCACATCACAGCAGCATGCATTTGAACGATTTCCTTAGTGGAGGCATCATAAGTAGCTACACCATGATCCCACAACTCCTTCAACTCATCAACCAAGGGCCTCAGATATACATCGATATCGTTTCCCGGTGAGTTTGGTCCTGGAACGAGTAATGACATCATCAAGAATGGCTCCTTCATGCACATCCATGGTGGCAAATTATAAGGCACAAGTATGACAGGCCACATGCTATACGAGGTGCTCATGTTACCGAAAGGATTGAATCCATCGGTGGCTAACCCCAGTCTCACATTACGTGTCTCTTGTGCAAACTCTGGATATTTCATATCAAATTCTTTCCACTCCACTGAATCAGCCGGATGCCGCGCTATCCCATCATCAACCCGCTTATCACTATGCCATCTCATATCCGTGGCTGTCTTCCTTGACATATACAATCTGCGTAACCTCGGTATCAATGGGAAGTAACGGAGCACCTTATGAGGGATATTCTTTCGTTTGCCATCATTGAACTTGTACCTAGGCTCTTCGCATTCTGGACATTTATCCAATTGAGCATTCTCCTTCCAATATAGCACACAATTGTGTTTGCAAGCATCTATGTTCTTGTATCCCATGCCTAATTCACGCAATAATTTCTTTGCCTCATAAACCGATGCCGGCACCACATGACCTTCGGGTAAAAAGTCCTTAAAAATTTGCAAAACCTTGTCGAATGACTTATTGCTGCACCCACTTTCTACCTTCACATGCAATATCTTGATGATAAACGATAACAAGTATCCGAACTTTTGCATCCTGGGTACAGGCCACGCTGAGAAGCCTTCAACAAATTTTCAAAATCATGCACATCATCCCTCTCTTGAGTATCTTCATCCAAATAGGTTCCCCTACGATGGTCCTTTATCAACTCAACGCATTCATCATGATTATCTTCTGATTCAGCCTCGCTCTCATCCAAATCATCGGGTTGAACTATGGGTTCACCGTGATATATCTACCGCATGTATGAGACCATCATTCCGTTAATGTGCAAATGCTTTCTCACTGTATCATAGTTGTAAGGTCTGCGACCTTACTGGGTCAGTTGGGCCCAAAACCCGGCCCGTTGACCCGTTTAATTTGTTATTATTTTATTTAATTGTATTTTAGATATTTAAGTGGGTTTAGATCATGAGCGAGTTTCTTTTAGCATTAGAATAGTGTCTGCGAAATTTCGTTTGATTCCGAGTTCGTTTGATCATAGCAGGGGGGTAGTTTGCAATTTAGGGAAAATTGGGTGTTTTTTTCGAAATATTCCGAACGCCGTGATTTTTGGGTTCGTTGGAAAGGTCTCATCGTTCTGATGATTTTTGTCTCTTGACGTGTCGCGATCCGACGATCAGAAATCCTTCAAGTGGTCCATCCTTCACCGGACCCACTAAATGGGCAAATTAGTCCTTTTCTCTATTTTTTTTCTTCTTAAACGAGTTGCCCTAATCTTCTTCTCTTTTCTCTGCAACCAACGAAGAACAACCGTAGCCATCTTCTTCTTCTTCCTTTCTCAAGCCAGATCTCAGCCCTAGAAAACTCTATTCGGAGATCCGATCCGCTAGGATTCATCCTTACGATCTCCTCTTGCTTCCGGTATCAACCTGGTAAGGTTTCCAGTAACTTCATCTTTTTTTCTTATCTTCCTTTTGGTTAGATTTAGGTTGGATCTTAATTATTTTCCTTCCTATCTTCTCCTTTGCGTTCTAGGTTGTATTTGTTCGGGTTAGATTGTGACTTTGAGGGTAGAAAAGCTTCTCCTCGAATTCCACCCAATTCCAATCTTCTTCTTGGTTGAGGCAAGTAGATCTACAATTCATATATATATGCATGTATATTTGTTTTCCATTGATTGGCTATGTTTTTTGTAGATTTCCCTTTTAATTCCAAGCCTGTTGTGATTTTAATTGGAAATTATATGTTAGGTTAGATTTTGGAAAATGGATGATAACAGGTTGTGTTAGAATTTCTTAATGGAATGGAATGGAATGAATTGTTGGGGAGAGCAGGAGGCTCTATTTTATGCAGGTTATAGCCTCTGAAAAGGCTTAGAAATGGAGGAGAATGGTTGGGGACGAAACAGTTTCAGAAATGGCCCGAAACTGTGCAAATTCCGTGATCTCGGTCAGCTGAAACCCCATTTCGGTCAGAAAACCCGAGAGCATGTTTTACAGTGATTTTGTACAGAATTTCGGTCAGAATTTCGGTTAGCCGAAATTGCATGAGGGTCGGCCGAATTATCATTTTGGAATGACCATAACTTTTAATCCGCCCGTTGGGATTCAACGTATAATTTACCGTTGGAAAGCCCTTGAAACGTAGAATCCAATGGTTTTAGTTTCATCACAATCAGAGGTCGGGAAGTGATGTAAATACTTGGATTATTAACCCAGCTCATGTTTTATTGGAAATGAGACCTGTAACCTAGGATTTGGGACTTAGATGCTGGAAACCACTAACCTACTATCACATGACCATTAATGAGATTGAAATCGAATTACGTGGCTTGGTGTGAATTCGATGGGTTGTCTAGGTATTCGTGTATTATACGTAGTGTAACCGAATGCACATGGAGTTGAAATTAATGATGCTCAACATGATTGCACACCAAGGAATTATCCTAAAAGCATCATTGATCCAATTTCCACATGTAGTCTGTTAGAATACGTGGGATACAGGGATGACACCACTTACTTAGGATTGGATTGTAAATTTCCCTTGACTTTGACTTGTATCCGTTGATTATGTTCCTTGTACACTCTCTTGACATAAAACACGTAATCAATTATGAAACATAAATTCTTATAGAATTTAAGACTTGGACTTGACTTAGAGTGTACCATAAGAACCCGTGTCTTGTATTGATGAACATGACTGGCTAGTAATGGAAGGAGATTATCACGTGTTTCGCTTGTCTTGTATCGCCTTGAATAAGATAATCCCCAAGAACTTGTCTTGTACTTGGAACTAGCCAGACTTGCTTGTCTTGTCTGTTCTTGAGTCAAAACCACTTTATTATTGTTTGCATATCATGGCCATCTGCAGTTTGGGATTTAATGACGAATCGGTTACTCCGGTTGTCGGGGTGGGCAGTCGGCGTAGAACGGCGTCCATGGCGTTGAATAGCTGGGAGCGGGCTAGGACCGTGCTGCTATTCCCAGGACAGGGAGCTAGGATCCCACTGGAGCCGGACTATGGTATCAGTAGTCCAAGGGGATTGTTACTGGTACCCCGGGAGGTGGCATAGGACATCCTCAGAGTCTCCCTCTTGCTTGTCTTGCTTGCATTTGCATGGATAGTGGTTATTGTTAGATGATTGCTAGGATTTTTGTTATTGTTTCTATATATTAATCTCGCTTTATGCCTAGCCTCACATTCTTGTATTCATATGATCTTATACCTGTCATTACTCTATACTTGATGCATATCGTGTTTATTATGTTTGTATATCTATTGCTCAACATGTCGTTGACTTTGTTCCTTGGTGTGCAGACACATCAGGTGAATACTTCTTCTTCGAGGAGCAGGCAGGTGAGGAGATCCAAGAGGATCTCCAACCAGCAGAGGAGGCACGAGAGTGGCGTGCCGATGACGTAGAGTAGCGTCATCATATCCTGGCACGAGAGAGAGATAAACTTGGTTTCATTAGATTATATTTCATTCATTATTTCTCTCGTTGAACCTTATATTACATTGACTCTGTTTCTTTGATTGGCCATGTTTAGTGGGTTGGCCATTGTAATAAATTACTTAACTTTTTTGTTCTGTTTCTCTTTATTGCAAACTTTAATTTAATGAGATTATTATCCATTGCTTGAGATTTCATATGTCTAGAGTTGTTTGGACTCTATTTGTATTGTACCACATGAGGTTTGAGGTTTGAAATATTAAATCCTCACCGCGGACTACGATCCGTGGGCCCAAAGGACAAAAATTTTAATTAGTCCTAAAATTCACTCTCCGGATCCGGTTATTTCTTTAATCGGGTTCGGGGGATGTGACAATAGTCCTGCATCAGATGGTTACAGCAATCATTACACGGGCACCTAATCAAAACCGCACTGCCCGAATTCGCCTTTGCAAAATCAATAAATGAGATCACCCTATCTATGTACTCCGCATCAAATCGATTTTGATAACGTAATATCCAACTCCTGTCCATATCTGACCAAATCACAAGTAAATAGCAATTAGATATTGAGCATTTATATGCATGTTTTGGGGTTGTAAGAATTCTCAAACTTTTCTCCCATGTTTCTTTTCACAAATGCACTAGAAAATCCAGTGTCTAATAACAGGTAGCATCTACAGACCTTAAATCCAAATTCACACTTCTTCATATAATATTCTCTCCATCTTAAATTACTCTTCCCATTGGACAAATCTCTCCACATCCAAACTAATATTTTTTTGTTTGAAGTCTGTTTCTTCTCCTACTTGGATGGGAAGGTTGGAGGAGGGCGGAGTTGTAATATGATCTCCTTCAAGATCTTATGCCTTTGGTGTCTTTACACAGAGGGATAAAGATTCAACCCACAATAAAGAGGATGGTAAAAAAAGAGGAAATTACTTTCAGTTGTTGTAAATAGGAAGAGATTGAATGTCTACACTAGACTTTAACTGGGACACTGGACATCTTGGTAGAATTGCACGAATTGTTCTACATCACCTAATCCAGATGTGAACTAGACCTTGTCAGTAAATGGGCTGTAAGTTCGAATCAAACCAGAACTGCACAATCTTGTGGTTGTGAGATAGGTGATTAAATGATCCATCAAGTGATACCTAATTTCATGTCATTTGGACATCATTTGATTCATGGTAGTTTTGAATGGCAAGAGACTTGCTAACACGTCACAAACAAAAGTAATACCTAATTTCATGTCACTTGGACATCCTTTCTGTTTCATTAATGTCTTTTCTTTATAAAAGCAGTACCATATGTTAGCAAGTTGAGGACTCAAATTATATTGGGAACATTTTTTGGATTAAGGCACAGGTTATAATTCTAGAATTGATGCCAATCAACATAAGTGATAAATCATATCAAAAGAATGTATGTTTAAGTCAAACAAGAAAGGATGTTGAAGAAATAGCGGCCTCCATCTTTTAATTGGAGCATAAGTAATAGAATTTCACAAATTATAATAGTTCATACATTCAGGCATAGCTGAACAAAAACTCAATCAGAATTCAGAAACCAATCCTTGGTTAGCATATGTAGTTCCTTGAAGTGTGCATGCGAATGGTTTGGAAGAAAATTGTAATGAAGTAGAGTTGAGTAGTTGTCCTTTCCTAGAAAGGATTCAATGGCCATATTTCACCAAAAATCCTAATCCACAGATGCCAACTAACCCATTCACACAATTCCAAAATTTTAAATCACACCAATAGTGCAGAGAAAAAAACATGTGACTTAATGGATAACCCAATCTTTGTTTCAAAATGTGAGTAGTATTCATTCAATGTTTCAAAAACACCAATTTACACACAGGCTAAATCAGATGGTAGCAATGGCTGAAACAGATAATTTTCCTTCAGGAGGCCATTATCAAAATGAAAAAAAATCCCTTGGGGGAGTGGCAATGGGGCATATACAGAAAAGGAATAAATTTTCTATAACATTGGGGGTTTTCCAAAATTCCTTCAAAACCAAATAGGTAGAGGGAGAAGATCAAACAGAGAAAAGGGGAATGAGGGAGAGAGAGGAGAGGGGGAAGGGAGGGGTGTACCTGTGCAGGGGAGGCTTCCACGGATATAAGAGGAGGAAGATGAAGGTTGGCCGACCGTCCGGGGGCTGCTGCTGGTGGCGTCGCTTGACTGCCCCTGCTGTGGTCGTCTCCCTGCTGCTGTGATCATCCCAAAACTGGGACCGGTCTGGAGAGAGTGAGAGAGTGAGAGAGAGAAAAGAGAGAGCGAGAGAGAGAGGGAAGTAACAGATCCAGAGAGAGAAAGTGTAGACAGAGAGAGCGAGAGCGAGAGAAAGAGAGAGCGAGAACGAGAGCGAGAGACCGAGTGAAAGAGAGAGAGGGAGGGAGGGAGGGAGGGAGGGAGAGAGAGAGAGAGACCTCTTAAGCGCAGGGAGTAGTGAGAGAGAAATGGGAGAGACCGAAAGCAGAGAGAGAGACAGAGCGGAGCGAGTGACGAGGGGAAGATAGAAAAGAAAAGAGGGAAATGAGGGGAAACAGGGGAAAAGGAAAAATTTTGCGGGAGAGGGAAAAAAAATAAGAAAACGTGGGTGGCTGAATTTTTTGCAATTATTTTTTGTTGAAAAAAAATTTTCCATTGGTAAAAATTATTTTAGATATTTTTTTTCTTAACAAGTGAAGAAAAATCTAAAAACCTTTAAATGTCGGTAATAAATTTCCTGACTCTAATTTTCGACGACAAAAAAAAATTATAGTTAAAGGATCTCAGACTTTTAATTTTCCTAGAATAGAGTTCAACATTACAGAAGTTTTACAAAAAACGCTGTTAATCGTTCATTTTACCGACGCCGTATAATCAATCGATAATAGTCTCTGATAGTTTTACCGAGATAAAATAAAATAAAAAAGATTTTATAGGCTCGATAACGTCTAATCGGTGGTCCGAAACGAGTAACGTCCCCTGGTTAAAAATTGAAAAACGACGCGAGCACTTCGATAAGGGGCAAGTAACTAGACGGTACTGACTGTTCGTAAATATGGCTCCCGATTAGAGAATTTAAAGTTCCTACAAGATTTTCCAGGTGCAGGTGCGCAGGCGAGGGGAGACAGGGGAGGAAGAAGAAGAGAGGAAGGGAGGGAGGAGAGCAAACAGAGAGATGGGGAACGAGGGAGAGAGAGAACAGAGAAGAAAGAGAGAGGAGAGGGGGAATGGTACGCGGTGTGTGCGGAGGGCAGGAAGAGGCTAGGGAGGGGTTTATTGACGTCATAAAATTCGTTGATAATAGAATTCGTCAATAATAGTCTTTGATATTAATTTTCCTTAAAAATGATGTTAATAATAAAAAGAGGGGTTTCGGTGGCGGGAGAGGGAAAAAAATTTTGTAAATTTTCGGGATGATTATTTTCGTCGCAAAAAATAGATTTTTCGTCATTAATAATTATTTTAATTTTTTTAATTGAAAACAAGTAAAACAGACTATTAACCTTTACTGATGTTTTATATTAAACATCGGTGATAAATTTTCCGACTCTAATTTTCGTCTCCTTCTCCATTCTTTTCTTTCCATTCTCTTTTTCCTACTCTTTTACTCTCCCTCATAACCACCCACTGCACTGCCATCACCACCCGGCTTGCATAGCCACTGCACTCACCTTGCACCACCTTCGGAGATAGAATTATAATGGTAGAATCTAAGTTCATCATACGACTTCAACTTCGGAGACTTCACGTGTGGACCAAAAGTCTGTCCTATGACCAAATTGAGATTGAATTGTTTGAGAGTCGGCTTCTTTCCTTTCATATATTTCATTTAGAATTTAAAAACAGATGACATGGAAGGTACACCTAAAAACTGAGGAGATAATGCATCTTCTGGAGTTACCTGCTTATATTTCTTGTAGATTCGCTTGGTTACTACATTCTTGGATTCATCATTAATCGACATGGCATTGCACGTCTCAGCCCAGTACTCATCATAATGAGGCTCCCATTTCTTTAAACAAACGACTGAAACTATTGGGCCAAAATTCATATTCCAACAACTACTAGAACCGGTTTTTTTTTCTTTTTCTTTCTAAGAGAAGAAGGCCGTAAACCTAGATCTATATCTCAATCACATTCACACCACATCCTTCAAGGCCTCACTCTATCATCCACGTCAGCAATAATTTTACCGAAGTAAAATAACAATGAAATAGGATTTTCTAACACTTATGATCGAAAAACGGCACACCGGGGGGTCCGGAACAGGAAACGGCCATCGAAAAATTTGGAAAGCTGTGCGAGCACTTCGCTCGAGAACAAAGTAAATTGACGGAACTGACGGTTCGCAAATTGGACTCCCAGTTAGAGAATTAGAAGCAAAACATAGGATTTCCTAACACTTAGGTTCGAAAACGGCCTGCAGGGCGTACGGAACGGGAAAAGGCTCCGAAAAAATTGGAAACCGACACGAGCACCTCGCTCGAGGCGAAATTAACCCTTAAAACGTTGGATTTTTAACACTTAGGTTCAGTTTGGCATCTCTACTTTTCTCTTCTTATTGGCTTAAAACTGATGGAATCCGATTTTAGCATGTTTGGATGAAGCTTCTACTGTGTCCATTTCAAATGGCACTAAGACAAACATTTGTGAACCAAACCATTGATCATATTAGGGGGGCTAAAAACGGCTATGATACCAAAAGTCAACCATTGGATCATTATAGATTGTGATGGATTGATGAAAACATACAAACCATTAGATCATCATTTATGGAAATTTGTACGCCCTATTTTCGCAATCCAAATTTTTAGTCATCTTCAAAAGGTCATTTATAGTTATAGGTCCCAACCCCAAATGTTATTCAATATGGATCATGAAATATTTTTGAAATAAATTTCAATCCTTGGATTAATGCATGGTTACTACAGTGCATTCACGAGTTAAGACATGCAGTCCGTTTTTTCTATATTTCCGAAAAATCTGGATGACTAATGCAAGATATGGACCATAGACCGCCTTTATATGGCAAGTAACGTTACTGGATCAAATTCCAACGATTCATGTATTGTGAGATATTGACAAAAAGGACCAAAGGGTTAATGGTTCAATTTTAATTTTTATGGGCCACTTTTTCCCGATCTAAACATAAAATCCTCTTTAGGAGGTCAGCAATGATTATCTGGTCAAATCTTATCACTTGATTCATCATGGATATAATTATTTTATTTTCCTCGATAAAATGAATATGAAAATAAATAAAAATTAATAAACAGATTTACCGACGTTTAATTTTATCGGTAAAAGTAAAAAATAAAAATTTTAAAAGATATTTACCGGCGTGTTTATTTTTGTTGGTAACATGATCGTAAAAATAAATAAAAATTAATAAACATATTTACCGACGTTTAATTTCGTCGGTAAAGATAAAAAATAAAAATTTAAAAAGATATTTATCGACGTTTTTATTTTTGTTGGTACAATTAATATAAAAACAAATAAACATATTTACCGACGTTTGTATTTTCGCATGTAAAATTAATATAAAAATAAATAAATATTCATAAACATATTTACCGACGTTTTATTTCGTCGGTAAAATTTAAAAAATAAATTTTTTTAAAAATTTAAGAATGGCCTTTGCCGATGTTTTATCAAAAAACATCGGTAAAGGGTCAACTTTTGGCCACATTTTTTAGAAACGTCGGTAAAAGTCTATACTTTTGCCGACGTTGTTAAAAACGTCGGTAAAGGATGCACTTTTGGCCATGCTTTTTTAAAAACATCGGTAAAAGTCATTACGTTTGCCGACGTTTTGAAAAACGTCGGTAAAGGGTAGATCTTTTGGCCACGTTTTTTACGATTCGTCGGTAAAGGGTATACCTTTGCCGACGTTTTGTAAAAACGTCGGTAAAGGGTGACATTTACCGACGTTTTTACAAAACGTCGGCAAAGGTATACCCTTTATCGACGAATTTTTAAAAACGTGGCTAAAAAAAGTGGCTAAAAGTGCAACTTGTTGTAGTGAGAAGGTTGGAACATGCACTTAGATGACCCCATGAGTTGGATCATATCCGGTCAAAAGTTAAAATTTTATTACTTTTTATAATAATTTGTAAAAATAATCTTAAAAATTATTTATACTTTATTTCACATTAACGTTTCAGCCATTAAAAACCTAAGCTTCACAATGTCAACACTTTAAATTGAAATAAACTATACTCTTTTCCACATTTAAAGAAATAAAAAATGATGTGTAAAATATATGATATATTTATAAATTCTAATCATGTTTTTATAAATTCCACAGTTTCCTCTGGTTAATGGTTGTTACTTTGTTCAGTTGAAGTCTGTTCGCTCAGTTCCCATGCTAGATTCACCAAATTCATGGCTGCTTGATATTTCAGTTCATATCATCAATCTGCTTCCCATGAGAGTGGTAAACTTCATGTACAGTAAATTTGCTAGAATTATTAAATTCTTAACTTTTCAATTTTAAATTAACTTGAATTAGTTATATATTTGCAACAAAACACTAACAAATACTTCTGTTTGGTTATTTTTGTGAACATGGGGGAGTGCTGATAATTTGGAAACCATCATTGATACTAACTTCTTGGAATGAAAATGACTTTAGGGCATCTTTCAAAATTTTATATTGCTTGTTTATAGTGATTTGGACGTCTGATATGCATGGCATAATAATAATAACTACCCTTTTATTTGAATTTACTAGTTGTTTATTTTGTCTTAATTGTTCTAATTATAGCATTTTTCTTATTATGCAGGAATTAGAAGGAGCTGAGCATATTTGAGCTTAATTTGGAAAGGTTTAAAGCTAAAGTCCCATTTGAGAAAAGATATACACATAGAGTATATAGGCTTGTTGGAGGAGAGCCGGAATTTCAAGTTAGAGGTCATGAGTTCAAGACTTGGCACAATTTATTTTTATTTTTATTTTTGGAGATTGAATTTGGTGCCCCCCACCATATCTAATGCTTGCTAATGGTTGCCAAAAATTAGCAATCAACTTTAAAAGAAAGGGAAGGAATCTCATGGACATCAATAAGAATGCTATTCTTTAGCAAGTGATCAAATCATGAAGGAAAAAAGATTTTCGGAATTGTAGCCATCCTGCGCAAGTTTTACTATTTTGATCATAACTTGTGACTCAAGACTCCGATTAAGGCCAGATCAGATGCGTTGGAAAGAGGACTCAAAGGAGAAAAATATCATGTCTCACGAGGATCTCCCAATTCTTTGGACAACAAATCACACAGAGGTTTCGAGATCTTACTGAAGTCCTTGATAAAACGACGGTAAAAGCCAGCATGACCCAAGAAGGATCTCATCTCCCTCACTGTCTTAGGAGGTGGTAGGTTTACAATTAAATCTACCTTTGCCTTATCAACTTCTATTCCCTTCTTTGACACTATGTGTCTCAAGATAATTCCCGATTGCACCATGAAATGACACTTCTCCCAATTGAGTACTAAGTTCTTTTCTTCACATCTCTTTAGCACAAGTGTCAAATGAGATAAACATTCTTCAAAGCTAGACCCAAAGACAGAGAAATCATCCATGAAGACTTCCAAAAACCTCTCCACTATGTCAGAGAAAATACTTAACATGCACCGTTGAAATGTCGCGGGTGCATTGCATAACCCAAAAGGCATGCGTCTATAGGCAAATGTGCCAAAGGGATAGGTGAATGTTGTTTTCTCTTGGTCCTCAGGGGCAATTGTAATTTGGTTATATCTAGAATAACCATCTAAGAACCAGTAGTATGCATGACCAACTAGACGCTCCAACATCTGATCAATGAAAGGTAAGGGAAAATGGTCCTTCCTAGTCATTGCATTCAACTTTCGATAATCAATGCACACTCTCCAACCAGTTTGGACACGAGTGGGGACCAATTCATTGTGTTGGGTGGCAACTACAGTGACACCAGACTTCTTGGGTACAACTTGGACGGGGCTAACCCACTTACTATCAGAGATGGGGTATATAATACCTGCATCTAGTAGTTTCATCACTTCACCCCGAACTACTTCCTTCAGAACAGGGTTTAGCCACCTCTGTGGTTCTCTTGAGGGTTTTGCATTTTCTTCAAGACAAATTTGGTGCATTACCACAGAGGGGCTAATCCCTTTTATGTCAGCAATCGTCCACCTAATAGCTTCTTGATGAGCGCGAAGCACACCAAGTAACTTCCCCTCTTGATCTTTCTCTAAATATGAAGCAATGATGACAGGTAATGTCTCGGCATTACCAAGGAAAGCATACTTTAATGACTCAGGCAATGGTTTGAGCTCTAGCTTAGGAGGCTCGACAATGGAAGGCATGGATACCGAAGTGGAAATCGGTAAGGGCTCTATTGTCTCTCTCCAACGGCCAATATCCATTTGAGGGGCTGAGTCCAACATTGCATTTACCTCGCGAATGGATTCATCAATGTCAATATCAAAGTTGAATTGGGCTAAACATTGTTCCAAAGGGTCCTGATAACAGGACTGTTGTATTGTCTGACCTATCAGGACATCAATCATGTTCACCTCTTCCTTATCATCCATCTCAAGGGACTAGAATCCATTATTGAAGACATTCAATTTCAACTTCATGTTACCGAAGGCCAATGTCATTACTCCATTCCTACATCTGATAACTGCATCGGAAGTGGCAAGGAATGGGCGGCCCAAAATCACAGGAATGTGACGGCCCGGATTCATGACAGGTTCGGTATCTAGGACGACAAAGTATGCAGGGAAATAGAACTCATTCACCTTTATTATGACATACTCCACTATTCCCTTGGGAACCTTAACTGACCGATCTGCCAGACTCAAAGTTATATCTGTGGGCTTGAGCTCCCCCAAACTTAACTGTTTGTATACTGAGTAAGGCAAAAGGTTCACACTTCCCCCAAGATCCAAAAGACATTTATCAACCATTGTGTCTCCAATTTTGATAGAGATTGTAGGGCATCCAGGGTCTTTATATTTGGGAACAATTATTTGTTTGCCATCACAGCCTCCCTAGGGACAGAAGTCTTTCTCTTAAGAGTGGTCGGATCTTTCAAAAATTTGGAATATGAAGGTATCTGCTTGATGGCATCCAAGAGAGGGATATTGATTTGAACATTCTTAAACACCACTAAGATCCCCTCAAAGTGTTTATTCTTCCTATTGTCCTGCAGGCGCTGGGGATAAGGAGCCTTGGGTATGTAGGGTGTTACTGGATGGTTCGCTATAGGAACCTGGTTCATCTCCCCTTTCTCTTGGACATCTTGCCCCTTGTCCCCCTTGTCCTTGTTTGATTCACCCACATTTACATTCCTTTCCTCAAGGTGTGGATAGCTTGTACCTCATCATGGGGTAGTCCTGGAGTACTATCTATTCCAAATTGACCTCTAAGAGCATTCTGAACATTGGGCTGTACCTTGGGATTAGGGACTGTTTGACTTGGAAACTGCCCTTTCTCTCTCCCTCCTACTGATATCGCTAACTGGCCAAGTTTGACTTCCATCTTGGCAATGGCCTGGGCAGTAGCCTGATTCAACTGGACTTAGGCTGTGTTGGTTTGCTGCTGCTGTTGGATGAATTGTTGTTGCAGCTTCATCATATCAGTCATCATAGTTTCCAAGGATGAAGACTGTTGCGGGACAGAGGGAGAGTAATTTCCCATTGGGTCAGGACCTAGAGTTCTACAGTTGTTGGGCTGTTGAGGAGCAACATATGGCTGTTGAGGAACCAAAGCTTGGTTCATCTGAGGGTACTGAGAAGAGCCTTACCTTGAAAAGTTCCTTTGGAAACCTGGAGGACCACCACTTTGTTGCTGAATAGGTTCACTCTGCCTATAGGAGAAATTAGGGTGAAACCTATTGTCAGGATGGTACGTCTGACTAAAAGAATTTGGTGTAGGTTTTGTAAAGGTACTATATCCATTGATGGCATTGGCTTGCTCAGCTTTAACGACCGACAAATTTGGGCAGCACTCCACCATGTACTCAGAACTATCACAAAGGACACACATCGCACTTGGTTCAGATGCAACATTTGTAACACCCCGACCCGCCTTAATCTCGTTTTAGAGTTTATTAATTTAGATTAATTACTTAATGGATGTTTTGATTGTGATTGGACTTGATTAGGTAGAATTAGTGGGGTTTGACCTTTTACTAGGTAGATTATGACTTTTGGAGTGTTTTGGGTTTTTGTGTGTATTTAGAAATTTTTGGGTTTTTAATGCATTGGATAATGCATTTCATGGTCATTAACTTTCATGGTTTGGCCCATTTAATTCGGATCCATTTAGACCCATTCCCAGCCCATTTAATTAACCCAAGCCTCTTTTTGAGATTTTCAGCCCATTTGTGGACTTGCATGCAATGCAAGGAAAATTTGGCTTAAAAGAACCCAGCCCAGCCATTTTTCCTTCTTCATTCCAGCTGGGAGCTTTTCTTCTATTCTCTTCTATTCTTCTTCTTCCTTCACTCTTAGCATCAACCAAGGGACCTTGCATGTGAAGAAACTAGCCACCACTTCATCTTCTCCATCTCCTTTGTCAAGGACTACATTTCCTAAGCTCAAGCATTCATCCATTCTTCATTTTCTTGCTCTTGGTAAGATCTTTCTTCATTAATCATTTCCATTTGATTTCTTTCATCCTTGGGAAGCTACAAATCGTGTATGCATCATCTTCTTCCTCATTCATTTCATTCATTTTCGTTTTCACCATATTTTGGGCATTTGAGCTTGCATTTTTGGGGATTTTCGAGTTTAAAGAGGATTAGGTGTGACAGTTAGCTTCCAAGCACCAAGGCAAGTTAAACTTACATGTTTATATGCATGCTTCATTGTTTGATTCATGAATGTATTCAATCATGTGTAGACACCCTTCTTCTTGCTCAAAATGAATTTTTAATGAATGGTTCTTGTTAATGTATATCGGATTGATTGAATGGATTTTTATGAGCATTTTGGAAGCTCAACGATACTCATGTGTAGTGTTTAAAATCTGGAATGAATGCCTTGAATGGCCTGAGAGAAACAAATAAGTTTCAGATTTTCGGACCCAGGATTTGACAGTTCGCTCGAGCGAGCGTGAGTGAACGCTCGAGCGAAGGGCTCTCTGGGAGAGTTCGCTCGAGTGAATTTTTGGTCCGGTCGAGCGAACAGCTCTCTGTCTGGGGTCCGCTCGAGCGAACATCTGGGCGCTCGAGCGAACCTGATGCCTGCAATATGCAGATTTTCCAACGACCATAACTTTTTAACCGTATGTCCGTTATTTGATTTGAATCTTAGAAAAGAATAAATGTTGGATTTTACATAATTGTGACAAATAGATGTTTCCATGAGCCGTATATTGAACCGTAGTCTGTTTTACCTAATTGGCCTGATAGATGGACATGTAGGATGTGCACTCTGAACTTTTATCATGACCAATGGTTTGTTTAATTGTGGATATGGATTGAGCAACCGTACCCACAAAAGGGCCTTGTGTTCTTCAGATTGTAACCGAACCAAATGTGTTCTATTAAGGGATTCGACATCCAAATCATGTAACACGACGGGGTCCTTTGTAGCCCAATAATGTCGAAATTCTTAATACTACTCCGAGTTAGACGGTGAAGACCACATGTGTTCCCAAGACCGTAGGCTTGGCTTGAATTACATCTTGACTCCGTATATGATCTATATGTACATGCATTGCATTCCGTTTTCAGTATTCTAGCATGACTTGATCATGCTTCTGTTCAGTTATGTATTTTCTGTTACACATCTGTTATATTCCAGTTAATTCTGGCTTTGTTCAGTATATTTCAGTAAGTTCTGATTTTTATTATTTATATGACTTGTCCTGTATATGTCCTGTATCTGATTAACACCGTTCTGCACCTGATCTGTTGTTTGTACATTGCATTCTATGAGTCGGCACCACTTAGCTTCGACCCTATCTAAGTCGGACCTGGCTAAGTGTGGGTTTAGTATATTTCTGGCCCTCTGCAGATGAAAAATTATTCTGAGGGTTTACCGGCACCTTAGGTCTACGATGGAGAATTCTGGGTACCTCTGTCTCCTAGTAGCACCCCCCTATTATGTTCTGTTCTGTTTCTGCTCTCATTTTATTTCAGGTTACATGATTAACTTGAGAGAATATAGCTTGGGTGGATGTGCCAACTAGTACTGTTATTATGTTTATTTGTCATCTATGATTCGTATGTCTCATGCTAATTCATGCACTGATATGCCTAGTGATCATCCCTTGATCTCTTATGATTTATTCCTGTCTGACTATTCATTTGTTCATGTTATATGGACTGTATATGTTTGTCTTGCTTAGCTTAGTCTAATGGTGCTACACTTGGCGTTACAGGTGAATACATCGACGCCACTGCCCCGGAGATCATTGAGGAAGATGAATCTCTCCATAACGTAGCAGAATGGACTCCTGATGATGTCTTTTAGACATCCGTACGATGAGATTGGACGATAAATGAACCATGGACCGTGGCTAGGATTGCCACATCTTTTGTAGTAGTTTAATGAATTGTTAGCTTTTGAGATTGTAAACTTAACTAACTTACTTCTTCTCTCTCTATCTCTTAAACTTGAACTTTTAAATTATTGCTTATGGACTCTTATGCTCTATACTTTGATACATGATAAATTATAGATGGATATCTATTTGACAGATTTATACAGGTATATTGAGAAATATAAACCTCACACGTGATATCCTGTAGGTAAATTCCGTACGTGGGGACCTAGAGTCAATGAGTTTGACTCGAATTTCCACACGGGCGTGTGTCGCGCCTCGGGATCTGTGAAATCTCGGGCTCGGGGCGTGACAACATTCATCAAAGAATCCTGGTCTTGGTGGGGGTTCCTGTTGGCCACCACTGTAAATGCATCAAATTTCTTACTTAGATGTTCACCCCATTGACCAGACTAGCCATAACATTTTTGAGATCAAGATCTGTTTTTATCTCATCAAGTCTTTGCTTTCTACACCCTATCTCTTCTCTCTCATATCCTCCATCATTGCTACTCCAGTTTTGCAAATTTTCAGCCAGCTCTACGAGAAAGCCGTACGCTTGATTGGGAGTCTGATTCATAAATTTCCCTTTGTGCATAGACTCAATCAAGGTACGTTGTGCAGTGGTTAGTCCTCTATAGAAGAAGTGGACCAACTGGGCTTTGTCAAGCCCGTGGTGTGGGCATTTAACTAAAAGGTCATGGAACCTTTCCCAAGTTTGAGAAAAATCTTCATCAAGTCATCCCCTAAAGTTTCTAATGGCATCCTTCATTTTCTCTGTCTTGGACATTGGGTAAAATTTTTCCATGAATTTCTTTGACAACCCATCCCATGTTGTTATGGAATTAGGAGCAAGAGAATTCAACCATGCCGCACGTGATCTTCTAAGGATAGGGGAAAGAGACTTAACTTGACATTATGTTCATCTAAGTTCTGATTTTTAAATGTCTGACAAATTGTCAGAAATTTGTTCAAATGGATGTAAGGTTGCTCACTCTCAAAACAATGGAACTTAGGAAGCATGTTAATGGTAGCAGCTCTATTCTCAAATTGGGCTGCAGTGGTTGCAGGTAGAACCATGCAAGTGGGTGGGGTAGCAGAAGCGGGTGCAAACATCTCATTCAGAGTTCTCTATCGGTTTTCCATTTTGGGATCAATTGAGAAACTTTCGACAAACTTGATGGGTATCTCAAATAATTCAACTCGGTCAAGACGACCTCTCTCACGTGTCCAAGTTTGCATAAACCAAGCACACCTTAATGTTAACACACCAACAATCTAATGGGTTAGCCTATGTCAACTAGACAGCTCCTAACTAGTTGAAGAGTGCACCTAGGCCTCCAATCCGGTATTATGAAACCTTAGTTGATGGATCAGCCCCCAGGTAAGGGTAGGATTATTTAATTAACCCGTTTGAAGGACCCTTACCTCGAACAGTCTAGCTGTCTCCACACTCTGGACAAGGCATTTCTTAGATCAACTTTGGTCAAATAACGCAATTTGTACAACCTTTGATGGTCTTCAACCTAATGAGCTCGAAGATCCAAGGGCCAATGTCTAATTGATTTTAAATTATTGGCTTGGTACCTAAAGTGGGGCGTGGTTAACCTAACGGGCAAGAATCCGGTGATGAAATCCGGTCCTTATCTTTTGGGGGTGAATGCCCTTACTAAGTGTGTGATTCCAATTTAATCAATGTGTAACATTCAATCAATCGCACTTTTGCCAAATTTCAACAACCATGAATTAACCCACTTACTGAAGAGGCGTGGGTAGGGTTTCAGTACTCACCTCCCACTCAAGATGGGGGAAGATCTATTGAGTCGACTCGGGCCACTGATACCTAGACTCAGTGTACCAACCCTAGGTGCAGAGACAGTATCGTCCAACTGTCGTCCTTCCCTGCCCCTAACTATTATAATTTGGGCCTTCTCAAAATTTAAAAATAATTAAAATTATTACACTTTGAAAGTCCAACTACAATGGATCTAAAAAAAAAACTACTACTAAAACAAAAATTTCTTTCCCGCTTTGAGTATGTTTCTTTGCAAGATTCTTCTCTTTTTTTTTTCAGCAACTTAATCGAAGATTCTTTGTGCTCCAAATCTAGTAACTTCTTTTTTTCTTCAATCCTGCAAAATCAACAATACCAAAGTAAAAAACAAGAAAAAATGCTAAATAGCTAATATCCTAAAAGGAAATTTTATTTTTTATTTAAAATGTAATAAAATAAAATCCTAAACTAAACTAGAGTAAAAATCAGAAATCAGATTTTTGAAACCGTTTTCAAAACAAATCCCCGGCAGCGGCGCCAAAATTTCACACTTGTCAAAACGTCAGAATTGGGAGATCCTCGTGAGATACCTTTGAGTCATCTTTCCAACGCATCTGATCTTGCCTTAATCGGAGTCTTGAGTCACAAGTTATGATCAAAATAGTAAAGCTTGCGCAGGATGGCTACAATTCCGAAAATCTTCTTTCCTTCATGATTTGATCACTTGCTAAAGAATAGCATTCTTATTGATGTCCATGAGATTCCTTCCTTTTCTTTTAAAGTTGATTGCTAATTTTTAGCAACCATTAACAAGCATTAGATATGGTGGGGGCCACCAAATTCTATCTCCAAAAATAAAAATAAAAACAAATTGTGCCAAGTCTTGAACTCATGACCTCTAACTTGAAATTCTAGCTCTCCTCCAACAAGCCTATATACTCTGTGTATATCTTTTCTCAAATGGGACTTTAGCTTTAAACCTTTCCGAATTAAGCTCAAATATGCTCACCTCCTTCTAATTCCTGCATAATAAGAAAAATGCTATAATTAGAACATTTAAGACAAAATAAACAACTAGTAAATTCAATTAAGAGGGTAGTTATTAGTATTATGCCATGCATATCAACGTCCCTGGTAATTGTTGGCAAAGCGAACACTATGTTCTTAATATGATTTTATGGTAATCGTACACTGGAACTGGGGAATTTTAATTACTCTCGTATATGCAGTGCAAATGGTTGCGGGCTTCTTCTCATATGGTAATCTCATCAAATCTATAGATCTTGCACTCCAATGTCATCAAGGGTGTCTTTGAAGGTGAGAATATGCATAAACTTTGGTTTCTTCTCATAATTTTGGTAATCTCATCAAATTTATAGAAATTGGACTTTAATGTCGCTTTGGGTGTTTGAAGGTGAAACTATGCATACACTAAAGAGTATTTTGTATGCTTACGTTTGAATTATTCTTTTTCCGATTACTCTCTTCTCTTTTATAAATCAAAGAGTTTTTGTTTTAACAACAATATGTAGAATTTTATCGAACTGCAGTCCTTTTAGAATTTATGCATGGTAGTAAAGCCATGGCTCATAACGATCTTGCAATCAAGCCAGTCATAGCCCTATCTCTTACAGTTCCTCACCACTATGATCTGATCACCAATTTTTTATGGGAGGGTGTTGAGAGACCCTATGAATAGATATTGGGAATAGTTTGTTAGAAGAGATAATGGTTAGTTTGAGTGTTTAGATTTTGAATTATTCTCTTTTCATTTACTCTTTTCTCTTATACAAATTGAAGTTCTGTTTGTAGAATTACGATGAATTTTATGGGAATGTCGCCTTCTACTGTGACCACCTCCATCTTGCCTTCCTTGTTTTCGAGTACGAACTTCAGCTTCTGGTGGAGGGAGGAGGGGACTGCTTCCATCTTGTGGAGCCATGTTCTGCCCAAGATAACGTTGTATGGAGAAGGGGCGTCCACTACCAGAAAGTCGGCCATCACGGAGGCTCAGCCCACTCGGGTTTCCAGGGTGATTCTTCCCTTGGGGTAGACTGGTTTGGAGGAGAACCCTATCAAGGGCGTACGGACCTCCGTCAGATAAGCTTCTGAGAGTCTCATCTTCTTGAAGCATTCATAGTAGAGGACCTCGGAAGAGCTGCCGGAGTCGACGAGGATTCTCTTCACAGTGAAGTCTTTTAGCTTCATTGTGAGGAGCAGGGGATCATTGTGGGGAAGCTGGATTCCCTCCAGGTCTTTGTCTGAGAATGAGATGGCTGGTCGCTCGCAGCGCACTCTCTTGGATGCTGGCCCGAGTTCGGCTCACATCACCTCCTTCCCATGCGAGGCCCGCCTAGCTCCGGCACGAGCCTGAGGGCTATCTCGAGCTGAGGGAGAAGGAAGGATCACATTGATGATCTTTTCAGAGTCTTCGCTGTCTGGATCCTTAGTCGCGCTCTGATGAGCTCGGCTGCCGCCATCGCTGCCAACATCTCCTGCCTTCACAAACTCCGCAAGGTGGCCTTCCTTGGCGAGGCTCTCCAGGTGATACTTCAGAGTCCTGCACTCCTCGGTCCTGTGCCCGTTACCCTTATGGTAGACACAGAACCTGGTTTGGTCACGGGTGGAGGGATCGCCTTACAAGGGTCGAGGCCACTTGAAGAATGGCTTGGTCTTTATCTTGTTCATAACCTGGTGGATCGGCTCCTTGAAGACGATGTTCACAGCCTGGTAGGCGTCGAAGGGAGGTCTGGTCCTCCTGCTGCCCCCGGACCCAGACACTGTAGCTTTCGCCGAACTGGAGACCCAGGCTTGCTTCGGCTCTTGCCTCTGGAATGGCTTCTTGCCCCTCTGCTGGGCTAGTTGCTTCTTTCCTTGGGTTCCGGGCCTTCGTCCTCCCGTGCCCGGATCTCGTCCTCCTCCCGAGCTTCATAGCGCTTTATCCGGGACATCAAGGCCGGCATGGAGGAAGTAAGATCTCCAACCAAATCTTTCCGCAGCTCGTGCCCTGGTAACAGGGCATTCTGGAAGGCGAAAATCGCCACCTCTTCTCTGGTATCCTCGATCTGGCTGTAAATCGCCCTGAACCGCTGGAGGGCTCTCAGATCCTCGCGGGAGGGCTGGACTACCTTGCTCTGGACAGCTCTCTTCTCGCCTTGGGGCTCTGAGGGCTGCCTTAGCGAGGCATTTTGCACCACTCTCAGTTGCTGCTGGAGCTGGCAGATTATTCGCTCCTGCTTCTGGAGGAGAGCGTTTTGAGCTGCGATGTCTCCTCCATCATCAGGTGGTTGCACACAGCGTGGCTCTTCCACTGCCGCAGCTTTGCCTTTGAGAGGGCGCTCATGCCGACACTTGTCCCGTCGGGGAGGCATGACTTCCTCGTCAGAGAGCGAGGTCTCAAGCCCCTCTTGGAAGGGAACTTCGACGAAGGGTCGCGAGCCTAAGCGCTCCTCGCCTGCAGACGCGCCATGCACCGTTTCGGACCGCTCCTGACGAGGGACGTCCATCGACGGGCCCGGACGCTCGAGTCTTGCTCTCAGGGACTCTCCGCCTTTCTTAGCTTTCGGAGGCATGGTTTCTTGGAAGATTGAGAAGGTTGGGAAGGTTAGGATAGTGCTTCCCCACAGACGGCGCCAATTGTAGGTGCAGAAAAATATGACCCACAATAATCGGGGTGCCTTACAGGACTTATCCAAATGAAGAAGATGATCTGCTGCCTCAAAGCCTGAAAGGGAAGAGCAAACGGTCAGAGGACCCTGGCCTGAGCGGCGCAAGCCTTTCCGATGCCTAAGTCAGTAGATGAACTGGAACAAAGGAGAGGGAGAAGAGAGGCAGAGTAATGATGGACCGCGCTCCTGCTCGGTTCCTACCGAGGGTCGGCGGACGTGGGAGTCCGTTTGGTTCCGACCCTTTCGTAACCGAGGGGCAGGGGCGTGCATCAACATTTCTTTTTTTGTGAGGGTGTGCCAGATTTTCTATTTTACTTGGAATTGCAAGTGGTGATCCAGAGATCAACCTTCGCAAGTAAAACGGAAATCAACTTCTTTCAAGTTTTCCATTGCACATATATTTAAGAAAAGAGACATTTTCTTGGTTTGCCGTGAAAGGCGATTTTTTGGCATTTATAGCCGATTTTGGCGTTTTATAGCCGATTTTTTGGCGTTTATAGCCGATTTTGGCGTTTATAGCCGATTTACAATCCTTATCAATAATGAAAGACAAGAGTTGTGATTTTTGTCTCTTTTGAAAAAATACAAACTACAATGAAAAGCAAGAAAAGGAGGATCTAACTTCTCAGGAGATTGTGGGGGACTCGTTTAGATTGACGGTCGCAAGCCATATGTGGGCTTCGCCATCATCCATGCAGATGAGAACAGAGGATGCTATTGATTCGCTTGGCTTGGCTATAACCTCAGGTTTTTAGAGGACAAAGACCAAAAGGAGGTCCTATGTCCAATAAAAAACCGAGTAGACGGGCTGAAAAGCCACATCTAAGCCATTGGAGGCAGGAGGAGAAGGCAAGAACCTTGGGGGGGGTACCCCCCAAGGGACTTTTGTCACCTTGTTGCGGTTGCCGGTGTAGAACTTCCGCAGAGTTTTCTCTCTTTTCCTTCTCTGGATTTCTGTGCTTTGTCTGTCTGTGTGTTTGTGCTTTTTTCTGATGATCCGTCTGCTGTCCTTTCTTCTTGGAGAGCTCTCCTATTCATAGGCTTTTAGGTAGCCATTTAGGAGGATTTATGAGCCTTGATTGTCATAAAGCTACATAAAGGGAGGAGTTACAAAATTGAATTCTTTATTTTGTAACTCCTTTTTCTTGGCTTCTGATTGGCCGGAGGAGATTGCGGGCATTTAATCGCCTTTAATCGCCATGATGGGAGGAGTTTCATGGGTTAAATGCCATGAATCTTTTGACTTATAACTCCCGGATGCTTGCTTCTGATTGGTTCCGTCCAAAGAAATGGATTAATGACTGTAATAAAGCTAGTCAATTAATCACATTAAGCGGTCGCCGAGCAGCTGAAGAGTCGCGGGCCGCGCCGCGGTCTTTTGGGATTCTTCTGGTGATGATCATCGATGGATCTTCATGTAGATCGACATCAGATGACCATGTAATCTCAGGTGTTTGTTGCCAACAGCGGGTCGGTGCCATCTGTCCTGTCGATTTTTCGATCGGTTGGGTAGAAAGCACACTTTTTTTTGTTGACCGGGTGGCGATCAATATTGTTTTCGATACTCTTGATAATTAACCCGTGTTTTGGACGGATGTCAGAGAATTTGGTGTCTCAAAAGCATGAATTTTGGAAAGTACCAGAGGCTGGGCGCTTCGAATCGCGAAAAAACGGCGAAAACCGGGGTTTCCGGGGCCTTCCCGGCGACCCCGGGCTCCAAGGTCGCCGGCGACCCTGGGCCAGGGTCGCAGGGGCCTGCGACCCTGGGGGGGTTTTCCTCCCTTTTTGTCCCGTTTTGTGTCCGTTTTTGCTCTTTTTCGATTCTTTTTTCTCCTGTACTTTTCCTTGACATTTTGACCATTTATTGGCCGGATTTCTTTGTAGGAAACCTGATGAGAATCCTTGCATTTTATTTTGCAAAGTTTCCAATTTCCTGAGAAAGCCGAAGACTTTGTCGCGCAGAGCTGCCGATTTTCCGTCAGAAGCTGAAACTAGGTCAAACGATGTCGGAATGACCTGAAATTTGGTGTGAAGCCTCCTGAGCAATAAATAAGACCAACCACAGGCTTTGTTTGAGTTTTGAAGCCGTTTGGGGTCCTATCACCAGTAGACTTGCTTTTGTCGCGATGAAGATGTCGCGGTTTGATGTGCGGTCAACCGATGTCTGATTGACTTGAAATTTGACAGGGAACCTATTGGAGTCATTTTAAGATGATCCATAGGCTCTGTCTTGGAAACTATGGTCCCGGAGAGCTTTGCCGCCGAGAGGCCTGATTTGGCTCCCGAGCGTCAAACTATGGTCAAATGTTGTGGAAATGACTTGAAGTTGACGTGTAGCCCTTCATAAGCATTTTGAAGCCGTCCATGTGCTCTATCTGATGAGTAATGGCCTCGGTGGTTCTCGCCACCGAGAGGCTTGATTTAGCTGTTCGAGGGTTGATGTAGGGTCAAACGTTGTCGGTTTGACTCGGAACTTGATGTGGAGCCTTTTGGAATTGAGACCATCCATCGGCTCTGATCGAAGATTTGGTGTCTCCGATGCTTTTGCCGCCGAGAGCTCCTTTTCGGCTGTCGGAGAAGCGAAGTTAGGCCAAATGATTTTGAAATGGCCCGAAACTTCTTGTGTACTCCTCTTTTGGCTGTCTTGAAGGATATTGCAGTTTTTATTTGATTCTGACAAGATTTGATTTTTGGAAGTAGCATTGCCTATTTATGGCAGGTTGCGACTTCATGTAGCTCTTTGGATCTTGAAGAGGCAAAGTGACATTTTTGGTGTCAACAAGTAACGACTCTCAAGTATGGGTTGATGCGTACCTTGCATGTGAAATGGGGTTCTATTTATAGAGAACTGGACGATATCTTGGATGATATTTTGGCATGGGTCCCATGATTTGATAGGGAAGTCTTTATCAGCCCTCAAAGTAATAAATGCGGTCCATTCCAGCTCACTTTGCATTTAATGCCAGTCGGATCAGCCCACATCGCATTTAATATGCGTCATGTTGGGTCAGATCATGTTGGACGCCTTTGGCAGTAGAGGTCCCATCGGATCCACCCTCGGGCCTTGCCCTGATTTGGCTTCAGCCGCCCTGTCAGTGATCTGGCGAAGATTGTGGACGGCTGGATGTCGCATCTGTCTCACTGGCTCACGCCCCTATTCCTCCACGTGTCTGATGGCGTGGCGGGCGAAGGGCGCGAGTGGGGATTCGCCCTGGCTTCGGCTTTCGTCCCGGCTCCTTTGGCCGAGGTCAAGCTTTTAGCCGAGGTGGGCACCTGGGTAGCCGAGCTCAGTGCTAGCGGCCAGGACCTGCCTGACTTCGGCTGAGGCCTCTGTCCCGGTAGTCGAGGCGAGTCTGATGCCACGTGGATGGCACACCGATGGCACGTGAGAATGCTTAGTCCCATCCGATGGCTGCGATTAGCGTAATCCTGGAGCTTTAAAAATCTCCCCACACAATTGCCTCCTAGCTTGTGACCTCTTAAGCGCCCTAGCCTTTAGGGGTCAGAAGCTAGAGAACCCGTCTGGAGATGCAGCGATCATTGCCTAATGTCGCTTCAACTTCTCTGAGGCAATAAATGTTTCGTCATGTTCGTCTTGGGAAACGAACCGGCGGCTACACGTGTAGCTTCTTCACTGAGTGCGCTGTCTCATTGATGGAATAGGAGCGGATTGCGAAATCTGCCTTTTCGAATTCGAAAGTGGATCCCAAAGAGGGTTTCTTCCCTCGTTTTTCTTCGAAAGTGAATTCGAAAGTGCGAAATCTGTCTTCTTTCTTTCTTTTTTCTGATTTTCTTTGCCCTCGTCTTCAATTTCTACTCCGCTCTCCGTCTGTCTTCTCGAGATCTCTCTGGCGAGGACAACCGTAGGATGTGCCCAGATTTATTCTTGACTCGCCCTCCAGTTTCTGTAAGTAACCTCATGCCCTTGTCTGTTTTTTTTAGGGTTTTCCACCTTTAGGGTTTCTTTCCGTCTTCGTTTTCTTTTAGACATGGGCACCCCTAGGTTTCGGTTAGATACAGACGAGGGCATGGCTAGGTTTAGGGCTACTTACAATATCCCGGAAGGAGTCTGCCTCAAGCCGGCAGATCCCACTGACTATGCCACGCGCGGCTGGTCCTACGGCTGGAAGCCGTTCCCTCTGATCTCCGTGATCGAGGGCGGGGTCAGATTCCCTCTGCACCCCCTGCTTAGGGCCTGCCTTAGCGTCTGGTCGATTACCCCGTGCCAGCTGATGCCCAATGGCCTCAAAGTCATCATGGGCACGGCGAAACTGAACGAGATCTTGGGGACCAACCTGGGTGTCCATGACATCGAGGACGTCTACGACATCTGCAACGCTGGGGGAGACAATTATTATCTTCGGGTGAAGCAGTACCGAAGGGGCTTCGTCCTGGCCTTGGAGGATTCCAGTAAGAATGCCGAGGAAGATCTCTTTTGTGTATCGGGGGATTGGGAATTCGGCACTGGTGAGGACAGGAGGCTGATGGTCCCTCGCCACCTCGGGGCCGTCCCAAGTAAATACTGCTTCTTTCCTCTGTTTATTTTGCTCAACCTCTATGTTGCCGAGCTGATATTCTTGTTGTTTGCGGTGCAGAACTGCAGGCGAGGCGACGCCGGGCTGTGAGTGAAGGTTGGAGGAAGAACGTTGACGACCACAAGAAGGTCGAGAGATACATGGGGCACGAGACCAGATTGGCCTGGAAGCTGCTGGGGTATACGCCGAGGTACCGCGGCCATTACAAGATAATCAGAGCGGCTCCGGAGGACGAGCCGCAGCCTGATCATCCTCCTATTACCTTGGCCGTGCCTGCCGGGGTTCCTTTGATCGATCCTGCCGTGAGCTGAGCTGCGTATGGCGCTGAGGCATCCACTTCTTCTGCCTCGGGGTCGCCGAACTTAAGGGAGATAGTAGACGCTTATTCGTTCGACTAGGAAGAAATAATGGAGGGAGGCTCAATAGTGCCCGGTACCAAGGATCTGGCGGCTAAGTTTAGGCGCGGATCCTCTTCTTCTGCGACACCATCGTCTGCCAGCACCCGCGTGGCTTCGGGCTCGGGGGGTGCTGCTGTCACTTTTGCTCCCGCCACCACACCGAGCGAGGGAGCACGGAGACGTTCACCGGATTGCCCGAGGGAGGGGTCCTCGCCCAGGAAGATGTCCAAGGCGGGTGAGAAAGACTCAGGGGCTGAACAGCCCCCGAAGGGTAAGACACCTGCGCGAGCTCCCGAGGGTAAGGCTCCGCCTGAGAAAAGTGCGCCGGCTAGCAAGGTGACTGGCGAGGTGGCTCGCGAGCTCACCGTCTCGATAGGGCAAGGGTCCGGATCGGCTTCCGGATCTCGTATTGCCCCAGCGGCATGGAGACCCAAGATGGAGACGCAGCCAGGGAAGCCTTTAAACGTCGAGGACCGGGTGCTGGGGAACTCCGACGTCATTGGAGCTCTCACAAAAGCTTGCGCCTTGCCGCGTGACATGGAAGTGCACGCGAAGTATGACAGCGAAAGTCTGCTGGTCTCGGCGATCCAAGCTGATCTTTTGGTAAGTATCTTCAACGCCTTCTTTTAAGTGCTTCAGTTCAACTGCTTTTATTTGACTTACTTTTCTTTCTGCAGAACGTGCAGAGGCTCCTGGTAGTGATGGAAAGGAGTGATAAGAACGTCGCGAAGGTCGTCCAGCTGGAGTCTGAGAGGGAAAAGCTGAAGAAGGAGCTGGAAGAGCTGAAGAAGAGTAGCGCCGAGGCAACCGCACAGCTGGACGTCGCTCTGGTCAGCGTCACTGATCTCACGTCGAAGACCCATCAACTAAAGGGTGATATCTGGACGAAGACTAAGAGGATTTCCGAGCTGGAGTCGGAGTTGGCCAGAACGAGGTCCGATTCGGTGGCTGAGTCGTCGAGGCAGCGCGTCGAAGTGCTAGCCGGGCGTGCCGAAATCGAGAAGCTGAAGAAAGAGAATGCCGAGCTGAAGAAGGAGAATGCTGGTCTCAAGGCTTCTCTGCTGTCCAAGGCACAATCTTCTTTTCAGAAGGGGGTGGACCAGGCCACTGAGGAGTACGAGAAGCAGGTGGAAGAGATTACTTCCATTCTGTTCGAGGATGGGTGCTTGGCCGCACTGAGGCGTGCAGGGGTTCCTGAAGACCACCCGGTCTATCAGAATCTGCCGAAGTACTCCGACCCAGACCCTGAGCCAAGCTCCGCACCCTTGGGTGAGAATGCCCTAGTCGATACCCCTGCAGCTGGTCCTGCCTCGGATGGCGCTCCAACTGTTCCGTCTGCCAGTGATGCCCCAGTCGTGCCTCAGGGCGACGTTCCTTCTACCCCTCCGCTGGTGATGCACCAGACAAGGCCGCGGTCGTAGCCGAGACCGCCGGTTCATCAGAGACGGTGATCGTACTGGTGGAGTCGCCGAAGCCGCTGTAGTTATATCTCTCTTGCTTTTGCTCCTTGTAATTTTTCATTTCTCTTTTTGGCATGTAAACTTCAGCTCTGTAATATCCCTCATCTTTAATGAAAAGCAGAGTTCCTTTACTTGTGCACTTGTGCTCCATTTTCTCTCTTTCCCTTTCTTTTTTGAGTTCGGCTCTTTTATGCTTGAGTCCGGCTGAGTGCCTTTAATGCGACGTGTCGTGTGAGCCTTGAGTTGGAGAGAGTACCGAACGGTCTTCATAGTTATCTGTGTTGATTCTCCGTATTCTGAAGACCATAAATAGCAGTAAGTGTGGTGGTATGGATGAAAGTCCTTGGGATCCTAACCCTAGAGGGGGGGTGAATAGGGTGAGCTACACTTATTGACTAATTATGACCAATTTTAATTTCTTTAAAACAACTAGTCACATGTGATGATTAAACAAACAATATGCGGAAGCTTAAATAAACAATCACCACATTGCAATCACCATAACACCATCATTTATATTGGTTCGGCCTCAATGCCTACATCCACTACCGGCTTGTGTATCGAACACCCCACCGGATTTCCACTATTATGCTTTTCAAAAGGCTAAGCAATAACCTCTACAATATGCTTTCCAAGGATAAGCAATAACCTTACAATGTTGTTTTTCAAGGCTTAACAACAACCTATACAAGATGCTTTTCAATGGCTAAGCAATAACCTTACAACAATAGATTTTTCTCAAAGAAAGTGTCTTCACAAAACACTCTAAGAGATTACAATTTAGCTCAATAAATTTGCCTCTAAGATAGGCGGATATGAAAGTGAATAACAAACTCACACAAACACTAAGAATTACAAAGATGAATGCTAATGAAGTGTGTGTGTGAAAACTTCAATCAAGATTAAAATTAAAGCTTAATCAAAATATATGCTTAAAGCAATTCAAAAGTTTAATGCACATAAAAAGATTTGATTGAAGTTATATGCAAATCACTTGAACAACTACAAACTTGTTAATGATATGAAAATCAAAAGATCACAAGTTGAATGTAAATGTTTAAGCCTAATCAAGTGATGCATGTGCTATGCTATGTTGTTTTCAAAAACAAAGGTTTAACTTAAGATTCAAATGAATGAAAACAACAAAGATGATTCAAACAAGTTAATGAAACATGTTTATATAACAAATCAAAGGTTTTAACAAAACATGATTTATAAAGTTTTAACACAAAACTTGGTTTGAATCAAAGTGAGAAATCCATCACAATCTAAAACAAAGATTGAATGAAGGTAATGGATTTAACACATCATAGTTTATATGCTACAAATCATTTACCAATAATTTACTCAAAGCATAAAACATATGATTAATAAAAGTAAAGCTTACTTGATGATTTAACTTAATGATCCAAGCTTTAGCTTTACTAATGACCCCTTAATCTCTCTTAGTTCCTCCCCTTTATCTTCTCTCCAAACTCCTCAAAGATGGCTTGGAAGCTCCAAAATATTCAACCCTTTTCTCATGGGAATGAACTCATATTTATACTCAAAAAGTGAGTATCAACGTGTCTTCGGTCGACCCCATACCATCCCCGGTCGACCGAATACAAACGGTCGCAAATATGACCGTTGGAAGGCCAACGGCCCTCTGCCCGGTCGACCTGCAGTGTGCCAGGTCGACCTGGTCCATGGGCAGGTCGACCTGGTACACTGCAGGTCGACCCTGGGACCAGAATTCCCATTTTTTCTCATACTTTAAAGTGATTCTTGAGGGGATTCTTTTGGGCCATTAAATCAAGCATGGAAACATGATTTTAAATCATTCTAAGAGGTTTAAAATCATGAAATATAAAAAGCCAAAAATCATTTGAAACTTTAAATCATTGGCTAGCTTGATATATGAAAATTCGTTTTCAAATTAAATGCATCCAAGTTTAAAACCAAAACATGCATGTAACAAGAGATTTACAGAATTTAAAACAATGCATGAGTAAATCAAGATTTCAAGATTTTCTAAATCAATGCATGTGTGAAAATTCATGAGATGAATAAAATGAATGATGCATCCATCAAATTGCAATAAACAAGAACCTAACAATGGATAATGAGGAAAACGAGCGGATGGCTCCACGTGGTGCCATCGGAACCGCTGGTCAGCATGTAAGGAGACGTGCACCCCTCGTAAGGCGTGGGAGACCTCGCCCCATAAATTGCTTTGAAGACCGAGCCCTTCTTCTTCCTATAAATTGGAGTAACAAGCTCGCCTGGGAGAGAAGAGAACCCTGACATTCTTATCTTCTGACATGGGATCCTGCCTCAATCTGTTAGCCATTCTGGCAGCCATGTTCAGCGGAACCTTAGGAACCTTTGACCCGGGCGAAACCTCTGCGCCAGAAGATAGCTTCCTCCGGGAGGGACTGTCTGTCGTAGTCTGCGCGCTCTCTGAAGACGACCCTCGTGGACTACGCGCTCTCTGAACGCGGGTCCACGGCCAGCTTCCTCCGATGCGGCTACATGGGAATCTTTGCAGCCGGGGGTTGGTGGCGCCCTGCACATTTGGGGGTCTTGTTTTCATCCCACAGGGCCCTACGTGGAATCATTGCGCAGGTCTTCTTGTGGGATATCCAAACCTCCGAGCAGCGGGCAGGATCGAGAGGTCCTCGGACTGAGGGGGCTCTTGTTTGCAAACTTTGGTCTAACCCACCAAAGGGTATTGTAAAGCTCAGTGAGGTTCAGAGTCTTCAAGCCACCAGTCCAGAGGATGTTGAAGAGCTCAGGACGCTGAAGACCGGACTGAAGAGTCAGTGAAGATCAGAGCCTCCCAGAGTCTTTATTTCTTTTTTGTTTTTAGAGGACTGCGAGCCTCCTTACTGTATTTTTTTTTCTTTTCTGTAATCCTTGTAATGATGTAATTCCAATAAATGAAAAGAACAAAGTTTCTGGTCACATGATCTGTGCACAATGTTTCTGTATTTTTGCATTCTTTTTTGCTTTTCTTGTACTGTTTTGCGGTACTGGTATTTTTGTGCTGCTTTTCTGCACTTCAGTGCTTGCACTGCTCTTTTTCTTTCGAAGACTGTCATTGGCCGAAATGGACCGCCATTGGCCGAGACGGACTGTTATTCGCCGAGACGAACCTAGAGTCTCGAGGATCTCGGCTGTGCGAGCGTGAGTTCGGGAACGATCTCGAGGGGTGTATGAACCCAGAATTTAGGAAGCGACCGGATGTATGGATCCAAAGCCTCTTCCAAGGTTCGGAACCCAAAAATTTAGGAAGCGACCGGATGTATGAATCCGAAGCCTCTTCCAGGGTTAGGAACCCGAAATTTAGGAAGCGACTGGATGTATGAATCCGAAGCCTCTTCCAAGGTTAGGAACCCAAAATTTAGGAAGCGACCGGATGTATGAATCCGAAGCCTCTTCCAGGGTTAGCAACCAAAAATTTAGGAAGCGACTGGATGTATGAATCCGAAGCCTCTTCCAAGGTTAGGAACCCGAAGCTGCTGAACTCAGACAAGGTAAGATGACATAGATTGATGACAGGGCAAACGCTGCTTTCATTGATTCTGAGACTTATGTTACATCTTTAAAAATAGAATTTCTTCAAATGAGATGCATTCCATGGTCTCGGCAACTGCTTGCCTTCTAAGTCTTCGAGTTTGTAAGAGGATCGCCCTGCCAGTGAGACCACCTTGAACGGGCCATGCCAGTTCGGGGCCAGTTTTCCTTCATTCGGATCTTTGTCAGGTGGCAGGGTCTTCTTCAGAACCAGTTCTCCTACGGAGAAACTTCTTTCCCTGACTTTTTCATTGTACCCTCTGGCCAGCCGCTGCTGATAATCAGTCAGTCCTAGGGCTGCTGCTTCTCTATGCTCGTCCGCTAGGTCCAGTTCCATCACCAGGTTTGTCTCGTTTCGACCCTGGTCGACCAACTCTGTCCTCAGGGTGGGGAGGCAAATTTCCAAGGGAATGACCGCCTCCATCCCATAGGCCAGAGAGAAGGGTGTCGCCGAGGTGGATCGCCTTGGAGTCGTTCTGTATGCCCACAACACGCTGGGAAGCTCCTCTACCCATCTCCCTTTTAACTTATCCAACCGCTTCTTCAGGCCGTCCAGGATTACCTTGTTAGAAATTTCGGCCTGGCCATTGCTCTGTGGATACGCCGGAGTGGAGTAATGGTTCCTGATGCCATGCTCTTGGCAGAAGTCTTTGAAGGATTTGGAGTTGAACTGAGTCCCGTTGTCCGAAATCAGAGTCCTGGGGATACCGAACCTCGTTATGATGTTCTTCCACACAAAGTTCTTGGAGTCCCTATCAGTGATGGAGGACAGTGGTTCAGCTTCTATCCACTTTGTGAAGTAGTTCGTAGCGACATCAGCCATCTCTTGTTCCCTGGAGCTCGGTGGAGAGGCCCCACAATGTCCAGCCCCCATTGAGCAAAGGGCAATGGACTAGAGAGGGGACTCAGGTCTTGCGCTGGTTGATGAAGAGAGTGGGAGAACTTCTGGCATTTTTCGCATTTCCTGGCGTATACCTGCGCATCCTTCTGCATGTAGGGCAACCTGTAACCTTGGCTTATAGCCCTGTAGGCCAATGATCGACCTCCGATGTGACTGCCGCAGATTCCTTCATGGATCTCATACAGAAAGTTGTCCACCTTGCTCAGATGGACGCATTGGAGGTCGGGACCCGTGAAGGATTTTCTGTAGAGTTTGCCCGGGAGATAGCCAGAATCGAGCTGCCTTGAGTCTGATTCGGTGGGCTTCAGTCTTGTCTTCGTGGAGCTAGTCGTCCTTCAGGTAAGAGATGATTGGACCCATCCAGCTTGGGCCGAGATCAGCACAAAGCACTTGCTGAAGTGAGTGGAGCTCTAGGCTTGATCTTAGTATCGATCCAACCTCGACAGTCCTTTTCTTTCCTGCTTCGACAACGAAGGCCAGGTTTGCAAGCGCATCAGCGTGCGTGTTGGTATCTCTGGAGATTTGCCTGACCTCGGCTGTCTGGAAATGGGAGAGTAGGCCGCCATCCTGTCGTCCATGGCCTGGTAGTCTCCAGCGAGCTAGCTAGTTACCAGTTGCGAATCGCTGAAGATCACCAGTTGCTGGGCTCCGAGGATTCGGGCGCTATTCAGCCCTGCTATCAGAGCTTCATACTCCGCTTTATTGTTTGTTGCTTTGAAGTCCAAGGTGAAGGCTTACTCTATGACCAGTCCCTCTGGCGATTGGAGGACTATGCCGGTGC
This sequence comes from Litsea cubeba, assembly GCA_012931725.1. Classification (NCBI taxonomy): domain Eukaryota; kingdom Viridiplantae; phylum Streptophyta; class Magnoliopsida; order Laurales; family Lauraceae; genus Litsea; species Litsea cubeba. Next base: position 79,616,383 of record CM022949.1, on the reverse strand, counting down.
CAGCTCTCTTGGAGGTGGACGAACCGTCAACAAAGACCTTCCATGCCAAGGCGGGAGCTTGTTCGACCTCGGTAACTTCAGGCTCATGCCCTATGCCCCCAATTCCGTGCCGGGCTGGGTCGGAGCCGAGCTCGGCGAGACGAACTCTACAAAGAAGTTTGCCAGAATCTGGGCTTTGATCGCAGTCCGGGGATGGTACTGAATGTCATACTGCCCCAGTTCGACTGCCCATTTTGAGATTCGCCCTGAAAAGTCAGCTTTCTTGAATATAGAACAAAGTGGATGCTCAGTGATCACCACAATGGTGTGGGATTGGAAATAATGGGAGAGCTTGCGAGAGGCGCTGACGAGTGCCAACGCGAGCTTCTCTGGCAAAAAGTATCTGGTCTCGGCATCAAGCAGGATCTTGCTGTATAGTAAATTGGTTTTTGGACTCCTTCGTCCTCTCTGATGAGGACAGAGCTTACCGCATGATCCGAGACCGCAAGATATAGATACAAAATCTACCCCTAAGTTGGGGTAGAGAGTAAGGGTGGTGAAGACAAATAAGTTTTGAGTGCTGCCAACGCTTGGTCGCACTCAGGGGTCCATTGAAATTTTAAGTTTTTTCTCAGAAGCTGAAAGAAAGGCCGGCACTTATCTGATGATTTGCTGATGAAGCGATTGAGTGCTGCAGCCATGCCTGTAAGCTTCTGGACCTCCTTTGTAGTAGATGGGCTCTGGATGCCCAAGATTGCGGTAATTTGATCTGGGTTGGCCTCTATTCCCCTCCGCGTTACCAGGCTCCCGAGGAACTTGCCAGAAGCAACGCCGAAGGCGCACTTGGAAGCATTCAGTTTGAGTTTGAACTCGCGGAGGACGTTGAAGACTTGGGCCAGATCCGCCAGATGGTCGCTAGAGTGCTTGGATTTGACTAACATCGTCGATGTAGACTTCCACTATCTTGCCGAGCTGAGCCTGGAACATCTTTGTCACGAGGCGCTGATATGTTGCCCCCGCGTTCTTCAGCCCGAAGGGCATCACCTTGTAGCAATAAGTGCCGCGGGGGGTTATGAATGCGGTTTTCTCCTCATCTGGCTCATACATCGGAATCTGATGCTAGCCTATGTAGGCGTCGGGGAAGCTCATTCGGTCATGGCCAGCCGTGGCGTCGATCATCTGATCAATCTTTGGAAGGGGGAAACTATCCTTAGGGCAGGCCCTGTTGAGATCTATGAAGTCCACACACACCCTCCATTTGCCAGTCTTCTTCTTAACCACCACCGTATCGGCTAGCCAGACCGAGTACTGGACCTCTCGGATTGCGCCTGCCTCCAGCAACTTGTCGACCTCTTCGACTACCGCGTCTGTCTGCTGTAACCCCGTCCTTCGGGCTCTTTGTACCACTGTCTTGTGGCTGGGATCCACATTCAGCTTGTGGCACACGACCCCGGGGTCGACCCCAGGCATTTCGCTCGGGGTCCAGGCGAAGACATCCACGTTCTGCATCAGAAACCTTGAGAGCTCTGCTCTCTCCTCGTCAGGCAGCTGAGTGCCGATCAGGAAAAATCTGTTGGGGTCTGCTGAGTCGAGCCTGAATTCGGCTAGGTCCCCAATACTTTTCTTGTCAGGATCTCGGCCGATCTCATTTAGACCCTTTTCGAACTCCGCTAGGTTGACTCGCTCTGGCTCCTTTTCTCCGGGGACAATGGCCAGCATGCACTGCCTGGCCAGCTGCTGATCTCTTTCTACTGTGACCACCTCCATCTTGCCTTACTTGTCTTCGAGTACGAACTTCAGCTTCTGGTGGAGGGAGGAGGGGACTACTTCCATCTTATGGAGCCACGTTCTGCCCAAGATAACATTGTATGGAGAAGGGGCGTCCACTACCAGAAAGTCGGCCATCACGGAGGCTCCGCCCACTCGGGTTTCCAGGGTGATTCTTCCCTTGGGGTAGACTGGTTTGGCGGAGAACCCTATCAGGGGTGCACGGACCTCCGTCAAATAAGCTTCTTAGAGTCTCATCTTCTTGAAGCATTCATAGTAGAGGACCTCGGAAGAGCTGCCGGAGTCGACGAGGATCCTCTTCATAATGAAGTCTTTTAGCTTCATCGTGAGGAGCAGGGGATCATTGTGGGGAAGCTGGATTCCCTCCAGGTCTTTGTCTGAGAATGAGATGGCTGGTCGCTCGCGGCGCACTCTCTTGGACGCTGGCCCGAGTTCGGCTCACATCACCTCCTTCCCATGCGAGGCCCGCCTAGCTCCGGCAGGAGCCTGAGGGGTATCTCGAGCTGAGGGAGAGGGAGCTGAGGGCGCCAGATGGATCACATTGATGATCTTTTCAGAGTCTTCGCTGTCTGGATCCTTAGTCGCGCTCTGATGAGCTCGGCTGCCGCCGCCGCTGCCAACATCTCCTGCCTTCACGAACTCCGCAAGGTGGCCTTCCTTGGCAAGCCTCTCCAGGTGATACTTCAGAGTCTTGCACTCCTCGGTCCTGTGCCCGTTACCCTTATGGTAGGCACAGAACCTGGTTTGGTCACGGGTGGAGTGATCGCCTTGCAAGGGTCGAGGCTACTTGAAGAATGGCTTGGTCTTTATCTTGTTCATAACCTGGTGGATCGGCTCCTTGAAGACGATGTTCACAGCCTGGTAGGCGTCGGAGGGAGGTCTGGTCCTCCTGCTTCCCCCGGACCCGGACACTGTAGCTTTCGCCGAACTGGATACCCAAGCTTGCTTCGGCTCTTGCTTCTGGAATGGCCTCTTGCCCCTCTACTGGGGCTGGTTGCTTCTTTCCTTGGGTTCCGGGCCTTCGTCGATCCTCCTCCCGGGCGACATAGCGCTTTATCCGGGACATCAAGGCCGGCATGGAAGTAGCGGGATCTCCAACCAAGGCTCGTGCCCTGGTAACAGGGCATTCTGGAAGGCGAAAATCGCCACCTCTTCTCTGGTATCCTCGATCTGGCTGTAAATCGCCCAGAACCGTTGGGCGAACTGGGTGAGGCTCTCGCCCTGCTTCATCTTTAGGGCAAGGATATCAGCATCGGTCTTGGGGACGACGTTGTAGGCCTGGAACTTCTTCAGGAAGGAGAGCTGGAGCTCTCTCCAACTCGAAATAGACTTCTCCTGTAGAGCGTAGAACCACTTTAGAGGGAGGTCGCTTAGACTGGAGGAGAAGATCTTGCAGTTGAGGTGGCCCTCGTTCCCCCAAATGGACATCTTCTGAGAGAAGTGCCGGAGGTGAGCGGATGGCTCAGACAATCCGTCGTATGGGACGAACCGCGAGACAGAGAACTTCTTGGGCAAGGGAGTTCTCTCGATGTCCTGTGTGAAGGGAGAGGCCCCCAGATCGGTGGGGCCACAAATATTTTACTGGTCCCGCATCTCCAGGTTATGCTGAAGAGCCAGCTTGATGCGCTTGTCGTGCCGTTCCTGCTCGTCATCCTTCTCTGGTGTCAGTGCTCTTGGCTTTCGCTTCGAATGGCCTCGGCTATGATGGCTATGAGCTCGTCCGTCGCGGCCACGATGGCTATGGGTGTTGCTCGAGCCTTGGTCGTGGGCCTGGCTGCGCTTCTGATCCAAAAAGGCTCTCAGATCCTCGCGGGAGGGCTGAAGTACCTTGCTCTGGACAGCTCTCTTCTCGCCTTGGGGCTCTGAGGGCTGCCTTAGCGAGGCATTTTGCACCACTCTCAGTTGCTGCTGGAGCTGGCGGATTATTCGCTCCTGCTTCTGGAGGAGAGCGTTTTGAGCTGCGATGTCTCCTCCATCATCAGGTGGTTGCACACGGCGTGGCTCTTCCACTGCCGCAGCTTTGCCTTTGAGAGGGCGCTCATGCCGACACTCGTCCCGTCGGGGAGGCATGACTTCCTCGTCAGAGAGCGAGGACTCAAGCCCCTCTTGGAAGGGAGCTTCGATGAAGGGTCGCGAGCCTAAGCGCTCCTCGCCTGCAGACGCGCCATGCACCGTTTCGGACCGCTCCTGACGAGGGACGTCCATCGACGGGCCCGGACGCTCGAGTCTTGCTCTCAGGGACTCTCCGCCTTTCTTACCTTTCAGAGGCATGGTTTCTTGGAAGATTGAGAAGGTTGGGAAGGTTAGGATAGTGCTTCCCCACAGACGGCGCCAATTGTAGGTGCAGAAAAATATGACCCACAATAATCGGGGTGCCTTACAGGACTTATCCAAATGAAGAAGATGATCTGCTGCCTCAAAGCCTGAAAGGGAAGAGCAAACGGTCAGAGGACCCTGGCCTAAGCGGCGCAAGGCTCTCCGATGCCTAAGTCAGTAGATGAACTGGAACAAAGGAGAGGGAGAAGAGAGGCAGAGTAACGACTCTCAAGTATGGGTTGATGCGTACCTTGCATGTGAAATGGGATTCTATTTATAGAGAACTGGACGATATCTTGGATGATATTTTGGCATGGGTCCCATGATTTGATAGGGAAGTCTTTATCAGCCCACAAAGTAATAAATGCGGTCCATTCCAGCTCACTTTGCATTTAATGCCAGTCGGATCAGCCCACATCGCATTTAATATGCGTCATGTTGGGTCAGATCATGTTGGACGCCTTTGGCGGTAGAGGTCCCATCGGATCCACCCTCGGGCCTTGCCCTGATTTGGCTTCAGCCGCTGGATGCCACCCTGTCAGTGATCTGGCGAAGATTGTGGACAGCTGGATGTCGCATCTGTCTCACTAGCTCGCGCCCCTATTCCTCCACGTGTCCGATGGCGTGGCGGGCGAAGGGCGCGAGTGGGGATTCTCCCTAGCTTCGGCTTTCGTCCCGGCTCCTTTGGCCGAGGTCAAGCTTTTAGCCGAGGTGGGCACCTGGGTAGCCGAGCTCGGCGCTAGCGGCCAGGACCTGCCTGACTTCGGCTAAGGCCTCTGTCCCGGTAGCCGAGGTGAGTCTGATGCCACGTGGATGGCACGCGGATGGCACGTGAGAATGCTTAGTCCCATCCGAAGGCTGTGATTAGCGTAATCCTGGAGCTTTGAAAATCTCTCCACACATTGACATCAACAAAGAAATGGCAAAACGGAAAAAAAAAGTTGATTTGGGCTGGAGTTCGTTTAGGGTTCTCAACTGTGGTTACCTTATTTAAGGAGATCTTTCCGGTCGATGTCCCAATCTTAAAATGTTGTAAAGGAAAAACTTTCACCTGTGCATGGTGCCCATGTTTACTGACACGTGGATTGTCCTAGAGGCGGACCTGCCTCTGATTTTCACATACTATAGATAACAAATGTTCCGGATGCCTAGAGGCGGACCTATGTATATGTACATGGAGGCTTCAGGCCCCTACAAACCTGAAAAAAAGCCCATTTGGCTAGAGTAAAAAGAAACATGCATTGAAGTAAAGAAACATGCCCTTGAGTAAAAAGAAAGTTGGAACATGCACTTAGATGACCCCATGACTTGAATCATATCCGGTCAAAAGTTAATATTTTATTACTTTTTGTTATAATTTGTCAAAATAATCTTAAAAAAAGATTATTTATACTTTATTTCACATTAACGTTTCAGCCATGAAAAACCTAAGCTTCACAATGTCAACACTTTAAATTGAAATAAACTATACTCTTTCCCACATTTAAAGAAATAAAAAATGATGTGTAAAATATATGATATATTTATAAATTCTAATCATGTTTTTATTCCAACTCAATTTTATACCGTGCCAATTCATATTTTAAGGTAAAATTTAGTCATGTTTCATTAAACAGGCATATACGCATTTCAATGATTCTAAATTTCAGTAAAAAGAAAATGCATCTAATTCTCTTATTCTAAAATTTGATCTAGACGACACTAAAATGAAAAGGTATTTCTAGAAGGAAACTGAGAAGAAATTGGATAATTTCATTTAGAAAATTGGAGTGCATTTATCAATGGGAGCTTTGGCCGGAGGTCCCTCATAACATTACTTTGTTGCTAACAGTCCACAAAAAAAAGTCATCTTGCCAAAGGTCCCTCTCACACTTTTACATACCTGAAAAGACTAATTTGCCCCTTTCTAAAATCTAGCTTTATTAATTTAAAACAAACGCTTACGTCGCCCGATATGGATACAACTCTTGGACTCATCTTCCAAATCGAGAAACCGACGAAAACGAAGGCGATTTTCGGCGATTGATTGTTCAAACAGCGAAGAAGAAGCACTTAGGTCAAATTTTTGAATAGTTTCCATTTCATTGTCTGTTATGCTCTGCATCTACGAACTCATTTCGGATAGAAGAACTCCAAAGAAGACGAGATTCAAACCCTACTTGCAGACGTCTCGGATTTCAGTGCAAACGTGATTGCAAACAAGATAAAAAACAACTACAAACACTCGATTTCTATTGTAAGTTTATTATTCCATCCTTTTCAAATCGGAGAAATCATCGATGTTTCGAAACCCTATACTTCTTTTCAACCACATTTGCGATGTTCTTGCTTCATTTTCTCTCATTATTTTTCTAAATCCAAAAATCTATTCAGGAAAATGGCAAGAACGAAGTCTGCCATTCTTGAAGAACAAGAGCATCAGAAGAAAGAAGTAGAAGAAGGTCAATAAAAAATTCTCTCAATCTCTTTTACTGTGTGAAGTTTTGAATAATACTATTGTAAATTTCTGATATGTTTAAACGAATGTCACACAATCACTACTACTTGTCCAAATATAAATAACTTTATCTCAATTTTTGATCAGAAATATCATTCGACTGAATCTATCTGAGTTATGGATGTATTTATCTTAATTGAATTTATGTTGAATTTATCTGAGATTCCATATTGGGATGCAAATGAGTTTCGAATCAAAATTAGTTGAATTATGATGTATTTATATCTACAAGCAGAATTTAAGATAAACACATGCTTTACAAAAATTTATCTGATTTCTTCACAATTTTATCTAAGTTCTGAACAAAGTTATCTGTTATTTGAACAAAATTATCTGATTTCTGATCAACTTGAATTTATCTGATATTACATAATTAGATTGCAACTGAGTTATGAATGAGAGTTGATACGGATTGTAATGTATTTATAACTGTGTGCAGAATGTAAAATGGACACATGTTATTCACAAAGTTATCTGAATTCTGTATAATTTTATCTCATTTTAGAATAAATTTATCTGATTTCTTAATAAATTTATCTGAATTTATGCAAAAGTTATCTAAGTTCTGAACAAAGTTATCTGTTATTTGAACAAAATTATCTGATTTCTGATCAACTTGAATTTATCTGATATTACATAATTAGATTGCGACTGAGTTATGAATGAGAGTTGATACGGATTGTAATGTATTTATAACTGTGTGCAGAATGTAAAATGGACACATGTTATTCACAAAGTTATCTGAATTCTGTATAATTTTATCTCATTTTAGAACAAATTTATCTGATTTCTTAATAAATTTATCTGAATTTATGCAAAAGTTATCTAAGTTCTGTACAAAGTTATCTGTTATTTGAACAAAATTATCTGATTTCTGATCAAGTTGAATTTATCTGATATTACATAATTAGATTGCGACTGAGTTATGAATGAGAGTTGATACGGATTGTAATGTATTTATAACTGTGTGCAGAATGTAAAATGGACACATGTTATTCACAAAGTTATCTGAATTCTGTATAATTTTATCTCATTTTTGAACAAATTTATCTGATTTCTTAATAAATTTATCTGAATTTATGCAAAAGTTATCTATCTGTATAACTTTACTGTATGCAGAAAAAAAAATAAGCAAAAGAAAGAGGCAAGAAGAAAATTCATCGAAGAACATACAAGGGAAGAAGAAAAAGAAGGATGAGAAGGATACAAGCCATTACCAATTCAGATCTAACTTGGTCTCAGTCGTCAGATTAGTTAATGGCATAAAGAATTTGATATCAGAATTACATAAAGCTGAATTGAGAAAGACACCTTTCTGGAGCCTAATTGAGTGCATTCTGGATGGCACATTCTCAGAAAAGGTTTGCAGAAAGTATGACAACGACATTATGTTGATCCTCGATACATACAACAGCAAGAGGAGGCAGTTCAAAATAGGAAAATCCTATGTGTCATTCACTGCAAATGACATATCACATATATTTGGCATACCAAATGGATCAAAACCACTTGATTTGAAATATGGAAAGAGAAAGGGATCTGAATTCATATCTAGGAGATTCCAAGGTCCTTCAAGGGTTTCAGCTCCAAAGATTAAGGAACAGCTACATCTTGCATTGAGTGGATCAACAGATATTGAAATTGCTGATGTTGCCAGGCTAATATGCCTGTATATCCTTGTGGTTCTTTTTTTTTCAACCCATGGCAACACAATAGGGTGGTCATACGTGGGCTATGTTGAAAAGTACATGGATATGAAGAACTATGCCTGGGCAGAAGAAATATCAAATTTTTTAATGGAATCAGTACACAGTAGGAGCCGTGGTTCTGATAAAGTCATTGGCTGCCTTATTGCATTACCGGTACAATATACAGCTCCATACTAAAAACATTTGAATTCAAGTTTTAGAAATAATGACATATTAACATATGACTTTTCTAATTTTGTAACAGTATTGGCTGTGTGAACATTCAACAATTGTCAGCCCAAATGAGTCTTTGCATTTCCCACGGATACTAAAGTGGAATCTAAGGGCTGTCAGTATGGCACTTAGGAAAAAACCACTTCATACACTAAAAGTTAATGAGGTACTCTATTATATAAATAATTATTTGTTATCTTCGTTTTCACTATCTAAATTTATCTAATATCTTAATCTGACATGTTCAATCTAACACTGTTACAAACTGCAGGTCCTTGGTGACTCATTAGAGAGCACACTGCTTGAATCGCAGCGATTCCTGTCTTTGTTAGGCAGTGTCAGTGGGGCTGAAGGGGGTTTAATGCAGATAGAAGGAGAAGAAGAGGTAAAGGAAACAGAAAAAATTCAAGAAGAAAGGATAGTAGAAGATAATGAAGAGGGTGAAGAAGAAAAAAATAAGAATGTATCACAACATGTAGTTGAATCAGAAGAAGAAAAAATCAATGAAGGAGAGGAGCAAGAGGAAGGACATGAAGAAGAAGAACATCAAAACCAGAAAGAAGTTCATGTAGCAGTAGAAGAAGCAGAAGGAGACAATGAGAATGAAGGAGAGGAGCAAGAGGAACCAGATGAAGAAGAAGAACAACAACAGGAAAAAGGAGAAAATGAAACAGATAATAAAATGAATGAAGGCAAACAGTCTGATACAGACATGATGATAGAGACATTGGTCATATCTGAATTGGAAGAGCAGAGAGAACAAAACAACAGTGAAGAAACAACTTCTGCTGGTGTGGAGATGGCTGATTATAACCAAATGGCTCTAGAGACAGATCTGGTGGTCGCCAACATTTTAGCTGATATAATTGGAAATGCAACCAATGCATCAACCAATGTGCCATCTGAAACAATAACTGGAACCGAACAAAAAGCTGCTGACATTGGGCCTTCTACTAGTAACCCGTCACACTCAATCAAAAACAACAAACTACAAAATCTAACTGAAGAGCGTGACAGGGCAACTTCGTTAGCCAACCAACTGACCAAGGATAATAAAGATTTACAAGAACAGATTCAAAGGATGGCTATTGAACTTGAAAGGACATCAGTAGAAAACAACAGTCTGAAAAAGGAAAGGCTTGAAATGGAAAAAAGAATAGAAAGCTTGCTTAAAGAAAGAGACAATGCTCTATTGATGATTGAGCAGTTGACAAATGAGAAGAATTCCCTTGAAACATGTGACGTCAAAACCGATCAAACTATAGAAGATACTTCTAGAATGGTGAACTCCTTAAAAGAGCAGCTCAAACATACTATGAGTGTGTCAGATATACAGTCCTCAAGAGCAGCAAAGGCAGAAAATGAGGGGAAGGAGCTGAAGAAAAAAATAATAAATCTGGAATCGAACAACATGAAATTACGGCAGCTGTTAAAGGAAATGACACTTGATTATGCTGAGAAAGGATTGGAGTGGGCTGGAAACACATTGGATGATATCTTCCAGTCTCCAAAGAGCAAAATTTCAGAACAAAAACTGTCTAGAAGCGCACAGGAAAAAGCGGAGGGGTCTGCAGCAGATCAGAAAATTGAAGAAAATGCTGATGAGGTAATTTATTTACACTTCCATATTTCTTTTGAATATTATTCTTTGGATTGCAAATCTATCTTACCTGACCTTTAGTATGCAAAATATATGACTCTCTTTCAAATTATCTGACTCTCTAACAAATTTATCTGAATTCTGACTGAACTTGTAACATATCTCATCAAATTTATCTTTGTTCTTTGTGAATTTAACTGACTTTCCATCAATTTTATCTGATGTTGCATTAAATTTATCTTACCTTGTATATATTCCAATTTATTTAATCTATATTTGTTTGTCTGACTGATTAATCAGATCAACTACTCTGACACACATATCAATCCAGTTAAGGAGGTGAAACAATCCTCCATGATAAAAAGAATTAAAAAAAGGAGGGCAACAAGGAAAATGATTGAAACAGCTGCACCCTTTAGACTCCCCAGAAATACAGTCACTAAGCAAATGACTGAGCCCGACATTGAAAAGCTGAAACAAATCTACGAAGCAGAAGGCAATGAGTAAGTAACAGTCCTATGCAACTAAGCAACACAGCTCTTGTTGTAAAAAAAACATTATTCAAAATGACAACAACTTAAGCACTTTTTACAATTGCATTTGCAGGGCGCTAGTCTGGGGAGCTGAGGGCATATCTGCTGTATCATACGAGGACATCATTGCAATCCTCAACAAAGCAGAATTCTCCAGCAATGTAAACATCCAAACAAATAAACTTTCCATACTATTGCTTAATTTTTGTAATATAACAACAATGGTCATATTCATATTCAATAAATATAGCTAACACTATCTGCTTCAAATTGAACAGGTTATTGACGGATATGCTGACTTGTTATACAGAGAACAGGAAGAAATTCAACAACAACTTACAGCAAGCAGTCAGCATGGCCTGCTGCCCCAAGAAAAATCAATCTTCATATCAAGTTTATGCTGGGTAAAATAGAATGAATCTTAATTAATAAAGTAACATTTTACTTTGTTTTACAATATAATAAACAGTTACTAAACTAAAATTAATGCAGAAATTCGTTACAGCAAACACATCAGAAATGAGAGAAAAGATTTTACACAAACAAATCTCCCCAAGCAGAACTGCAAACCACAGATTCGTGCACTTTCCAATGAATTCAAATGGAAAAAGGAAAAATGCTCAACCATTTCATTGGACACTGTTGGTGCTGGATCAGAAAGAGGGGGATTGGCTACATTACAATTCCTTGAAACCGAGATTAGCTAAAACAGTCGATCATTACTTTGAAGATGCACAAATTCTGGTATGTCTCATTCACATAATCATTGAATACAGACTACTGCCCATAACAATAAACCCCAACCCATTGACTATATCAATTTATTTATTTCTGCAGAAACAATATGTGGAGAACTACAATTACGTAAATATTGAAGAAACCCAGCCATATGGAGCTCCGTTGATAAGCGTGGAAGACGCCCCACAACAGAAAATGGGATCGTAAGTATCGTTTTGTATAGACACTGATTCAATTCATTTTAAATTACCAACATCATCTTCTTTTGCAGTGTCGATTGCGGCGTCATTGTTTGCTACATCATGAAGCAAATTACTCACAAACAACCAATTGATTCGAAACTGCAACAGAACATCATTGATGATTTGAGAAGAGAGATAGTTTCCAAATTCCTCAATGACATGCATCACTGCTGGTCAATTGAAAACTTCCATGCAAGGAGAGAAGGTGCTGATGATGATTTCGAACAGTGACATAGGGTTTGAAACAGGGTTATGTCACAGTAAACAGAAGCCAAATTCATGTATTTCTCTGTAATATGAAAAGAACCACTGCAACATACTTGTGAATGTATACTTTTGCACAATGAATGTAAGGGAAACAACTTTGGCAATTTAATTGTCAAAATTTCTGAATCGATGAATGAATTAAATTGTGAATGAATTGTAAAATATGTGTCCAGATATAGTTTTCGTTGATTCTCTTCACATATTTGTACGATTTTTACAGAATATTACCTGTTTTTTCACAAATTTATCTACAGTCTGATACAAACTATCTGAGTTCAAAAACAATTTATCTTAGTTTCTAATAAATTTATCCGAGTTCTGAAACAAATTATCTGATTCCAGATGCAATTTATCTATTTTTTATATAAATTTATCTGAGTTCTGAAACACATTATCTGAGTCCAGATGGAATTTATCTGTTTTTTAGATAAATTTATCTGAGTTCTGAAACAGATTATCTGAGTCCATATGCAATTTATCTGTTTTTTAGATAAATTTATCTGAGTTCTGAAAGACATTATCTGAGTCCAGATGCAATTTATCTGTTTTTTAGATAAATTTATCTGAGTTCTGAAACAAATTATCTGAGTCCAGATGCAATTTATCTGTTTTTTAGATAAATTTATCTGAGTTCTGAAACACATTATCTGAGTCCATATGGAATTTATCTATTTTTTATAAAAAATTATCTGAGTTCTGAAACGAATTGGGTAACTTCTGACAGTAATTATCTGAGTTGATAAGAAATTATCTGAAATCTGAAATAAATTCTATAACTTCATAATCAATTTATATGAGATATGAAGCAATTTATATGACTTCGGATGCATATTTAATCTCACTTATAATACATTTTATTATCAATTTTTGAAAACACATTTTAAATGAGATAAAGAATTATATAAGTGATTGCTTATATGATAAACAACACAATAAACAGTAGTAAAATGTCTGTCAATTTGACTATTTATTCACTAATCACAATTCATATCGTATCTTGTATACATGCTAAAGAATTGACTACTATTATACAGAAACTAAAGTCAAAGTCTATTTCAAATGTTTGCCAAATAATAGGCTCCTTGCAAGACTTCTTATTGTGACTGCCAAACCGACCACAACGCCCACATTTTATCTGCCGTGTCATCTCCCCTCTTGACAATATCCTCTTTTTTTTGGGCCTGCCGGCTGGGCGTTTCACCAGAGGTGGGAGAATAACAGCTCCAGCAACTGTTGCCTCCGGCATTCCGACAGTTGGAATTGGAAATATCTGCTCATCATATGAAGCCCTATATGAATCAGTGTGAAAATAATGATCCACATAAAAATTCAGGTCCTTTCCACTCTTTTGAATCGCAGCACAAGCATGTGCACAAGGAAAGCCATTAATCTGCCACTGATAACAGGAACATATATGATTAAAAATGTCGACAGTCACTGACGGGTAAGAGTGAACATCGTAAACAGTTTCACTGGAACGCCTGACAGTCCACGTCCGTCCTAGCTGGATCAAAGCATCCAACCTCTTATCCATATCCGGGCAAATGACTGACTTCCATCTGCTGGAAACTTCCTTCCTAGTAGCCATCTGCTCCATTATTTGAACCCTTATTGTGTCCACCATCTTTGTAATTGGAAGATGACGCGCTTCTCTAATCCAGGAGTTGAAAGATTCAGCTGCATTTGAACACATCTCACCATACCGTTGACCCTTAAAGTAGGCATTGCTCCATCTTTCATGGGGCAATCCAGAAAGAAATCTGTCTACGTTGCTACCACCTTGATGCCTCAACGCCTGCAACTTGGCATGGAATGCAGCTATGGTCGGGGCATATGCACATTCCCGAAGCATCATAACCATTCTCTCTCTAAATTCATTAGTGTATCCACCTGACAGTTTGTCTCTCAAATTTGCCTTCAAGTGTTGTAGGCAAAAAGCATGATGAGCATAGTGGAAAACACTTGAAACACCCTCTATCAGACCTGGATTTCTATCGGAAATAAAAGTAATAGTGCGATCCGAAACCAGAACTTTCTTTAAATTCTGCAAAAACCACTTCCAATTGTCCTCCGTCTCTGAATCCACCACAGCGAAAGCAAGGGGAAATAAACCTGTGTTATAAAAAAATAAAGTTTTATAGTCAAAGACATAAATATAAAACAGTAAATGGTAATCATTAATAAAAATAATCTCAGAAATAAAAGAATCAAAAGCAACTGCCATACCTTGATTTCCATTCTTCCCTGTTGCTGCCAACAAGTTTCCCTTGTATCTCCCTTTCAAAAAAGTACCATCCAAAAATAACAAAGGACGGACATGATTAAAACCAGAAATTGAAGCATAGAATGAAACAAACAGCCGCTTAAAGCACATAGTTGACTGGTCATAATCTAGCACAAAAAGGCTTCCTGGATTCACATCCTCCGCCACCTTAATGTACCAACGAAGATGGTCAAAAGATAGCGACGAATCACCATACAACTTATTTCTAGCCCTTTCCACACCCCACCATGCATGATGGTATGTAATTGTAAGTCCATAATTCGCCTTAAAGTGGTGCACAACATCAATGGGTCTAGTGAGTGGCCTCTCACGAATATGATCAATCATTAAATCAGCAACCGTCTCGGATCTCATACGGCTGTTCTTCGAAGTTCGGACTGCCGCACCACACGTATGCTCATTATCTAATGTCCTGATATAAAAATGTCCAGATGACTTCTCAATTGAAGCATGAACACGCCATTTACAACCCATCGAACGAATGCGAGAACATTCAGCTGTAACCCTAACTTTATCATTTTTCACATATACAAACTCAAACCCAACTTCCATTGAATATCTACACAGAACACTTCTAAACTCTGCAACACCGCCCTCAAACCTCTGGCCAACTTCTCTAATACCACTTGACCAGCCTGAAGACAGCAAAATCTTCTCCTTGTGTGTGCAGAACAGCGGGAGTAGATCTGTCTCAATATCTGTGCCCTCATAACCCACTAATTCAATGGCATCTTCAACAAAATCATCAACATTTTCCTCTTGATCATCGTCATCTGATTCCTGCATTTCTGATACGAAAACATCCACTGTTCCCAAACCCATTGAAGATGCCAACATTGATAAGCTCAACAAATCTGAATCGCTGTCCAGCAAGCACTTTGGATGGCCAGGTAATGTGTAAGTCAGACATACCATGTTTACTGCCAACATCTTCCATTTGTTGCAAACTTGACGAATTAAATCATCAAATCTCATGCCCATACTAAAATGAATGACGGCAGTAAACATGCCATACTTACAAAGAAGCATTACCGGTTGCGCCATCTTTGAATTTACTAAAATCAACGAAGTTCAAAAGTCATCAGAATCTTTAAAATTGTGCAGAATATTAAATAAACAACAAAAAACAAACATTTATCTAAATTTATCTGAATTCTGTACAAATTTATCTGATTTCTGAACAAAATTATCTGATTTCTGAACAAATTTATATGAATTTATATAAAAGTTATCTATAATTACTCATTCTAATTCAGATAACTTTGATTCAGAAATCAGATAAAATCTTAACAACTCAGATAAGTTCGATAAAGAATTCAGATAATTTGTAAACAAACTGAACTAACTTTATAAATCGCATATGTATATTAGAAACACTGATAGATTTGATTCAAAAAGTCACATATCTTCGATTACATGGTTCAATCAAAATTGAAGCTTGGAACAGAATTTCAAACTATTAAACAATTTTATGAGAAACAAATTAACTTATTTGACAGCTAGATACATCAGGCTTTATCTATACGAATCAAATCAAATAACAAAATTAATAAAAAATTTAAATATAATAAAAAACAAAAACAAATAACAAAATCAAATAACAAATCTCAACAACATATCAAAATCCTATACAAAATAAATAACTTCTCAAATAAAATTGAAAATGAGTATCAGAAGTATAAATCTACAATTTAAACAAGAAAACTTGCATACAATCTGCTATGAATATAAAACCTTCCTTACCTCTGACAAAAGTTGAATATGCAATCTGTTACGCA
Source organism: Litsea cubeba (assembly GCA_012931725.1). Classification (NCBI taxonomy): domain Eukaryota; kingdom Viridiplantae; phylum Streptophyta; class Magnoliopsida; order Laurales; family Lauraceae; genus Litsea; species Litsea cubeba. The sequence continues at coordinate 79,600,439 of CM022949.1, read as the reverse complement.
CAGAAACTCAGATCTACCTCCGTCCAAAGTTGAATCTGCAATCTCTTACACAAAGAAACTCAGATCTGGTTCAAACTGAATCTACGAACTGGTTTTAGTCTGTAATCTCTGAAATCTGATTTGAAATAATCGTTGCATAAGAATTACCATCTGATTCGATTCAGAGCAGCAACATGTTTCCATCACGCTAGATCTATAATCTGCAACACATCCGACTCGTCTGCAATCTACAAAGAATAAAATCTCCATCAGAAGTTTTCTATCGTGACTGCCATTTGAAATTCAAAATAAGAGATTTGCGGTAAATTACAAGGGCATATCAGTAACAGTCGATGAGTTATCACCTAAATCTCAGGCTACATTATCGTCCACGTTGCTGAAATAACGTTACATGTTTGGAACGATTTCATTCCATGCTGCGTCAGTTACAGGGGCATTTTTGTCTTAAAAAAATGACAACATGTGTGCACAGGGACTTAAGACTGGAAAAAGTCTAGCTAAATGGACCACAGACCTTAAACAGTTTTTCCTTGGACTAGAGACTGGAAACATGGACTTATAGGGACCTTTCGCTAATTTCTCCTTTATCAATCCCCTTTCACTTAATACTGTGAAAGTTATTGCTGAATGTACTCTTCCCAAAAAGGAAGAAGGCAGGAGCCAATGAAAATCTTGTGCTTTGTTACCAAACAGCGCCTGTTTGGTCTTCGTACCACTATTCCTAACTTTCCTCAAATGCCTGCACCCTATCTCTCGCCCACAAATTTGAAGATCTTCATTTCTACTTTCTAGATTGTATTTCTCGACTAGTCTCATTTCAGTTCGGTTCCCATGGAATTCAAGTTCAGAGCAGGGGATGATCGCCATGCCCGTTTCCCGGCTCAAGCTCGACAAGGTCTCTCTCTCTCTCTCTCTCTCTCTCTCTTTCATTTCTCTCTCTTTGATTTGATTTCTTCACTGTAGGAAGATCAGATCCTGATTTCTCTATGCTTTCATATCATTTTTCCTGCTTCTTCTTTGTCTCGAATCCTAGCTGGTTATTCTGTTCCCAATCTCGGAAGGCCTGGTCAGTTGCAGAACATAATGATCCCTTCAAGAGGAGCTCTTCCAAGAGAGATGGAGAAGGAGCTCATTCGAGAAGAGATCATAGCTTCCGAGATCCTCCTGAGAAAGCACGAGCTCGAAGAGGAAGTCAGGAGGGATCTCGCGTATGAGAGAGAGGTGGGGCTGCGAAGGCAGGGAGAGCAATTCTCTCTTCAAGGGGGGATGAAGCACAAAGCCAAAGGGGAGGGACTGGTAATAGAAATGAAACCTGGAGGCAGTGATAACAAGGCTTCTGCTTCCTCCTATCCACCTCCTCACAAGCCTTACAAGCCTAAAAAGCCAGCTAAGCAAGTAAGCGGTGGTGGGGTGACTGCCAACCGGCAGCAGAGTAAACCGCAAAACATTGTGGGCAACCAACCCATCCTCCATGGTGAACAATGCAAATTCAAGTGCAACAGCGTGCCTCATTTGATGGGTGGGAAGAAGCAGCAGGTCCCCATGCAAGCTGTGTCTCGGCGCAAACCGAAGAATCTCTTTTACAGCCCCGGTGATCTTCCAACCTCTGGAGTTGGCAAGGTTCCTCCCCCCGTCCCCTCGTCTACACTTGGCAAAAGGCCTGCCCCAGAGCCCCATCATGATCCGTGTGTGCCAAAAGCTAACGGCAAACACTCTGCCAAGCCTGCCGACGACACCGACTCCCTATTTCCTCCCCTGCCCCCTCAGCAAAGTTCTTCCTCGGTACGGAAGAGTTCGCTTCGATCCTTCCGAGATCCAAATCCATCTTTGCATGAGGGGATTTCTGTGTCCCCGTCCTTGGCGCTAATTGTGGGCAAGTCCGCCCTTCTCCCTTTTGACATGAACCTGCACAATGCTTTGCCTAGCCATGAGCTTGTGTCCACAGGAGTTCAGCAATGCCTTCTGGTATGTCGACTTCTGATTATTTGACCTTTCTTTTTGAGGTCCTAACAATTTCTCCCTACTTTTTATTTCTTATTTTCAGGGGCTCCAAAAATGGTTCACTGTCTCCGATCGTTTTGAGAAATTCCAGAAGCGAGTGGAGGACCTAGAAAAAGAGCTTGGGGGTTCAAAGGCTGCTCTGCGTTTAGCTGAATCCAATGCCGATGGCTCCTCCAAGGCAATGAAGATCGCGGAAGCCCAGGCGGTCGCTGCTAAGAGCCGCCTTGCTGCGACCGAGATGGAGCTCGAGGCTCTCCGTTCTAAGCAGGCCGAGGCAGAAGAGGAGATGAGAGAGACTATAGAGAGGCCGAAGGACGCTCAGTTTGAAGAAATAGAAGCGCTTTATTTGCAGCAGGTCGAGGTCGAGCAGATCAAGGTCCTCGTGTTCAAGCAAGGCTATGACGTAGGTCTCAGAGAAGCCGGCGTACCCGAGGATTCCCATCTCTGGGCCAAATACGCAGCTCAGTCCGACAAGGCTCCGCCTCTGCCGCCGCCTGTTGTGTCCCGAGCTCAGCACCAGGTCGACGAAGTTGCATCGCCTTCTGGCGTGGTCGAGGGTGAAGGTCACTCCCCTGCTGCCGAGCCTGTTCCTCCAGTCTCTGATGTTCCCAAGTGATTTGTTAGTGATTCCCATAATGTGTCCCCTTTAAACCTGTTCTTCCAGTCTCTGATGTTCCCAAGCAACCCATCCTCCATGGTGAACATTGCAAAGTCAAGTGCAACGGTGTGCCTCATTTGATGGGTGGGAAGAAGCAGCATGTCCCCATGCAAGAGCTCAAGGCTCCAGTGAATAAGGGAAATGGGAAAGGTGGAGCTCATGTGAAGGTGAGAGTGATGGTAAAGGTTAAGCAGGGCAAGAATGAGGTGGTGGTGTCATCGGGAACTGCAGTGAGGGCACTAAAACCAAATAAGCCTGGCGGCGATGGCAATAACAAGGCTCCAAACCAGCTAAACTGCAAAAGCCTGTGAAGAAAGTTGTTAAGAAATAATAATGCAGAAATATTGGGCTTTGACTTTGCCAAATATGCACAGTTGTGGGTTGTTTTCCTGGTTAAAGAGTACATTTGAGTGAGTGGATTGTTTGGTAGTGGGACTTATCCAGTGGGTTGTAACTTTTTATTTGAAGTATCATGTAATGTAAGTACATCAATCCAATCCATTAGATTTTGCATTGCCCATCTTGCATTTTACATCCAACAGCCCTAATTCAATCTTGGAATTACATTTCTTCCTTCGTTTACTCTAATTTGAGAGAGACCTTTTCTCAAACTAACAGTTGAGAAAAAGAGGGAGAGCACAAGCCATCTTCATCTTGTCAATGGGAAGGTAGTGAAAGTGTTAAGAGGGGAAGCAGAGCATTGGAAAGCAAGATGAGGAAATTGTGGCATCACAAACAAGGGTTTGGGTACCATCCACAGAAGAGATGGCTGAAAGAAGGGAGGCTCCAAGTGATGAGACTGACAAAATAGCAGTAGCTGGAGAGACATCACGGAAATAAGGGAAGAAAAAGATTAAGATTGTAATCTCTCTCTCTCTCTCTCTCTCTCTCTCTCTCCACAGTTTATTCTGGTCAATGGTTGTTAATTTGTTCAGTTGAAGTCTGTTTGCCGCTCAGTTCCCATGCTAGATTCACCAAATTCATGGCTGCTCAATATTTCAGTTCATATCATCAATCTTCTTCCCATGAGAGTGGTAAACTTCATGTACAGTTAATTTGCTAGAATTACTATATTTTTTAGTTTTCAATTTTACATTTACTTGAATTAGTTATATTTGCAACAAAACATTAACCTATACTTCTGTTTGGATATTTTGGTGAACATGGGGAGTGCTGATAATTTGGAAACCATCATTGATACTAACTTCTTGGAATGCAAATAAACTCAAATCACTTAAGGGCATCTTTCAAAATTTAAATTGCTCATTTATAGTGGTTTGGACGTCCCTGGTAATTGTTGGCAATGCGAACCCATGTTCTTAATATCATTTTATGGTAATCATACACTGGAACTGGGAGGTTTTAATTAGTCTCCTATAAGTAGTGCAAATGGTTGCTGGCTTCTTCTCATATTATGGCAATCTCATCAAATTTATAGATCTTGCACTTTAATGTCATTAAGGGTCTTTGAAGGTGAGAATATGGATAAACTTTTTGGTTTCTTCTCATAATTTTGGTAATCTCATCAAATTTACAGAAATTGCACTTTAGTGTCACTTTGGGTCTTTGAAGGGGAAACTATGCATACACTAAGGAAAAAGTCTAAAGCGTATTTTTTATGCTTACGTTTGAATTATTCTTTTTCCTATTACTCTCTTCTCTTGTATAAATCAAAGAGTTTTTGTTTTAACAACAATATGTAGAATTTTATGGATCTGTAATCTTTTTAGAATTTATGCATGGTACCAAAGCCACGGCTCATATATAGCGATCTTGCAATCTAGCCGGTCATGGCCCTATTTCTTAAGGTTCCTCACCACAATGATCCGATCGCCAATTTTTTATGGGAGGGTGTTGAGAGACCCTATGAATAGATAGTGGGAATAGTTTGTTAGAAGTGATAATGGTTAGTTTCAATGTTTAGATTTTGAATTGTTCTCTTTTCATTTATTTTTTTTCTCCTATACAAATTGAATATCTGTTTGTAGAAGTACGGTAAATTTTATGGGAATGTAGCCTTTTTAAAAATCTCACATAAACAATGGTCAGCAGACAGCAGCAAAAACTGCATCAGTTTCAGCTCTTCCATCCATGAGGTTTTGTTGATTGGACCCATCAACATCAGGTCATGCTTGCAGAAAGTGAACCATGCTCCAGAGAAGTTCCCCCTGGAAAATCATGCACATGCTATTGTTTGTTCAATTCTTACTTGATCTTGTTGAATGTTTATTACTGCCTAAGTCATCTTGTTGTAGGATACTAATAAGATTATTAAACCCATCTGGATGCATGAATGATTCTTCAAGTTGTAGACGATGAAGCTGTTCTGTAGCTGCTGGGAAAAGCAAAGAACATTGCCTTTTTAGGTAGGTATAATAATCATTGGATACCGGTTGGTCATACCTTTTTAGCCCCTAGGTTTGCTTCCTTCTGTCGCGTCCCCAAAATAAGAATTGGGGAAAACGTGAAAAATTAAAATAAATTTAAATTCCCGTGTTTAATGCAACACAAGCTTCCAAAAGTGGACCCACATAACATCACAAACCATGGTGAGTCCAAATAAAATTTCATTAAATGCAACGGAAGCTTCATTCAATTGGTATTCAATGACCATAAATAAGATCCAACACGAAAATCAAATAAACATTAATAGTTAAAGTTGCAGAATGAATAAAACAATTACTAGAGAAAGGTTTATCATTAAAGAAAGTTCATCTAAGGAATTGCTAAGATGACGTTCACTCTCATGCAGGCTCAGACGGCTCCAAAACCGTCTCCGACATTCCACTCGGGTTCGTCAGTTGGCTCAAACGCTTGAAACGTTTGATCCTCCTCTGTCTCCTCGGTAGGGTAGGGATTGGTATCTATGCACCAATAAACAAAGTAAACAGCAAGTACGAAAGCATAATTTATAAAAACACAAGATCAATGTGAGTAATGACATGTAATAATCATAAGAGAATAACAATATGACAACGATGAAAAGAACGTTTAACCTAAATCCAATCTATACAATAGAGCAATACAATAATCACACAGAAGCAATGCAACTGCTTTAGGTGGTCAACCCTAACTATCTAAATCACGTCGGCGGTCATAAACCGATCGATAATCCGGAATACCGGTCAAACAATCAATGCGGATATTACAGTGTCCGTTCACATCGGTGATCGGCCGTCCAATTACAACTGCAGTCGTTCAATTATGACCCAATCGATGTACATATATATATAAATCATAATAGAATAAACCTAGTGATCTGTAATGCTCTGACATAGAAACCTAAGTCAAAGTGAAGGGCTGGCTGCACAACAATCCACAATCAATATCGATATCATTCGAATAAACCTCTACAATTTCTCAGTCGATTGCCAAGCCACATCACGGTCCATATCCAATCAATATAGGATATGCAGCTAATAGACCAACATCAATCTCAATCATGTATGCAAACCCGAAGGTCAAAGAATAACCACAAGCCAATCTTACTGTCAAACATAAGGTCTCATACCTAATAACCATAGGAATCTCTAAATAGATAAAAGGTCAACACATCCTTTCTCGATCAATGGTGCATAGACCCAATTAAGGGTTTTCCAATAAAGATGGGTTGAGCTCGAATCCACTAGGATTTCCCCGAGGTCATGCAAAGTACTAAACCCTATGTTAGTAATATACCGTGTGCTCGGTCGGTATTTACTCAGGTCAAAAGATCCAATTAATAAAGTACAAAAATACAATTTAACACTTTAAAACCAAAGATATCATTTAATATTTAATTTGAAAATAATAATGATAAATCACAATCTTAGTTTATAATTTTAGAAAAACCCGAGGATTCTATAACATTTTCCAAATTCAACTCTTTATAAAATGGGCCTAAGGATCTAATTTGAATTCATTAAAGGATAAGGGTCTTATTCCTAATTTTAAAACCATAGGGCAAGGTAAATAAGTAACCAAACTCAATGGCACATGGGATGACATCATCAGTCATTACCATTCTCTCTCCTATCCCATGTATGACAAGTCCTAAGTTATCTCCACTTCCCTTATTCCCATCCATGCCCTGTCATCAATCATCTCCTCCCACACAGAATGAGTTCTGTCATGGATTCTGCGCCATCAACTATACAAATTTCCAAACGATGGACATCACGCCTAGCCCATCAAGATCAATTGAAATAGTGGGCCACACGGATCAAGACCCAGATCAGTCTCATCTTCAAGGTCGCTCATGCCTATACGGCCACGTGATCGGACCTGATCTGTGATCAATACATCCAGTGGGTCCCACAACAGCCTGTCACCCAGACTAGTTTTCCTATTCAACCCAACTCACGCCTCCACCAGATTGTAAATACAAGGTCCTAAGCAAACATCAGTGGAGTCTTACCTGGGCCCCACAACCAATACACAAGATCTCACGGTTCTGCGTCGGAGAACCTGTGACAGGTCCGGTCCTCTATGGGTTATTTGGTGGGTTGACAGTAATGCTATCAAACATAAGAAAATCAATGCAATGATATCCAGTCTCCGATCTCTATTATTAAAATATCATAACAAGGGCATCGAAGGGCTTCTACATGCATCGACACGTAAATCAAGGAATAACACAAGTATTAAATATACAAATTATGGTAAAGTACTTGCCTTTTACCGGGGTTGAAGAAAACGTAACAGATCCTAACCAATACCCAATCCGAGATTACCGGGGCGCTCGATCACAATCCTATCGCCAATCTGATATAAGAGATGGGAAAGAAATGCCCAGATGAGCAGATCTACTATAACCATACCCAAAACCTAATATTGGAAAGAATAAGAAGATAACCTAAGAGTACAGATTTACTCCTAATGGTTTGAGGAGAAGGTTACCTGTGATAAGAAAGTTGAACTATGAATGATGGCTCCTCTGATCTTGATTCTGATGGCTGGATCCTAAAGTTGCAGAGGTTTAGGAAGTCGAAAGAGGAAGAAGACGAGGAAGAAGAACCGGGAGGAGTTGCAGAGATTAGTGGGGAGAGATAAGGACGAGCGTTTAAAATAGGGATTAGGTTATTGGGCTTAAGTTATTGGGTCAAAACTACGGGTCAGGTCATCTACCCATTAACCCAACTCACCAATCTACGCATCTAATCCACTTAATCCTAACCACTTAAATAAATAAAATACATTCAATTAAAAAAATACTAATATTCTAATTAAAATATAATAAAATAATAAAAGCGGGACAAAGATCTTACATTCTCCCCCCCTTAGGATATTTGGTCCTCCAAATAACTAGTATTACTCTGGAAGGAGAAACGGGTACTGTTTCTTCACTGAGATTAGAATGGTACCTTCCACGACGCCCGCCGAAGCATTTGCATTCTCATGGTTAAAAGCATACATCATGCCCTACTGTGGTTGGTTATGTTGTCCTTGCGCTGACCCAAGTGGTCTCTGATGACCCTGAAGTTGCCTCTGCTGCTGTGGAGCTTATCCCCTAAACTGTTGATTCTGAGGAGCCCTAAACTGTTGCTGCTGCTGTGCCCGAGGAAATTGTTGTGCTGTTTGCTGTGGTCCCTGCTGAGGTGCTGTCCTCCAATGCTGCTGCGAAGGCGCATGAGGTCCAACTGCCTGAGATGTCACCGTCTGACCGTCATTTTTGGGACAATATCGGACTCTATGTCCAAGCTGCCCACAGTGAAGACATGCTCCAGTCTCTCTATAACACTGCTCTATTGTGTGATCCCTCCTACCACATCGCTCACACTGTTGGTTCTGACTAACCGAGGGTTGACTTTGAAACTTTAGTTTCTTCGAGTTGCCTTGGCTAGAAGACTGCCCTAACTGATGCTGCTGAAATTTGGCCTGTCTTTCTGCTAACTTCTTCCTTAGTGCACCCTCAGCCCAATATGCACTCTTTACCATCTCTTGGAATGTCGGGCGTTGATTGTCTCCAATCATCATATAGATATCAGTTGATAACCCATCAAGAAAATGCCTGATTTTCTCTTCTTCAGGAACGACTAGTGTAGGAGCATACTTAGCCAATCTGGTGAACTGCTGCTCATACTGCTGCACCGACATGTCACCTTGCACCAAGTTTTGAAAATCTCTCTTCCACTGGTCCTTGACATATTTAGGGATGAATTTATCCATGAACTCCTTGGTGAATGTTTCCCATGAAATCTCTTCAGCCACTGCATCTGCTTGCACTACCACCTTCACCAAATTCCACCATTGGAGAGCTATCCCTCTGAACATGTAAGCTGCCAAATTCACTCGCTGTCTCTGAGTACAGCGGAAAACTGCAAAGATCTACTCCAGTTGCTCTATGAAATCATCTGCTGCCATGGGATCTTCTGACCCATGAAACTCAGGAGGAACCCTCTTCCTAAATTTCTCGTAGAGGTCATTAGGATCTACTTCCTTTGGAGGCATGACCACTTGTACTGGCTGGGCTGCTCTGTCCGTTAATGCTATGATCTGAGCCTGAAATGTTGCTCTATCGTGATCTGCTTGTGCTCGCTCAGCAGCTCTCTCTTCTCTTTCTTGTTGCTTTTCTGCAGCTCTTCTGCCTCAGCTGCTTTTTGCTGCTCATTTTGAGTGGCCTGTGATTGCATAAAAGCTTGCAACAGCTGATTAAAACGTTCGTCTGAGTTGTTCGATCCACTCCCAGGTTCTTTGTCCTGAGACCTTGTATTACGTTGAGCCATATCCTGCAATAAAATAAAGATGGTTTAGATCCTATAAAACAAGCTAACAAACAATTCTATAGACTTTACAGTTAGCACTTTAAAGTCTGTCTAACGGAAATCGTAATCCTCAGCACGTCCTACTGTTTCTATCCATTTTTTAATTCCGAAGTTCGTGCTGGCTCTGATACCAACAGTCACGTCCCCAAAATAAGAATTGGGGAAAACGTGAAAAATTAAAATAAATTCAAATTCTCATGTTTAATGCAACACAAGCTTCCAAAAGTGGACCCACATAACATCACAAACCGTGGTGAGTCCAAATAAAATTTCATTAAATGCAACGGAAGCTTCATTCAATTGGTATTCAATGACCATAAATAAGATCCAATACGAAAATCAAATAAACATTAATAGATAAAGTTACAGAATGAATAAAACAATTACTAAGGAAAGGTTTATCATTAAAGAAAGTTCATCTAAGGAATTGCTAAGATGACGTTCACTCTCATGCAGGCTCAGACGGCTCCAAAACCGTCTCCGGCATTCCACTCGGGTTCGTCAGTTGGCTCAAACGCTTGAAACGTTTGATCCTCCTCTGTCTCCTCGGTAGGGTAGGGATTGGTACCTATGCACCAATAAACAAAGTAAACAGCAAGTACGAAAGCATAATTTATAAATAAAACACAAGATCAATGTGAGTAATGACATGTAATAATCATAAGAGAATAACAATATGACAACGATGAAAAGAACGTTTAACCTAAATCCAATCTATACAATAGAGCAATACAATAATCACACAGAAGCAATGCAACTGCTTTAGGTGGTCAACCCTAACTATCTAAATCACGTCGGCGGTCATAAACCGATCGATAATCCGGAATACCGGTCAAACAATCAATGCGGATATTACAGTGTCCGTTCACATCGGTGATCGGCCGTCCAATTACAACTGCAGTCGTTCAATTATGACCCAATCGATGTACATATATATATAAATCATAATAGAATAAACCTAGTGATCTGTAATGCTCTGACATAGAAACCTAAGTCAAAGTGAAGGGCTGGCTGCACAACAATCCACAATCAATATCGATATCATTCGAATAAACCTCTACAATTTCTCAGTCGATTGCCAAGCCACATCACGGTCCATATCCAATCAATATAGGATATGCAGCTAATAGACCAACATCAATCTCAATCATGTATGCAAACCCGAAGGTCAAAGAATAACCACAAGCCAATCTTACTGTCAAACATAAGGTCTCATACCTAATAACCATAGGAATCTCTAAATAGATAAAAGGTCAACACATCCTTTCTCGATCAATGGTGCATAGACCCAATTAAGGGTTTTCCAATAAAGATGGGTTGAGCTCGAATCCACTAGGATTTCCCCGAGGTCATGCAAAGTACTAAACCCTATGTTAGTAATATACCGTGTGCTCGGTCGGTATTTACTCGGTCAAAAGATCCAATTAATAAAGTACAAAAATACAATTTAACACTTTAAAACCAAAGATATCATTTAATATTTAATTTGAAAATAATAATGATAAATCACAATCTTAGTTTATAATTTTAGAAAAACCCGAGGATTCTATAACATTTTCCAAATTCAACTCTTTATAAAATGGGCCTAAGGATCTAATTTGAATTCATTAAAGGATAAGGGTCTTATTCCTAATTTTAAAACCATAGGGCAAGGTAAATAAGTAACCAAACTCAATGGCACATGGGATGACATCATCAGTCATTACCATTCTCTCTCCTATCCCATGTATGACAAGTCCTAAGTTATCTCCACTTCCCTTATTCCCATCCATGCCCTGTCATCAAATCATCTCCTCCCACACAGAATGAGTTCTGTCATGGATTCTGCGCCATCAACTATACAAATTTCCAAACGATGGACATCACGCCTAGCCCATCAAGATCAATTGAAATAGTGGGCCACACGGATCAAGACCCAGATCAGTCTCATCTTCAAGGTCGCTCATGCCTATACGGCCACGTGATCGGACCTGATCCGTGATCAATACATCCAGTGGGTCCCACAACAGCCTGTCATCCAGACTAGTTTTTCTATTCAACCCAACTCACGCCTCCACCAGATTGTAAACACAAGGTCCTAAGCAAACATCAGTGGAGTCTTACCTGGGCCCCACAACCAATACAAAAGATCTCACGGTTCTGCGTCCGAGAACCTGTGACAGGTCCGGTCCTCTATGGGTTATTTGGTGGGTTGACAGTAATGCTATCAAACATAAGAAAATCAATGCAATGATATCCAGTCTCCGATCTCTATTATTAAAATATCATAACAAGGGCATCGAAGGGCTTCTACATGCATCGACACGTAAATCAAGGAATAACACAAGTATTAAATCTACAAATCATGGTTAAGTACTTGCCTTTTACCGGGGTTGAAGAAAACGTAACAGATCCTAACCAATACCTAATCCGAGATTACTGGGGCGCTCGATCACAATCCTATCGCCAATCTGACATAAGAGATGGGAAAGAAATGCCCAGATGAACAGATCTACTATAACCATACCCAAAACCTAAGATTGGAAAGAATAAGAAGATAACCTAAGAGTACAGATTTACTCCTAATGGTTTGAGGAAAAGGTTACCTGTGATAAGAAAGTTGAACTAGGAATGATGGTATCCTCTGATCTTGATTCTGATGGCTGGATCCTAAAGTTGCAGATGCTTGGGAAGTTGAAAGAGGAAGAAGACGAGGAAGAAGAACCGGGAGGAGTTGCAGAGATTAGTGGAGAGAGATAAGGACGAGCGTTTAAAATAGGAATTAGGTTAATGGGCTTAAGTTATTGGGTCAAAACTACGGGTCAGGTCATTTACCCATTAACTCAACTCACCAATCTACGCATCTAATCCACTTAATCCTAACCACTTAAATAACTAAAATACATTCAATTAAAATAATACTAATATTCTAATTAAAATATAATAAAATAATAAAAGCGGGACAGAGATCTTACACCTTCTATGATCTTTCTGTAACTTGTTTCATTTGGTGTGTCTTTCTGCTGGCTTTGACTATAGTTCTAGGCCGAGTTCATGTTTGAAGAAATAGAATAGTAGGATAGTAGATACACATTCTCTGCATTATTACGAATGCTTGAATTCTTCTGCATCTTTCACATGAGCCCCAAGTCTTCAAAGTTGTGGGATTCTCAATTCCATGTTGCGCAATTTTGTATGATACAACTTTGGATATTCCTTGGGCACCAAAACTATAGAAACATGGAAAATAATATTTTTAGGTTATTCTAATTGGACAATATTCACTTGTGCACAGTGCGCATGTGCATCAGGCACAGTGGCGAACCCAAGATTTTTATTTGAGGGGGGCTAATGATGGACAACTAAAAAAGTCAATTGTTATTTTATTGCACTTTCTTCACACTACCAATGACAAAAGAGAAAATAAGTCAATTGTGCATTTGTCTTAATCCCTCATAACAACATGATCAATCAAGACCTTGGGTAAAGCAATATGCAAACAAGTAAATTGTGTTCATTCGTGTGGTACACATTATTAATTTTGAGGGTATTTAGGATTTTTCTAGCCTCATGAAAAAGTGAAAAGTGGAAGCTTCCTTCTAATTAAAAGTCAGACGAATTTAGAGGTTGAAAAGTTCATAGATGATGGAACCCCATTTGATAATTAACTTATGTTTTATCATCTACCCCAAAATAAAAAGCTATTCGATACTTTTTTATTTCTTAGTCAAATTGTAAATGTAATAATTTTATTGCAAGAGTTACCAAAGCACAATATACCTCTTTTTTCATTATTTTCTTTAATCAAATCTCTAATTTGTCTAGTAGAAAAATTGGAGATTGGGAACTTCGAAAAGTCTATTAGAAATAAATCCATGCAGTCTATTGAAAAGAATAACTAACAAAGGATTTCATGGATGGATTTGACCCATTGCTGTTTGGGCACATTGATTGGAAACAAACTTTGAACCAAAATACCTTTTGATATGTATTCATTAATTTGTCAAATCAAGACCAAAACTACTTTTCTAAAACTCCTTCCTAAAACCTTAACGCGAATAACAATCACAAACAACCAAATATTGCATCAAAATCAAATTAAATTAGCGAACAATCAATAACTTGCATCGGTATCTAAAAAATAATAATGATGGATCAATAACTCTCCTCGTCTCTAATCTAATTATTTCTTTTAAAAAAAGAAAAAGAAATCAAATCCAACTCCGTCCAGAGAACCCATTTCAATCATGAGGATTTTTAGAAATATTGTGTTTTTTGAAAAATCCCCCATCTCTTATAAAGTATTTTATGAATCAAGAGAATCCATTTAAAATTTAAAACTTTTAGATGATGGAAGATTTTTAGAAATCCTCCATTTTTAACGTCCCCATTTCAAAAAAAAAAAAAAACCTTTTTAGACCAAGGAGTACCTGACAAATTAAATAGCTCCTTGCAACACCTAAGAATTGTTTAGAAGTCATATGCAAAGAAGGAGAGAGAGACCACAATGCATGCGGGAGCAAGAGGGGATTATCCATTGCGGATTTGGGGGTTGAGAGATAGAGGATCTTGTTTTCCAATGGGGCTGACTGGTTTAATTCCATGGGGCTGGACCAATCAACCCAAGTAGCCCAATGGGCTTTTTTTAGGTTTCAGCCCCCATGTACATATACATAGATCTGCATAGGCATCCAAAACACATGTTATCCATAGTCTGTGAAAATCAGAGGTAGGTCCGCCTCTAGGACAATCCAGATGTCAGTAAACATGGGCATTGTGCACAGGTGAAAGTTTTCCTTTACTAAATTTTAAGATTAGAAAGAAAAAAGGAGAAGAAAAGAAACTCAGGTCCCATGGGTAAAGTAGAAGTGCATAATTACTTGTTGGAGATGGTGGGTCTTGGGAGTAAGTAAATAATCTGCTGTGAAACCACGGGTCTTGTCAGTTTTGAAAAACGGGAACTTTAAGATATGGGTATTTTTATCATCTATTTATTCACAGGTTTTTTTTATTTACGTATAATACATAAGATTTCATTGTCAAATGAGGGCTCCATCAAATATGAAGAAGGGGTCATTTTACTTACTTCTATGCTTGAATACGAAAATGGGCTTATTCATTACAATAATTTTCACTAACAATAAATCCAATAGCCATAGTCATACAGTGGACCATCCTAGCTCTCCAACTTTTGGTCCCAGCAACCGATATGGCAGTGCAATTGATCATCGAGCTGTGGGTTCCTCTCCACAAGAGTGCGATTTTTCGACCTATAGTAGGAGTCTCAGGCATGAATGGTGCACTATATGGATCAATGCCATCCAAATATTAAAGATTTATGGATGGAGTTATTTTTAGTTTTAAAAGGATATTACCAAGAAAATCACTTTAGATGCACCCTATACGGAAACAGTCATTTTAGTTTCCCTCCTCACAAAGTGGTCTTCCCGCCGAAAAAATGTTCTTTTTTACCAGGTTTTTCGAATGACAATATCGGATATCGACTCCACTCATGCGAGAACAAAAAGCCTTTCTTCTCCAAACCCAACCTAATGGGGAAGACCCAAATATTCAGTTCCACACCAGACACTCAGAGCAATGAACCAATATGCATGACTTCAACCAAAATCAAAAGGGTTCCAAAATCTTGAGCGTTTGGGGAAGAGAGAATCCAAAGGTTCAACGTTTGTGTGATTTCTCATGGTTTCATCCTCGCCAGCTTCGGAACATTGTTCAATCGATCTCTACCATTTTCTTCAAAGAGAAGACAACTTGAATGATCCAAGGAAAATTACAAACGATAAGGGGGAGAGAGAGAGAGAGAGAGAGTTCTAGATAGTTGTTAGGAGGAAGATAGAGAGGGCTTGTGATTCAGGCTTAGGAGATCATTTGAGAATAGTCCAAAAGAAGGAAGAGTGGTGAAATGGAGAAGAATCATCAATGTATTACTATAATGAAAGCTACCTCCTCCACTCCACCTATGATTCTGTGCATGAAACGTGGCCCTCAAATTCGTAATGTGGGACCATGATATGATGATCCAGTTCCAGACCATTGATCTATTGGGGCCACGCTTTGTGATACAGATTGGAGATTCTAGATTTGAATTCAAAATTTCTCCCAATTCCTCAACTGAAAACCCTGGAATTGCCAAAGATTTGAACTCCTTTCTAGCTCTTTTGCATTCCATCCACCGCCCAATAGATCCAAACCGTACAATTGATTCATTGGTCCAAATCAGCTTCCTACTTTATAGCTAAGACTAGGAGTAGCCCCTCAGAGCTCCTCCCGGTTTGCAATAAGGATACTGTTGCTCCTCAGGAAGCTACTTTGGTGGTTGGTCTATCTCCTGTCAAGGTCAAAGGTAAGAGGAAACTAAAAAACAGAGGAACTTCATCCCTCGGCCCCAAAACTAGGAGCTCCAGTGGCTCTTCCTCCCCCAACATAGTCTAATGTTTAAGGTCCTTTTTTGGAACTGTAGAGGTATTGGTAATACCCCTACAAAAATGATGTTGCACCATGTTATAGCTACCCATTTGCCAGACCTCATTTTTCTTTCTGAGCCTAAAATCCTTTTTTATTCTCAATATCCATTGGTGTCCAGTCTTTTGGCTTCAATTCCTCCTTTTCAAATACAAGTAGCTCTCTCTGGTGTTTTTGTAAATCTAATCCCAATTTCACGTTGTGTCTTCTTGATCATTCAAACCAGCATATTACAATTGAATTTCTTGCTCTCCCTACTTCTTCCTTTGGTATGATCACAAGAGTTTATGGGTCTACTGACTACAAAACAATGAGAAGCTTTTGGGACTATCTTGTTAACACCTCTTCTACAGGTGTACCCTGGTGTGTGATCGGAGATTTTAACTCAATGAGAAATTTAGCATCTGCCCTCCTTCTCCCCTATCTGTCCAGGATTTCAATGATATGGTTCTGGCTTCTGGTGTTAAGGATCTAGGCTTCAAGAGGAAATTGCTTCACCTAGGCCAACAATAGGCGAGGTCAAGCATATGTTGCTGCCATACTTGATCGAGCCTTCACCAATGCTACTTGGTTGGATTATTTTGAGGATCCTATTGTTACCCATCTTCCTAGGCTCTCCTCTGACCATAGCCCCCTCCTTCTGACCTATAAAAACCGTTTCTCTCCCAAAAAACATCTCTTTTAAATTCGAAGAAATGTGGCTATTTCATGCCTCCTTCTCTGCAGTGGTTTAGAATAGCTGGGCAATTTCTTGCAGTGGCAATCCTCAATTCATCCTCGCTCAAAAGCTTAAAATTGTCAAGTGTAATCTCAAGGTCTGCAACTTTGAAGTCTTCGGGCAGTTGAAAGGGAAAATTGCAGAAGCTGCGAAGTTTGTGCTAGATGCACAAATTGCTTATGATTCCAATCCTAGTGATTTGCTTCTTTTGGCTCGAAACTTAGGCCACTCTGCTCTCCACAACCGGCTTAATGTAGAATCTGCGCATTGAAAACAAAAGGGCAAAATCAGATGGCTACAAGTTGGAGATAGGAATACAATTTTTTTCACCTCTCAGCCAAGTCCAGAAGCATTCGCAATCGTATTGACAAGATTTCTGTGGGGGGGGGGGGGGGGATCTACTCGAGGATGAAGAGCAAATAAGAGACCAAGCCTGTATATACTTCTCACAGCTTTCGCAGTCCTCCACTTCTACTGCAGATGAAGCTCTTTTTGACATGGTAGGTCCTTCAGTCATTGTTGATCAAAACAATTCTCTAACTGCAATCCCCTCTTTTGCAGAGATCCGAGAGGCTATTTTTGGGCTCAAGAGGAATAGCTCCCCGGGTCCAGATAGCTTCTCAGGAGTGTTCTTCACCAATTGTTGGCATATTGCTGGTCGTGATGTGATTCAGGCATTTTTCCATTTCTTCTCAATAGGTACACTCCTAAGAGCCACCAATGCCTACTTCCTAACCCTCCTACCCAAAAAACTGTCTCGAGTGACCTTCTCAGACTTTCGGCTTATTAGTCTCCTCAATTCCACCTACAAAATTATTTCCAAAATTCTGGCAACTAGACTTTCCAGAATCCTCCCCCTTCTCATTTCAAACCACCAATCTGCCTTCGTCAAAGGTAGATCAATCCATCACCACGTTGCTCTGGCTAATGACCTCTTCCATAAACTAAAGTCAAATATCATAGGGGGGGTCAGTTTATATGAAACTAGACATATCAAAGGCTTTTGATAAACTTCAGTGGAACTTTCTCTTCAAGGCACTCTACTTCTTCAAACTCTCCCCTGTGTGGATCAATCTCATGAGAGAATTGTTCTGCATCAGTGGAGGCTCAGTTTTGGTAAAAAAAAGAGTCCTTGTGGGTTCTTCAGTTCTTCCTACGGTTTGTGTCAGAGTGACCTTGCTCTTCATTCTAGCTGTGGAGTTTCTCAGTCTTTAAGGGTGACCTTGCTCTTCATTCTAGCTGAGGAGTTTCTCAGTCTTTAAGGTGGAAGTGTTAAGACAAGAAGGTTCCATTGTCCAATTCTCTCTGGTCATCTCTACCCCTAGCCATTTACTATATGCTGATGATATCTTGTTCTTCCTAAAGGCGCACAAGAAAAGTTTGAGGAGGCTCTTAGAAGCTCTCATTTTGTATCAAGATTCCTCGAGCCAATGTTTCAATCTTCATAAAAGTCGATTGTTTCTGGGTAAATGTAATGTTAGAAGCTCTCACATGGTCATAGGGCTTCTCCAAATTAATCAAGCTCCTTTGCATTCTGTCTATCTTGGGGTTCCTCTTCTCTTTGGTAGTGCTTAGCACACTTATTTCAACCAGATCCATGTTTCTATCAGATCAAGGCTTACAGGTTGGAAGACAAAATGCCTCTCTTTTGCGGGTAGACTGACCCTGGTCAAGCATGTCCTTTCTTCCATCCCTCTCCCTAAAAAAACTTACCTTCACATTGAGAGGCTGATGAGGAATTTCCAGTGGTCTGCAGATCCAATCAGATTGAGAAGTAATCTCGTCAGATGGGAGACCGTTTGCTTACCAAAATCTGAGGGAGGTTTGGGCTTGCGTAGGTTGAAGGAGTTTAATGAAGCCAGCTTGCTGAAATTAGCTTGGTCGAAAATCACTGTAGAATCATTTTGGGCCAAAATGGTTTCGAGCAAGATATTTCATAGGTCCCTAGATTTGGTATTCTAGGAATCCAAGGAGTGGCTCTTGTATCTAGAAGAAACTCAGATCCATGTATTTCTTTCTTTAAAGGGATAGTTGATGGGTTGTAGGTAATGGTCAATCCATTAGCCTGTGGTTTGATAATTGGATAGATCATGATCCTATTGCTTCTAAGTTACCCCATATCCGGTTTTTAGAAAAAGACTTAGAAGTAGATATTAAAGCTAAAAATGCATGGCACATTCCAAATCAGCTTCCGACAGTGTTACAGGAGTTCCTGTCCCATTCCACAAACCTTATCTCGATAAGTGATGTCTCAGCCCCTGATTCTCTCTCTTGGCTTGGCAATTCCACAGGTAACTTCTCCCATATTGATGCCTGGAATCTACCGAGAACAAATGCTGCTGCAACAAGTTGGTTTGGCCTGATCTGGAATAAATTTGTCAACCCTCGTTTGGCTTGCTTGGGTTGGCGTCTTATGCACAGGAAAACTCCGACTGACTATTGGGCTAAACACAAAGGATGGTCCTTGACCTGCATCTGTTTTTCTCTTGCTTCCTGGCCCAACAGTTCTGGATTTGGCTTCTCGGTCCTTGTGGAGCTATACTCTCCTCCCCTCTTTCTACTTCAGTTATATGGAAGATTATCGCTAATGATAGAGATGTCTCCGGAAGAAAATGTGCAGCTGCTATCTTCTTCCACACCATATTTGTCTTATGGTCTCTCCGGAATGATTCTACGTATAATAATAGGAAGCCTTCCTTGGAGAGAGCTAAGTTGATCTTCTTGGATCGTTTGAAAGGCATGGTCACTTCTGCTCCAGGTTTGAATTTGATCCGGCCTTTACACCCAATCATGGTTTTTTTTTTTTGTGTGTGTGATAATCTAGTGATGTTTAATGTTTGTTTGGTGGTCTAGTCCCCTTTTTTTCTTTTAGTTATTTTTTTTAATGCTTGGGTAGGCATTTTTGTAAGCCTCCCTATCTGGTTGTCTCCTTGTTCTGGGGGCTTTTTCGCCCAGTTGCTTTATTCCTTAATACAATTTTTACATTCAAGCAAAATTCTGAGTGTTTGGTGTGGAACTAAGCATTTGGCTCTTCCCTATTGGGTTGGGTTTGGGGAAGAGATGAGGAGGAAGATGATGGAAACTGTGTATCTCACATGCGGAGGGTCAATATCGGCCTCTAACTGTGTATCTCATGTGCGGAGGTCGATATCGACCCTCGAAAAATTAGGTAAAAAATAGGGATTTCTTGGCAGGAAGACCACTTTGGTAGTAGGGGAACTAAGATGACCTTTTTGGTCTAGAGTGCATCTAATTAAGGATCTTTTTTTTTTTTTGGCAAATTCCTCTAGTTTTAATATTCTTATACATCTCAAGATGTAAAGGGCCTATTTGGCATCATTTCAGCATTGTTCTTGGTTTTGTGTTGAAACCAGGTTTTACCAAGACTAGGTTGTGCCAATACCGATCCGTTCAAAATTTGTTTGACAATGTTCTCTTAAATTGCTCCATTGAGAATGTGTTGTGCAGAACTTGTTTGGTAACGACATAATTAAATCTAATCAGAATGACCCCGCAGACCCACTTGTCTGCATTGCTTGCATATTTAAACAACTCCTCTGACTTGAACCATAGGCTGATTTCGTCCTTGATCGTTTCAGGCCTATCACTCCCATGGATGATATTTTATGACTCCTTCTCCCACCCTCAAACCATGGCAAGTACAGGTCCAGAGCTGGGAAAGTCACAGAGACCATTAAAGAAGGGTCGTTCCTTGAGATCATGATAATGTTTCTAGGAAAATTCCTTGCTAGGAACAATTAGCTTAATTGCCACAAGCTTGTATCCTTTTTATTCAAAGCTTGATATGATTTCTGTAATCAGTCCTATTTGCACTCCATCGGGTTTAATTACAATAAAAGTACGCTCCAACTCTGCAGCATGCGCCTTCTACTCTTAGAGCATGTAAACTGCTGTAGGAAGAGCAAGAGCCCCAACAACCCAACCCCCAAAAGGATTCCTGGAGTCTCCCCTCAAAGGAACTGAGCCTAGTGACGGCACCTTTCCTCTAAGAGTAGTCACAGCTGTTGCCACTGCTCGTCCCTCTGAAATAAAAAACAATGCCTTGGCGGCCTTGGAGATGGATCTGTAGATCTGAGACCTCATCTTCGATGGATGCAGTGGAGAAATCGATCAATATGCTTCGAGATCTGGTGTTCAGAGAGGACGAGCAGTATTACCCATTCTTCAGTCTCTTCTTTCTTGTATTCAACCATTTTAACTGTTGTTCAAGAAAAAAAAATAAATGGATAATTTGCGGTGGTTGGATGGGGAGAGGAGATAGGAAATAGGGTGTGGGGTGGGGAGGGAAAAGAAAAGAAGGGACAAAGGAGGGGGACGAAGAGGTGGTAAGGGGTTGGGGAGAAAGAGATACAGAGGGGTACGGGGAGAGAGTGAGTGTGGGATTCTGTGGGGGTGGCTGGTTGGGAGAGAGGAGAGAAGAAAATGAAATCAAAAGAAGATGAAAAATTAGGAGGACTAGGGGCGTCAAAAATAGGGCAGTGAAAGAGAGACGAATCGTTCCAGCGGGACTCTTAAAAAAAATGAAATTATTTTGTTTTCACATTCTTACTCCCGTGGGTCCAAATTTTAGGATTGTTCCACCCAAAACAACCGCGTGGAACATCATATTCAGTTACCAAACATGTTTTCTTGGACATATCCATCGGGAACAAAAGAACAACCCATTGGCACGATGCCAAACATGGCCAAAGTTTCACATCTTAGATCCTCATAGATTTTGAGAAAAATGGGAAAAACCTAAAAGTAACTAATGTAAAAATGGTACTTCCAAATAAATATTTGACATAAAAATTTTACATGTGTCAATCCCATTTTGATATCCCATACACAAAAGATGAATTCCCCCTCAAGGTCATTTGTTTGCACTCATTTGCGTATGTAAATGATGCACATGCGTGACAATTATGCATCATCACATTTATTTGTGCTCATTTATGCATCGCGTGTTAAAATTGGTATTTAAATTTGGACCTTTCCAAGTTAATCATTATGTACTTCAAAAGGTAAATATGGTTACATATTGGTACATGTTATAATAGGGCTTCATCTTCTTTATTGGGCTTAGAAATCGTAAGACACATAATTTCATTTCTTAAATCTTTATAATTTATATTTTAAAAAAAAAACTGCATGTAGAAGAAAATCTTGAACTTGAGTTTTTTCCTAGAGCCAAAATCTAATTTTTATTCAGGTTACACGATCCAAATTACAATGGATGAAAATATTGGATATAAATATGATTTTCTATTTTTTATTTCTTTTTATAATTAATAAATGATTATTCTTCTATCTATATATGATACGCCAATTTGTTGAATGCTAAAAAGCAATTTAATTGTTGTATAACAATACAAGCGTAAACTCAAAAAGTAAAACTAAGGTTGGAACATGCAGTTAGATGACCCCATGAGTTGGATCATATCCTGTCAAAAGTTAAAATTTTATTATAATTTGTAAAAATAATCTTCAAAAAAGTATTTATACTTTATTTCACTGAACTTCACAATGTCAACACTTTTAAACTTAAATAAACTATACTCTTTTCCACATTTAAAAACTAAAAAATGATGTGTAAAATATATGACACGTTTATAAATTCTAATTATATATTTATATCTTTATAACAGCTCAATTTTACATAGTGCCAATTTATATTAAAGTAAAATTTAGTCATATTTCATTAAACAAACATATACGCATTTCAATGATTCTAATTTCCAGTAAAAAGAAAATTCATCTAATTCTCATATTCTAGATGTGTGGGGAGATTTCCAGAGCCACAGGATTAAGCTAATCACAGCCATCAGATGAGGCTAAGCATTCTCACGTGCCATCCGCGTGCCATCTACGTGGCACCAATCTCACCCCGGCTCCCAGGACAGAGGCCTTGGCCGAAGTCAAGCATCTCCGGGCCGCTGGCGCCGAACTGGTCCACCCCGGGTGCCATCTCGGCGGGGAGCTCCACCTCGGCTGAGCCACCCCGGTGCCATCTCGGCAGAAAACTCCACCTCGGCTGAAGAAGCCAGGGTAGTAGCCGAAGCAAGAGAGAACCTTCACTTGCGCCCCTCATCCCCCACGTCATCAGGCATGTGGAGGGATAGGGGCACGAGCTAGTGGGACAGACACGACATCCAGCCGCCCACTATCTTCACCAGATCGCTGACATGGCGGCATCCAGCGACTGAGGCCACATCAGGGCAAGGCCCGAGGGCAGATCCGATGGTACTCCAACCGCCAAAGGCGCCCAACACAATCTGGCCCAACAAGACACGCATTTAATGCAATGTGGGCTGACCCGACTAGCATTAAATGCAGAGTGGGCCGGATTAGACTGCATTTAGTACTTTGTGGGCTGATCATGACTTCCCAGTCGAATCATGGGACCCACACCAAGATATCCTCTGAAAGATACGATCCAAACCTCTATAAATAGAACTCCATGCACCATGCAAGGTACGCACAATCTCATTCACAGAGCCCTTACTCTGTCTCTCTTCTCCCTCTCCTTCCATTGTTCCAGTTCCCACACTGACTTTGGCATCGGAGAGCCTTGCGCCGCCCAGGCCAGGGTCCTCTGACCGTTTGTTATTCCCTTTCAGGCTTTCGGACGGCATCCAGTTACATCCAGTCACCATCATCTTCTCGGATAAGTCCTATAAGGCTCCCTCTCATTGTGGGTCATTATTTTCTGCACCTACAATTGGCGCCGTCTGTGGGAAAGTAATATCCCAACCTCTCAAAACCTTCCCAACCTTCTTAACCTCAACCTCTCAAAAGCCATGCCTCCGAAAGCTAAGAAGGGCGTAGAATCCTCAAGAGCAGCGCTCGAGCTGCCACCACCGCCAACGGACGTCCCTCCCCAAGGACGCTCCCGTACGGTGCATGGCACGACTGTAGGCGAGGGCCGCTTAGGCTCTCAGCTCTTTATCGAGTTCCCACTCCAAGAGGGACTCGAGGCCTCGACCTCGTTAGAAGAAGTCGCGCCACCCAGACGCAATGAGCGTCAGCATGAGCGTCCCCGGAAGGACAAAGCCGTGGCCGTAGGAGAGACGCGCCACGTTCAATCCCCTGCCACTGGAGAGGTTCCCGAAGCTGCTCTCCTCCAGAAGCAACTCCAGAAGCAAGGGCAGCTGATTCGCGAGCTCCAGCAGCAGCTGAGGGCAGTGCAAACTGCCTCCTTGAGGCAGGTCTCTGAGCCTCAAGGGAAAAAGAAGGACGCCCCCAGCAGGGCAGCCCAGCCTCCCCGCGAGGACCTCAGAAATCATCTGGACCAGAAACGGAGCCAGATCCGCGACGAAGGCTCGAGCAACAGCCGAAGTCACCATAGCCGCGATGGCCGAACTCATAGCCGTCGTAGCCCGAGCCATCCCAAGCGAAAGCCCCGAGCTCAGACTCCAGAGAAGGACGACGAGCAAGAGCGATTTGATAAACGTGTCAGATTGGCTCTCCAGCACAACTTGGACATGCGGGACCAGAAGCAGATCTGTGGTCACATTGATCTGGGGGGCTCGCCCTTCACAAAAGAGATCGAGCGCACCCCCTTGCCCAGGAAGTTCTCTGTCCCGCGGTTCGTCCCCTATGACGGACTGTCCGACCCATCCGCACACCTCCGACACTTCTCCCAGAAGATGTCCATCTGGGGAAACGAGGGTCACCTAAACTGCAAAATCTTCTCCTCCAGTTTGGGTGACCTCCCCCTGAAGTGGTTATGCTCTCTCCCGGAGCAGTCGGTTTCCAGTTGGAAGGAGCTCCAGCTCTCCTTCCTGAAGAAGTTCCAAGCCTACACCGTCGTCCCCAAGAAGGAAGGGGACCTCATCGCCCTGAGAATGAAGCAGGGCGAAACCCTCGCCAAGTTCACCCAGCGATTCTGGGCGGTCTACAGCCAGATTGAGGGCGCGAGGGAAGGGATAGCTATCTACGCCTTCCAGCATGCCCTGATCCCCGGCATCGACTTGCGAAAGGACTTGGCCGGGGACACCCCAGAGTCCATGCCAGAGTTGATGTCCCGGGTGAAGCGCTTCATCGCCCAGGAGGAAGACGAGATCCGAGCCAAGGATCAGGACGGGCATCCGGAGCCCGAACAGAAGAGTGGCCAACCTCGGCAGAGAGGTGGGAGGCCCTCCCAGAAACAGGAGCCCAAGCGGGCCTGGGTCTCCAGTTCGGCGAAGCCTTCGTCGTCCAGGTCTGGGGGCACTTGAAAGCCCAGACCTCCCTCCAGCGCCAGTCAGAGCGTCAACGTCGTCTTCAAGGAGCCGATCTACCGCATCCTGCCCAAGATCAGGTCCAAGCCGTTCTTCAAATATCCTCCGCCCTTGAAGAATGAACCCACCGAAGGCGCCCGAAGCAAGCTCTACTGCTCCTTCCATAAGGGCAACGGGCACAGAACCGGAGACTGCAGGACTCTGCAGGAGTATCTGGAGAAGCTGGCCGAAGAGGGCCACATCCCGGAGTTCATCAAGGCAGGTGATACCGGCGGCAGCGAGGGCCGAATTCACCAGAGCACGGCCCAGGCTCCAGACAGCGAGGACTCAGAGAAGATCATCAACGTGATCCATCTGGCGTCCTCAGCTCCCGCTTCCTCGTCTCGGGGAAGCTCTCAGGCCCGTGCCGAAGCCAGGCGGGCTTCGCACGGGAAAGAAATAATGAAAGCCGAACTCGCTCCGGCATCCAAGAGAGCCCGCCGTGACGGACCCGCCATCTCGTTCTCGGATCGAGATCTAGAGGGAATCCAGGTCCCTCACAACGACCCCCTGCTCCTCACCATGAAGCTGAGAGACTTCACCGTGAAAAGGATCCTCGTCGACTCCGGCAGCTCCTCCGAGGTCCTCTACTACGACTGCTTCAAAAGGATGAAACTCTCCGAAGCAGACCTCACGGAGGTCCGAGCACCCTTGCTAGGGTTATCCGCCACGCCAGTCTATCCCAAGGGTCGGATCACCTTGGAAACCCAAGTTGGTGGAGCATCCGTGCTGGCCGACTTCTTGGTTGTGGACGCCCCTTCTCCCTACAATGTCATTCTGGGCAGAACGTGGCTCCACAAGCTAGAGGCAGTTCCTTCTTCCCTCCACCAAAAGCTGAAGTTCGTCCTTGAAAACAAGGAGGGCAAGATGGAAGTAATCACTGTGGAGGGAGACCAGCAGCAGGCCAGGCAGTGCATGCTGGCCGCAGTCCCAGCAGTGAAGGAGCCAGAGCGCGTCAACCTGGCCGAGTTCGAGAAAGGCCTCGATGAGATCGGCCGGGACCCTGAAAAGAAGAGCATCGAGGACCTGGCCGAGGTCAGGCTAGACCCGGCGGACCCAGACAGGTTCTTCCTGATTGGCACCCAGCTGCCAGATGAAGAAAGGGCCGAGCTCTCTCGGTTCTTGATGCAGAATGTGGACGTCTTTGCTTGGAGCCCAAGCGAAATGCCTGGGGTCGACCCCGAGGTCATGTGCCACAAGCTCAATGTCGACCCCGACCACAAGCCGGTAGTGCAGAGGGCCCGAAGGACCGGGCTGCAGCAGACAGATGCGGTCGTCGAAGAGATCGACAACCTGCTAAAAGCAGGAGCCATCCGGGAAGTCCAGTACCCGGTATGGCTGGCCAACACGGTGGTGGTCAAGAAGAAAACTGGGAAGTGGAGGGTGTGCGTGGACTTCACCGACTTGAACAGGGCTTGCCCTAAGGACAGTTTTCCCCTCCCAAAGATTGACCAACTGATCGACGCCACCGCTGGTCACGACCGAATGAGCTTCCTCGACGCCTACCGAGGCTATCATCAGATCTCTCTCTACGAGCCTGACGAGGAGAAAACATCATTCATCACCCCCCGCGGCACATACTGCTATAAGGTGATGCCCTTCGGGCTGAAGAACGCGGGGGCGACCTATCAGCGCCTCGTCACAAAAATGTTCCAGGCCCAGCTCGGCCGATCGGTAGAGGTGTACATCGACGACATGGTCGTCAAATCTGTGCGCTCCAGCGACCATCTGGCGGATCTCGGCCAAGTCTTCGGCATCCTTCGCGCATACAAGCTCAAGCTAAACACTTCCAAGTGCGCCTTCGGCGTAGCCTCTGGCAACTTCCTCGGCAGCTTGGTAACGCGGAGGGGAATAGAGGCCAATCCGGACCAGATCACTGCCATCCAGGGCATCCAGAGTCCCTCCACCACGAAAGAAGTTCAGAGGCTCACAGGAATGGCCGCCGCACTCAATCGCTTCATCAGCCGGTCATCAGATAAGTGCAGGCCTTTCTTTCAGCTTCTTAGAAAAAATCTGAAGTTCCAGTGGACCCCTGAGTGCGACCAGGCATTGGCCGCACTCAAAACTTATTTAATGTCACCACCTTTACTCTCCACCCCAACTTTGGGGGAGATTCTATATTTGTACCTTGCGGTCTCGGATCACGCAGTGAGCTCCGTCCTCATCAGGGAGGACGAGGGAGTTCAAAAGCCGATCTATTACACGAGCAAGACCCTGCTCGATGCCGAGACCAGGTACCTCCTACTGGAGAAGCTTGCGTTGGCTCTCGTCACCGCCTCCCGCAAGCTCTCCCATTATTTTCAATCCCACACCATTGTGGTGATCACGGAGCACCCACTCCGTTCTTTGTTCAAGAAAGCTGACTTTTCAGGGCGCATATCAAAGTGGGCAGTTGAACTGGGGCAGTATGACATACAGTACCGTCCCCGAACTGCGATCAAAGCCCAGATCCTGGCAGACTTCATTGTCGAATTCGCCTCCCCCAACCCTGCTCCGACCCAGCTCGGCACGGCACTGGGGGGCACAGGGCAAGAGCCAGTAGAAACAGAGGTCCAGCAGTCTCCCACCTCGGCATGGAAGATCTTTGTCGAAGGGTCGTCCACCTCCAAGAGAGCTGGCGCCGGCATAGTTCTCCAATCGCCAGAGGGACTGGTCATAGAGCAGGCCTTCACCCTGGACTTCAAAGCGACTAACAATGAGGCAGAGTACGAAGCACTAATTGCAGGGTTGAACAGCGCCCAAATCCTCGGAGCCCAGCACCTGGAGATCTTCAGCGACTCTCAACTGGTAACTAGCCAGCTCGCTGGAGACTACCAGGCCAGGGACGACAGGATGGCGGCCTACTTAGCCCTTGCGAAAAAACTGCTCTCCCATTTTCAGAAAGCCGAGGTCAGGCAAATATCCCGAGATACCAACACGCATGCAGATGCGCTTGCAAACCTGGCCTCCGCTGTTGAAGCAGGAAAGAAGAGGACCATCGAGGTCGGGTCAGTATCAAGGTCAAGTCTAGAACTCCATTCATCTCGGCTTGTCCTCTGTGCTGACCTCGGCCCTAGCTGGATGGATCCAATCGTCGCCTACTTGAAGGACGACCAGCTCCCCGAGGACAAGACTGAAGCCCACAAGATCAGGCTCAAGGCAGCTCGGTTTTGGCTCTCTCCCGAAGGCAAACTCTACAGGAAGTCCTTCACAGGTCCGTACCTCCAATGCGTCCACCCGACCAAGGTGGACGACTTCCTGTATGAGATCCACGAAGGAATCTGCGGCAGCCATATAGGAGGTCGGTCATTGGCCTACAGAGCAATCAGCCAGGGTTACTGGTGGCCCTACATGCAGAAGGACGCCCAGGTCTACGCCAGGAAATGCGAGAAATGCCAGAAGTTCTCCCACTCCCTCCATCAGCCAGCACAGGATCTGAGTCCCCTCTCCAGCCCATGGCCCTTCGCTCAATGGGGCCTGGACATCGTGGGGCCCCTTCACCGAGCTCCAGGGAACAAGAGATGGCTGATAGTGGCTACGGACTACTTCACAAAGTGGATAGAGGCTGAACCGTTGTCTTCCATCACGGACAGGGACTCCAGGAACTTCGTTTGGAAAAAACATCCTTACGAGGTTCGGCATCCCCCGGACCCTGATCTCGGATAACGGGACTCAGTTCGACTCCAAGTCATTCAAAGACTTCTGCCAAGAGCACGGCATCAGAAACCATTACTCCACCCCGGCATATCCACAGAGTAATGGCCAGGCAGAAATCTCCAACAAAGTGATCCTGGACGGCCTGAAGAAGCGATTAGACAAGGCAAAGGGTAGATGGACAGAGGAGCTTCCGAGCGTGCTGTGGGCATACAGAACAACTCCAAGGAGGTCCACCTCGACAACACCTTTCTCTCTGGCCTACGGGATGGAGGCGGTCATTCCCTTGGAAATCGGCCTCCCTACCCTGAGGGCAGAGCTGGTCGACCAAGGCCGAAATGAGACGAACCTGGCAATGGAGCTGGAGCTGGCGGACGAGCGACGAGAAGCAGCAGCCCTGAGACTGACCGACTATCAGCAGCGGTTAGCCAGGGCATACAATCAAAATGTCAAAGAAAGAAGGTTCACCACGGGAGAGCTCGTTTTAAAGAAGACCCTGCCAGCTGACAGAGAACCAAACGAGGGGAAGCTTGCCCCGAACTGGCATGGCCCGTTCAGAGTAGTCTCACTGGCGGGAAAGTCGGCCTACAAGCTCGAAGATTTGGAAGGCAAGCCACTGCCGAGACCGTGGAATGCATCCCACTTGAAGAAATTTTATTTCTAAGGATGTAATGAATCTCAGAATCAATAAAAGCAGCTTTCACATTGTCATCAACTTGTCGTCTCCCTCTGACTGATTCCGACAGCATGGGCCCACCGCCCTGGAAAAGACCTCGAGTCCAGACTCGGTCATTTCCTAAAGCTCCTGGCCTTGGGCCACGGAGAAGGCCTCGAGTTCATACACTCGGCCGGGATTGGGCCCACCGCCCTGGAAAAGACCTCGAGTCCAGACTCGGTCGTTTCCTAAAGCTCCTGGCCTTGGGCCACGGAGAAGGCCTCGAGTTCGTACACTCGGCCGGGATTGGGCCCACCGCCCTGGAAAAGACCTCGAGTCCAGACTCGGTCGTTTCCTAAAGCTCCTGGCCTTGGGGCACGGAGAAGGCCTCGAGTTCGTACACTCGGCTGGGATTGGGCCCACCGCCCTGGAAAAGACCTCGAGTCCAGACTCGGTCGTTTCCTAAAGCTCCTGGCCTTGGGCCACGGAGAAGGCCTCGAGTTCATACACTCGGCCGGGATTGGGCCCACCGCCCTGGAAAAGACCTCGAGTCCAGACTCGGTCGTTTCCTAAAGCTCCTGGCCTTGGGCCACGGAGAAGGCCTCGAGTTCGTACACTCGGCCGGGATTGGGCCCACCGCCCTGGAAAAGACCTCGAGTCCAGACTCGGTCGTTTCCTAAAGCTCCTGGCCTTGGGCCACGGAGAAGGCCTCGAGTTCATACACTCGGCCGGGATTGGGCCCACCGCCCTGGAAAAGACCTCGAGTCCAGACTCGGTCGTTTCCTAAAGCTCCTGGCCTTGGGCCACGGAGAAGGCCTCGAGTTCAGACACTCGGCCTGGATTGGGCCCACCGCCCTGGAAAAGACCTCGAGTCCAGACTCGGTCGTTTCCTAAAGCTCCGAGCCTTGGGCTCTGGAGAAGGCCTCGAGTTCGGACACTCGGCCGGATTCCTAAGATCAGGGCTTTTACACCCCTCAAAGATCATTGCCGAGCTCACGCTTCCACAGCCGAGACCAGTGGAATGATGACTCCACTTCGGCACAAGGCAGCTCGTCTCGGCCAAAGCCAGCCATTTCGGCCAAAGGCAGATTTTCGGCCAAAGGCAGATTTCCAGAAGAGAGCTGCGCCAGCATTCAAACGCAAAAATGCAAGCATTCCAGAACAGTGCGAAGAAAGAGAAGAGAACTCAAAAGCATTGTACATGGTTTGGGTGATCACAGAACTCCTTTTTTATTCATTGAAAACTGCTTGATTACAAGAGCTACAGAACAGAAAGGAGGATCACAGTCCTCTAAAAACAGGAAATAGAGAAAGGCTGGGAGACTCTGATCTTCACTCACTCCTCGGACTGTGTCGGACGAGAAGTGCAGCGGGCGCCACCGCCCCACTTTCTCTTCCTCTCTCCATCAACGAACCCCAGGTGCAGCGGGGCATCATCCCGCCTCCCGTACGACGGGCGCACAGGGCCGTGTCGGACGAGAACGCGCCACCGTCCCCCGCAGCGCATCCTCATTCTGTCTGGCCAGGGGCGGATGGCCATGAACCCGCGTTCAGAGAGCGCGTGGTCCACGGGGAGTTCCTTCAGAGAGTGCGCAGACCACGATAGCCTTCCCCCCTCGGGGATAGCCGTCCAACGGCGCAGGGTTCCCCCCGGATCAAACAACTTCGGACACCTCCCGGACATGGTTCCTACAACAACTATGTTCTTTCCTTCTCCCATGGCGAGCCTGCTCCCCCTACTTATAGGATGGAGAAAGGCTCAGTCTCCGAAAGGAGTTATGAGGGCGAAGTCTCCCACGCGTTACTGGGGATGCACGACTGTTGACCAGCGATCCCTATGGCGCCACGTGGAGACATCCGTCCGATTCCCTCGTTCTCCTCAATGGTCACATCACCTTGCTTGCAGCTATTCAAGATCGCCCAAGATACGGAAGATCAGCGCGAATACCAAAGAAAATCTCCTAAGATACAGAGGATCAGCGCGAATACCAAAGAAAATCACCTAAGGTATGGAGTATCGACGCTAGCGCCCAAAAAGACCACTCGACACTCAGTCCTAACGTTTCGTCACAAGAAGCACTCTGTCGAACTCAAGCATCGAAGTACCAGGCTTAAAAGAGACAGAAGCACGAGTATTTGAAGAAACTTTCAATTGTATTAAAATCTCACTCGTTACAGTGTTCAGCAAATACAAACTGAAGAAAATTACAGAGCATAAAGCAAGAAAGCGGATCTCCCGAGGTCACGACCGGTCAGTTGCACGGGCTGCGGCGTCAGAGGCTTCGCCGGATGGACGAGTAGAGGTCGGCACCGGAAGCGTGTACGGAGGAGGCTCCCGAAAGGAGGGGTGGTCCTCCGAGACCCCGGCCTCCTTCAGGCCGCCGAGCCACCCTTTCGCCCAGGCCTTATCCCTCACCACAAGAACCCTTTCCTTGTAGTGGGCGGTGACCTGCACTCTGGCATCCTCAAACGCAGCATCGCACTCAGACTCGAGCTTCGCCTCGGCTTCATCCGCCCTCTTGGACTCGGCTTGAAGCAGGGCCGCGTAATCGTCTCCCATCTTCGAGATGGAGACCTCGAGCTCGGCCGCTCTAGTCCTCTCCGCCTCGGCCTCTTCCCTCGCCTGCTCAAGCTTCGCTGCGTATTCCTCTTCCACCCTGGCTAACTTCTGGCTAACAGCGTCCAGGGATTCCTGCAGGCCGTTCTTCTCCACGGTCAGCTCGGCAACGTCCATGCTGTACCTGCGGATCCTGTCAGCAACGGCCATGGACTTCTGTGCCGCCTGTCAAAGAAACGAGGTGTACGTGTTAGATCCAAAGAGCGTTAGACGCTAAATCGCTGGTTTGACGAAGGGAAATGAAGATTTACCACGACGTTGGACTGCAACATCGACAGGATCAGCTTCTGGTCGCTGTACTTATCCAGCCGCTCCATGTCCCGGGGAAGGGCGCAGGCTCGCCCTAGGGCCTCGAGGACCGGGGGATCGATCTTGTGAAGAACGCAATCCTCCATCGTCATCGGCCTCCCCGGCCCAAGCATGAAGCTCGGCTCCCATAACGGCGCCCCCTGGGGCAACGAGGCAGCAGCCGAGCTAGGGCCCGCGTCGGTCCTCGGCATCTTCAGCGGCCGAGTTTCCTCCTGCTCAACCTCAGCCGGGGGCAGGCGTACCTCTGGATCAACAGGGCTGGGGGGTGCGGGAACCTCCACCACCTCTGCAGGGGAAGCTACCCGAGCCCTCGGAGATGGATGCTCCGGGGGATTCACCGGCTCCTGGGGGGCTCGGGCGTCCTCTACTCCAAGCGCCAAAGCCTCGAGGTCCTCGAAGGACAAACGCCTGGTGTGCCTCATCTCGGAGCCTGGCGAGGGAGATCGGGCGGTTTGACTCAATTCCCTTCCTGAGACCTGGAGAAGTCTCGATCCCGATGTGGAAGCTAGGGTTCCAGACGTGGCCCTAACGTCAGACGACGCCCGCGAGGGCTCTGCGACCTCCGGACCGGCCTGCTCCTGACCGACCTCGAGTCCGGCACCTTCACCCTGGATCGGCTCTACGGTTCCCCTCAAATACCCACGGTACTTCGGCCGATACCCTAGCAGCGACCAGGCCGCCCTGCCGTCATGACCGCTGTACCGCTTCACCAGGCGGAGCCAGGCCTCGTTCCTCTTCCAAATGTATCTGGCGGCCCGCTTTCTCTCCTTCAAAGCTGCAACAATCAG
The DNA here is from genome assembly GCA_012931725.1 of Litsea cubeba. Classification (NCBI taxonomy): domain Eukaryota; kingdom Viridiplantae; phylum Streptophyta; class Magnoliopsida; order Laurales; family Lauraceae; genus Litsea; species Litsea cubeba. The sequence continues at coordinate 79,567,594 of CM022949.1, read as the reverse complement.
AAGCATAAGCGCGGCAGAACAAAAAGAAACTTATGTAAAAAGAAAAAAGAAACGGAGGGTGTTTACTTGGAATGGTACCGAAGTGGCGAGGGACCTGGTAGCCTCTATCGGTGTCGGCCACCCCAAACTCCCAGTTCCCCGAGACGTACAGAAGATCATCTCCGGCATACTTGCTTGAATCCTCCAAGTATCGGACGAAGCCGTCCCGGCCTGACTTAGCCCGGAGATAATAAGAATCTCCGGACTTGCATATGTCGTAGACGTCCTCAAGGTCGAAGACGCCGAAGTCGGTGCCCAGGACCTCATTCAACTTGGTCGTGCCCATCACGATCTTGAAGGCATTCGGCAGCAGTTGGCAGGGACAGAGACGCCACTGACTAAGGCATCTCCTGAGAAGTGGGTGAAGGGGGAATCGGACCCCGCCTTCTATCACGGCCACTAGCGGAAAAGGCATCCAGCCTCCCGAAAAGTCGCGAGGGTTGTAGCCACGGGGTTCAGCACCCCTGACTTGGACATCAGCAGGGATCCTGAAGGCCGACCTGAAACCCTCGATCGCTGCCTTGCCCTCTAACCAGTGGCTATAAATCCCCATTCCTATCCCAGTCTAAAAACAGAGAAACCCGCAGAAGAAGAGGCAGGGCAGGAGGAACTTACGGAAGCAGAACGAAGATGCTGGACAGCAAAGAGACTCAACTTCAGCAGCGCACCACTTCTCAGATGAAGCCCCCTCACAGTAGCTTGCCCGCCTCTGATGCTCGCCTCTGATTCAGAATAGCAAACGAAGGGTAAAACGAACCTCGATTGCCCTATATATAGCAGAGAGGCCCCCCTTTTCAGAAACCCTAATTGGGCGCGCCAGGGGGCGCCTCCTGGGATTCGGCGCGAATCATTTCAAAAATTGATTACGCCCCTGACGAGACGGCGCGTACGATCTCGAAGAGACAGACAACTAGCCAGGAGATGACACGTGGAGCCGTCGACCTGTCTTCAGCATTGAATAAGGGACGCCAGTTATTACCTCGATCATCCAAAGCGACTGCGAATCAGGGCCGAAAGGGGCTCTCTCCTCCAGATAGACCCCGTCACATAGCTCCCGACCTCACGGCACTGACGTTCTACGCGAGGTCAGAAACTAGGGGGCAATTGTGTGGGGAGATTTCCAGAGCCACAGGATTAAGCTAATCACAGCCATCAGATGAGGCTAAGCATTCTCACGTGCCATCCGCGTGCCATCTACGTGGCACCAATCTCACCCCGGCTCCCAGGACAGAGGCCTTGGCCGAAGTCAAGCATCTCCGGGCCGCTGGCGCCGAACTGGTCCACCCCGGGTGCCATCTCGGCGGGGAGCTCCACCTCGGCTGAGCCACCCCGGTGCCATCTCGGCAGAAAACTCCACCTCGGCTGAAGAAGCCAGGGCAGTAGCCGAAGCAAGAGAGAACCTTCACTTGCGCCCCTCATCCCCCACGTCATCAGGCATGTGGAGGGATAGGGGCACGAGCTAGTGGGACAGACACAACATCCAGCCGCCCACTATCTTCACCAGATCGCTGACATGGCGGCATCCAGCGACTGAGGCCACATCAGGGCAAGGCCCGAGGGCAGATCCGATGGTACTCCAACCGACAAAGGCGCCCAACACAATCTGGCCCAACAAGACACGCATTTAATGCAATGTGGGCTGACCCGACTAGCATTAAATGCAGAGTGGGCCGGATTAGACTGCATTTATTACTTTGTGGGCTGATCATGACTTCCCAGTCGAATCATGGGACCCACACCAAGATATCCTCTGAAAGATACGATCCAAACCTCTATAAATAGAACTCCATGCACCATGCAAGGTACGCACAATCTCATTCACAGAGCCCTTACTCTGTCTCTCTTCTCCCTCTCCTTCCATTGTTCCAGTTCCCACACTGACTTTGGCATCGGAGAGCCTTGCGCCGCCCAGGCCAGGGTCCTCTGACCGTTTGTTATTCCCTTTCAGGCTTTCGGACGGCATCCAGTTACATCCAGTCACCATCATCTTCTCGGATAAGTCCTATAAGGCTCCCTCTCATTGTGGGTCATTATTTTCTGCACCTACACTAGACGACAGTAAAATGAAAAGGTGTTTCTAAGAGGAAAGTTAGAAGAAATTGTGTAGTTTCATTTTTGCCGAATGTACTCTTCCCAAAAAGGAAGAAGGTTGCTTCGTCACCAAACAACCTGCTCTTCGTACCACTATTACTTGCTTTCCTCAAATGCCTGCACTCCTAACTCTCACCCACAAATTTCGAGATCTTCATTTCTAACTTCTAGATTTTATTTCTCGACTAGTCGTCTCATTTCAGTTCAATCCCATGGAATTCAAGTTCAGAGCAGGAGATGATCGCCATGCCCGTTTCCCGGCTCAAGCTCGACAAGGTTTCTCTCTCTTTCATTTCTCTTTCTTTGATTTGATTTCTTTCACTGTAGGAAGATCAGATCCTGATTTCTCTATGCTTTCATATCATGTTTCCTGCTTCTTCTTAATTTGTCTCGATTCCTAGCTGGTTATTCTGTTCCCAATCTCGGAAGGCCTGGTCAGTTGCTGAACCCAATGATCCCTTCAAGAGGAGCTCTTCCAAGAGAGATGGAGAAGGAGCGCATTCGAGAAGAGATCATAGCTTCCGAGATCCTCCTGAGAAAGCGCGAGCTCGAAGAGGAAGTCAGGAGGGATCTCGCGTATGAGAGGGAGGTGGCGCTGCGAAGGCAGGCCGAGCAATTCTCTCTTCATGGGGGGATGAAGCACAAAGCCAAAGGGGAGGGACTAGTAATAGAAATGAAACCTGGAGGCAGTAATAACAAGGCTTCTGCTTCCTCCTATCCACCTCCTCACAAGCCTTACAAGCCTAAAAAGCCAGCTAAGCAAGTAAGCGGTGGTGGGGTGACTGCCAACCGGCAGCAGAGTAAACCGCAAAACATTGTGGGCAAGCAACCCATCCTCCATCGTGAACATTGCAAAGTCAAGTGCACCAGTGTGCCTCATTTGATGGGTGGGAAGAAGCAGCATGTCCCCATGCAAGAGCTCAAGGCTCCAGTGAATAAGGGAAATGGGAAAGGTGGAGCTCATGTAAAGGTGAGAGTGATGGTACAGGTTAAGCAGGGCAAGAATGAGGTGGTGGTGTCATCGGGAACTGCAGTTAGGGCACTAAAACCAAATAAGCCTGGTGGCAATGGCAATAACAACGCCAAGGGGAAGCCCCAAGTTGGTGTTAAGAAAAAATAATGCAGAAATATTGGGCTTTTGTTAAATATATATATTGGGCTTGACTTGGCCAAATATTCATAGTTGTGGGTTGTTTTCGTGGTTACAAAGTAACATCTGAGTGAGTGGATTGTTTGGTAGTGGGACTTATCCCAGTGGGTTGTGACTTTTTATTTGAAGTATCATGTAATGTAAGGACATCAATCCAATCCATTAGATTTTGCATTGCCCATGTTGCATTCTACATCCATAAGCCCTAATTCAATCTTGGAATTACATTGCTTTTCTTTGGTTACTCTAATTTGAGAGAGACTTTTCTCAAACTAACAGTTGAGAAAAAGTGGGAGAGTACAAGCCATCTTCTTCTTGTCAATGGAAAGGTAGTGAAAGTGGTAAGAGGGGAAGCAGAGCATTGGAAAGCAAGATGAGGAAATTATGGCATCACAAACAAGGGATTGGGTACCATCCACAGAAGAGATGGCTGAAAGGAGGCTCCAAGTGATGAGACTGACAAAATAGCAGTATGTGGAGAGACGTCTGTTGGGCTTAGTAGGTCCAGACCAATTGGGTTCATGGAGATGGGTATTATGGTAATTGTACCGGGACTTTCTTATTGACTAAGATAGGGTTTCTTGGAGAATAAGAAAGAGAACATTATATATATGATGTAATGTGTAGCCCATGAGAGACAGACAGACAGAAGAGTGAATCTAAAAGGAGAGTCGAGTTTCTTTCCCGTGGACGTAGGCAAGATTGCCGAACCACGTAATTCTCTTGTGTGTTGATTGTTTGTCTTGTGTGGTTTATTTGTTCGTTGGATCGCTGATTCACGTTTCCGCATACACGCGCACAACAACGTCTTGCGTTGTGCTTGCTGTTGGCTTCAACTTTGCACGGGGAACTTTTTTTTTTTTTTTATAAAGATGGGGAACTTCTTTGCGTTGGGTTAAGGAGATAGAACCTCTATCTTTGTTTGACTTGGATGTTTAAGCACCACATTTGCATTTTTTGATGCTCTAGTATCATGACAATTGTGGTCTGCTTTGCATATTTTCATCAGATCTTCTGATTTGTAGATTTTCTTCTGTTCTTTTAGTTCTATCATCCATTCATCCACAAATTAGTAGTGGAAATAGTTTTAGGTGGATTGCCATTCTCATGACATTAGATATGGTAATCATAATTCATGTATGTAATCATAATTTTGAAGTTTAAATTATCTGTATTTTATAGAATTCTTGGCACAAAATATTATTAAAATCTCCCCCCCCCCCCCCCCCCCTTGTGATGCCATAATTTCCTCATCTTGCTTTCCAATGCTCTGCTTCCCCTCTTACCACTTTCACTACCTTTCACAGAAGAGATGGCTGAAAGGAGGCTCCAAGTGATGAGACTGACAAAATAGCAGTATGTGGAGAGACGTCTGTTGGGCTTAGTAGGTCCAGACCAATTGGGTTCATGGAGATGGGTATTATGGTAATTGTACCGGGACTTTCTTATTGACTAAGATAGGGTTTCTTGGAGAATAAGAAAGAGAACATTATATATATGATGTAATGTGTAGCCCATGAGAGACAGACAGACAGAAGAGTGAATCTAAAAGGAGAGTCGAGTTTCTTTCCCGTGGACGTAGGCAAGATTGCCGAACCACGTAATTCTCTTGTGTGTTGATTGTTTGTCTTGTGTGGTTTATTTGTTCGTTGGATCGCTGATTCACGTTTCCGCATACACGCGCACAACAACGTCTTGCGTTGTGCTTGCTGTTGGCTTCAACTTTGCAGGGGGGAACTTCTTTTTTTTTTTTTTATAAAGAGGGGGAACTTCTTAGGGTTGGGTTAAGGGGATAGAATCTCTATCTTTGTTTGACTTGGATGTTTAAGCACCACGTTTGCATTTTTTTGATGCTCTAGTATCATGACAATTGTGGTCTGCTTATGCATATTTTCATCAGATCTTCTGATTTGTAGATTTTCTTCTGATCTTTTAGTCGTATCATCCATTCATCCACAAATTAGTAGTGGAAGTGGTTTTAGGTGGATTGCCATTTTTATGGCATTAGATATGGTAATCATAATTCATGTATGTAATCATAATTTTGAAGTTTAAATTATCTGTATTTTATAGAATTCTTGGCACAAAATATTATTAAAATCGCAATCTCTCTCTCTCTCTCCTCCCCACTCACACACACACAGAGTCTACTGTGGTCAATGGCTGTTACGTTGGTTCAGTTGAAGCCTGTTTGCTCAGTTCCCATGCTAGATTCGCCAAATTCATGGCTATCCAATATTTCAGTTCATATCATCAATCTGCAATTCCCATTACAGTTAATTTGCTAGAATTACTAAATTCTTTAGTTCTATGTTTGTCACGTGGTATTGGCCTATTTTTTTCAATTTTACGTTTATTAAGTCCCTTATAAATTGAAAAATTGAATTAGTTATATTCTCAACAAAACATTAACAAATAGTTCTGTTTGGATATTTTGGTGAACATGGGAGTGCTGATAATTTGGAAGCCATCATTGCTGCTAACTTCTTGGATTGCTAATATACTTACATTACTAAGGGTATCTTTCAAAATTTTAAATTGCTCATTTATAGTGATTTGGACTAATTTTTGGCGATGCAAATTGCGAACACCATGTTCTTAATATCATTTTATGGTAATCATACACTGGGACTGGGAAATCTTAATTAGTCTCATACATGCAGTGCAAATGGTTGCTAGCTTCTTCTCATATTATGGCAATCTCATCAATTTTATAGATCTTGCACTTTAATGTCATCTAGGGTATTTGAAGGTGCAAATATGCATATACTTTGGTTTCTTCTCATAATTATTGTAATCTCATCAAATTTATAGAATTTGCACTTTAATAACACTTTGGGTCTTTGAAGGTGAAAATATACATGAACTGTGGAAAGCCTAAAAGCTTGTTTGTTTACATTTGAATAATTCTTTTTCCAATTACTCTCTTCTCTTGTATAAATCAAGGAGATTTTGTTTTAACAACAATATGGTGGGTTTTATGGAACGGTAGTCTTTTTTAAAAAATTTGCATGGTTATTGGTAGCAAAGCCACGGCCCATAGCAGTATTGCAATCAATCCGGTCATGGCCCTATCTCTTAAGTTTATGCAATGATCTCATCGCCATTTTGTGATGGGAGGGTGTTAGAGGCCCTATGAGTAGATAGTGGGAATGGTTTGTTAGAAGAGATAATGGTTAGTTTGAATGTTTAGAATTGAATCATTCTCTTTTCAGTTACTCTTTTCTCTTATACAATTTGAAGAAGTTACTCTTTGTAGAAGTAGGGTGAATTTTACAGGAATGTAGCCTTTTTAAACTTTTCACTTAAACAATGGTCAGCAGCAAAAACAGCATCATATTCAGCTCTTCCATCTTTGAGGTTTTGTTGATTGGACCCATCAACATCGAGTCATGCTTGCAAAAAGTTTACTATGCTCAAGAGAAGCTTCCTCTGGAAAATCATGCACATGCTATTGATTGTTCAATTCTCGGTTACTTGATCTTGTTGAATGTTCATAGCTGCCCAAGTCATCCGGTTGCAGGTTACTAATTAGATGGTTAAGCTCATCTGGATGCATCAATGATTCTTCCTGTTGTGGACGATGAACCTGTTCTGTAGCTGCCGGGAAAAACAAAGAACACTGCCTTGTTGGTCAGGTATAATAATCATTGGATACTGATTAGTCATAGCTTTTTAGCCCTTTGATTTGCTTCCTTGATGATCTTTCTGTAACTTGTTTCATTTGGCGTGCCTTTCTGCTGGTTTTTACTAATCTATAGTTTTAGGACAAGTTCATGTTTGAAGAGTTTGAATAGTAAGATAGTAGATATACATTCTCTGTATTTTTATGAATGTGCTTGAATTCTTCTGCATCTTTCACATGAACCCCAATCTTCAAAGTTGTTGGATTCTCAATTGCATGTTGTGCAGTTTTGTATGATACAACTTCGGGTATTCCTTGGGCAACAAAACTATAGAAATATAAAAATTAATATTTTCAGTTTATCCTAATTGGAAAATATTCACCTATGCACGGTGCGCATGTGCACCGGGCATCCAAAACACATGTCATCCATAGTCTTTGAAAATAAGAGGTAGGTCCCACCCCTAGGACAGTCCACATGTCAGTTCACATGGCACTGTGCATAGGTGAAAGTTTTCCTATACTAATTTATATGATTAGAAAAGAAAATAAAAATAAAAAAAAAAAAAAGAAATTCAGGTCCCATGGGTAACGCTGAAGTACATAATTACTTGTTGTAGATAGTGGGTCTTGGGTTTACGTAAACAATCCGCTGTGGAACCAAGGATCCTGTCAGTGGCGACAAAGGGAACTTTAATATCAAATCAACTCTATCTGTCATCAAAATGTCCCTCAGAATCTATATTGCTAAAGGGATGTATACACTTCCTCACATAAAGACACGTGGCGCAACCTCAAATTTTTTGCAATGTCATTTCCGGAGTTGCCCTTATCCCTAAAATCTCTATATCTATTACACACTCAAAAGACCTAAAATCTCTCCATCAAGAATCATCTTCCACTCAAAAGCCTAAAATCTCTCCATGAGATCCCTAAATAAGCCAACACATCGGATGTGCTAAATTTATATCAATCAATTCATGGGTCCCGGCCCGCATCATTTGATTTTATGGACGGTTAGAATAAAGATGGTGGACCCCATTCATCTGGGTCCCACTTAAAAATATTTGGTCAATTTGTTAGGTCTATGATCATTTGATCCTTTGATCTTTCTTAATCAATTCATGGGTCACATCCCGCATAATATGATTTTATGGACGGTTAGAATAGAGATGGTGGACCCCATTCATCTGGGTCTACCTAAAATCTCTCCATCAAGAATCATATTCCATTCAAAAGCCTAAAATCTCTCCATGAGATCCCTAAATAAGCCAACACACCGGATGTGCTAAATTTATGTCAATCAATTCATGGATCCCGGCCTGCATCATTTGATTTTATGGACGGTTAGAATAAAGATGGTGGACCCCATTCATCTGGGTCCCACTTAAAAATATTTGGTCAATTTGTTAGGTCTATGATCATTTGATCATTTGATCTTTCTTAATGAATTCATGGGTCCCATCCCGCATAATATGATTTTATGAACGGTTAGAATAGAGATGGTTAAAATAGAGTTGGTGGACCCCATTCATCTGAGGGGTTCCACTTAAATAGGTTTGGTTTGGTCAATTTTATGGACGGTTAGAATAAAGATGGTGGACCCCATTCATTTGAGTCTCACTTAAAAATATTTGGTCAATTTGTTAGGTCTATGATCATTTGATCCTTTGATCTTTCATAATCAATTCATGGGTCCCATCCCGCATAATATGATGTTATAGACAGTTAGAATAGAGATGGTTAAAATAAAGTTGGTGGACCCCATTCATCTGGGGGGTTCCACTTAAATAGGTTTGGTTTGGTCAATTTGTGAGGTCTATGATCATTTGATCCTTTGACCTTTATCAAGCAATTCATGGGTCCCAGCCCGCATCATATGGTTTTATGAACGGTTAGAATATAGATGGTGGACTCCATTCATCTTTGGGGTCCCACTTAAATAAATTAGGTTTGGTCAATTTATGAGATATATGATCATTTGAACTTTATCAATCAATTCATGGGTCCCGGCCCGCATTATATGATTTTATGGACGGTTAGAATAGAGATGGTGGACCCCATTCATCTGGATCTCACTTAAACATATTTGATCAATTTGTTAGGTCTACGATCATTTGATCCTTTAATCTTTTTAAATCAATTCATGGGTCCATCCCGCATAATATGGTTTTATGGAAGGTTAGAATAAAGATGGTGGACCCCATTCATTTGCGGGGTTCCACTTAAATAGGTTTGGTTTGGTCAATTTGTGAGGTCTATGGTCATTTAATACTTTGATCATTATCAAGCAATTCACGGGTCCCAGCCCGCATCAGATTATTTCATGGACGGTTAGAATATAGATGGTGGACCCCATTCATCTTGGGGGTCCCACTTAAATAGGTCAGGTTTGGTCAATTTGAGAGGTCTATGATCATTTGATCATTTGATCTTTATCAATCAATTCATGGGTCCAGACCCGCATCATTTGATTTTATGGATGGTTAGAATAAAAATGGTGGACCCCATTCATCTGTGTCCCACTTGAAAATATTTGGTCAATTTGTTAGGTCTATGATCATTTGATCCTTTGATCTTTCTTAATCAATTCATGGGTCCCATCCCGCATAATATGGTTTTATGGAAGGTTAGAATAGAGATGGTGGACCCCATTCATTTGGGGGGTTTCACTTAAATAGGTTAGGTTTGGTCAATTTGTGAGGTCTATGATCATTTGATCGTTTCACCTTTATCAAGCACTTCATGGGTCTCAGCCCGCATCATATGGTTTTATGAATAGTTACAATATAGATGGTTCTCCATTCATCTTTGCGGTCCCACTTAAATAAATTAGGTTTGGTCAATTTATGAGGTCTATCATCATTTGAACTTTATCAATCAATTCATGCGTCCCGGCCCGCATCATATGATTTTATGGACGGTTAGAATAGAGATGGTGGACCCCATTCATCTGGATCTCACTTAAACATATTTGATCAATTTGTTTGGTCTAAGATCATTTAATCCTTTGATCTTTTTAAATCAATTCATGGGTCCCAACCCGCATAATATGGTTTTATGGACGGTTAGAATAAAGATGGTGGACCCCATTCATCTGGGGGGATTTCACTTAAATAGGTTAGGTTTGGTCAATTTGTGAGGTCTATGATCATTTAATACTTTGATCATTATCAAGCGATTCATGGGTCCCAGCCCGCATCAGATTATTTCATGGACTGTTAGAATATAGATGGTGGACCCCATTCATCTTGGGGGTCCCACTTAAATAGGTCAGGTTTGGTCAATTTGATAGGTCTATGATCATTTGATCATTTGATCTTTATCAATCAATTCATGGGTCCCGGCCCGCATCATTTGATTTTATGGACGGTTAGAATAAAGATGGTGGACCCCATTCATCTGGTTCTCACTTAAAAATACTTGGTCAATTTGTTAGGTCTGCGATCATTTGATCCTTTGATCTTTCTTAATCAATACATGGGTCCCATCCCGCATAATATGGTTTTATGGACGGTTAGAATAGAGATGGTGGACCCCATTCATCTGGGGGGTTCCACTTAAATAGGTTAGGTTTGGTCAATTTGTAAGGTCTATGATCATTTGATCTTTATCAAGCAATTCATGGGTCCCAGCCCGCATCATATGGTTTTATGGACGGTTAGAATATAGATGGTGGGCCCCATTAATCTTGGGGGTCCCACTTAAATAGGCTAGGTTTGGTCAATTTGAGAGGTATATGATCATTTCATCATTTGATCTTTATCAATCAATTAATGGGTCCCGGCCTGCAACATTTGATTTTATTGACGGTTAGAATAAAGATGGTGGACCCCATTCATCTGGGTCCCACTTAAATATATTAGGTCAATTTGTTAGGTCTACGATCATTTGATCCTTTAATCTTTCTTAATCAATTCATGGGTCCCATCCCGCATAATATGATTTTATGGGCGGTTAGAATATAGATGGTGGACCCCATTCATCTTGGGGGTCCCACTTAAATAGGTTAGGTTTGGTCAATTTGAGAGGTCTATGAACATTTGATCATTTGATCTTTATCAATCAATTAATGGGTCCCAGCCCGCATCATATAATTTTATGAACGGTTAGAATAGAGATGATGGACCCCATTCATCTTGGTCCCACTTAAATATATCAGGTCAATTTGGTAGGTCTATGATCATTTGATCTTTCTTAATCAATTCATGCCTCACCTAAAGAATAAAACATTTGGAAAAAAACATAAAGATCAAATTAGCAACAAAAAAAAGGACTCACAAGTTTACTAATTAATAAATTTATTAAAAATAATTCATATCAGTCTGTGCATTTGGTGATTTCGTGGTTATCCACGGGGTTTTGCTAGTAATTCCTAATCCTGATGTAACATATTGTGGTTTAAATGTAGGATCAATAAATTTTCTTTATGCTCCTGGATGGCTTTTCATGGGTGCTTAAAAACCGAGGAGATCCTTAACTCTAGAAACATTGCGACCCAGGTTGTGTGCTTTGCAATTGCAGCCTGGAAAGTTGCAAGCACATCTTCATTGAATGTCCCTACTCCTCCCTGATATGGAACTCATTACCTTCAAAGTTTGATCGCAGCCACCACAGAGGAACTTCTGTTGAAGATCAGATGCTTTAAGTTCTCGAGCAGCTGTAACAATAGGAAGGAAGATAATCTTATTGTTATAAGAATTTGTTTTACTCCTTTCATTTGGAAGGAAAGGAATTTCTGAATTTTTAGGAACTCATAAGAGGACTTGGCAAGCTCTCCCTATAGACATCCACAATCTCAACTCCTCTCCTTCACTAGCTGCAACTTGGGATCTGCCTCTAGTTATTCCTAGAACACCTTGTATGAGCATGTTTACTGCTGATATATGGAACTTTCTGATTGCCTCTTATGATAGCTTCTCCATAGGCATCTTAAGGGAGGATCTTCAACCTTTGGCTTACTTGAGAAAGGTAAATGAAGCTTGAAGGTTTTTTAGGACCCACTATAATGAATTACTAGTTCTAATTTAATCAATCAATGCAGCGAAAATAAACCAATCAGACAAGCTAGCAAATAAATCTACCAATCACACACCACAACAAGACAGACACAAATTTTACCATGGAAACCCTTTCCGGGAGAAAAATCACGAACCAGAAATCAAGAGTTCACGAACAATTTATAAGATATACTCACAAACTCCTGTACCTCGGTCTATACCTCGACCTTAGGACTGTAGTTGTTCTTGCACAGAATCCACTAACACGAGTTCCACCGTGCACCGTTCTCCTTACTTGATCTCCTCGCACCTTGTTCACCATGATGATCAATCTTCTACAAGAAAGTAGAAGCAACAAATCCTTCTAGAGCAGCCCTTCAGAATAATCTCTTAAATGGCTCTAGAGAAACAATGAATCTCTCTTAGGATATCTCTAATCTCAGATCAAGAGAGAATTAACTTCTTGTGTGTCTACTTTGGGTTGAGAGAAACACTCAATAAATAGGCCAAAGTTCGTGCAAGAGACTCCTAGTAATAACCCACTAAGAATTGCAAACCATCTCAAACACTATCATAGAGTCTGGATCAGACTTGCCTATCCCGTCCAAGCTCGCTAGAGCGAGACACCATTCAGCCATTTGGGCAGAATTGGCACTCTGTCATGCATGTCAAGTCTTTTGACTTTTAAACCTAACAATCTCCCCCTTTTGGCAATTCTTGGACAAAAACCCTAGAAAAATATAATTTGATCTACTCAAAAGTAAAACCCAAAATACATTGAATTTAAAAAAAAAAGCAGCTCTGTAGATCATGTATTGCCTTTGCTTGAACTTTAAGATCTTGAATTGCCTTGGTTTGTAAAACTCCCCCTAGCTCCATTATTCTCCCCCTATTTTTGTCCATAATTGACAAACAAATATTATCATGTAGCTTCTGTCAACCTGGATGCAGTTGCTCCCCCTCAAGATTGACTCCCCCTCAATATGATCTTCGTATCAGCACTGGGGTGGGGTTTTGATCATGTAGATCAGGGGTGATGAGGCTTAGGCACACACACTTGTAAATTTAAATATTTCAGCAAAGTGTGTACCAACACAGAAGAGATGTCTTCTTTCTTGACCCAAACAACTTTGGTATTCTTCTTGTTCACCTCAGCCTTCTGTATTTTCCATTGCTTTTGATTCGGTAAACTTCACAGCTTGTTGCAATGGGGTCGAATGTGTCCATTAATTCCACAATGATGACAAGTGGGGATTCGTTCAGGACGTAACACATTCTGCTTCTTTGGAGCTTTCTTTGCAACACTAACAACCGGATTAGTAATAACTGAAGTTTTAACAAAATAATTTTTACCTTTGGCATTTGAAGTGGATGCTCCGTTAGCGTAGCCAATGCCATGCTTATTAGTGTTTGCCTTTTGACTGCACAAGATGTCATTTAATTTTTTAGACCCGGTATTCATCATGTTCAATGAAGCTTTAGTAGTGTCTAACTCAGATAGAACCATCTTGAGTCTTCCATTCAGATCAGAATTCTCTGCTTTCAAAGTCTTCATATCAGAATCAAGTACGTCACACTTTTGTGATTCTGTAGTCAATTTATCAGCCAACTTTTTATTTTCATCCTCCAGTTTTTGTACTTTTGCAAGAGAATTTGCAAGTTCAGCTTTCAAGGAGGAATTCTGCTCTTCAGACATTTGCCAATTAATAGCAACTTTTTCATTCACTTTAACCATCTTCATGGTTTTCTTGAAAAGTGTTTCATATTTAGCTTTCCAATCTGATTCTTCCTCTGACTCAATATCTTGATCAGTCTCAGCTTCAGAAGAAACATGGGAAGCAAGAGAACTAGAAGTTGCCATAAAAGCAATAAACTTCCCCTTGCCAGTGTCAGACTTGTCAGACTTGTCAGACTCAGGATTTTCATCATTCTCATCAGAAGTGTCATCTTCCCAACACTACAACAAATCACACCTCTCCCGACTAAATTTCCCGACTAAAATAGGTTAGTCGGCAAATAATGAACAATTACCGACTAAATTAACATTGGTCGGCAAAATTGAACAAATTCGCCGACTAATCTACTTTAAGTCGGCAAAATCAAATATTTTCCCTACCAAACAATAAGTTAGTTGGCGAATTTGTGCATTTTTTGGCGCCATTTAGCTTGCCGGGAAGTACTCGCGGGTACTTGATCAACTCCTACTAAAGATTCTGGTCGGAAATTTTACTTCATATTTACCGACTAAATTATTTAGTTGGCTATTATTTCTAAGTAATTCCCGACTAAAGTATTTAGTTGGCAAAAATCCAGTAATGATTTTGCACCTCGCGGGTACCTGATCAACTCCTACTAAAGATTTTGGTGGGAAATTTCACTTAATATTTACCGACTAAATTATTTAGTTGGCTATTATTTCTTTGTAATTCCCGACTAAAATATTTAGTCGGCAAAAATCCAGGAAACAAAACTTGCACAGCAATCACAAATCATGTTCCTAATGATTTTGCACCTCGATGAATGAGTTTTTTGAACCCGCTCGAGCTGAAATTTTACACAAATAATTTAATCAATAATTAAAAAGAAAAAATTGATCTAGATTAATGTCATGATTATGTCCCGGCTTTGGTGATACTCTACATTCAACTAGTGCACAAGGTATAATTTACTATCAATTGTATTGCGATTTAGGGACTTTTTAAACCCGATTGAGTAAAAAATTCACCCGAATGATGTAATCGACAAGATCAACCAAATCAACAATCTCGATCGTTTTGATTTTGTCATAGTCGCATGGCTAACGTACATTCAACTATTTGAATCAAGAGGTGGAATCCAAAACAAATGAATCAAAGATTAAATAAGATATGGATTCCACACAACATTGTTAACATGCTAGAAAATATTTTCCAAAGGTTTAAAACAAAGCAAGAACCATATGAAAAAAGAAATTAAAGCTTACTAGAATTTAACTTCGTGTAATCAAGCTTTAGCTTTCCATTTGGACCAATTAAGCTCCCTTAATTCATTCCTTTGGCTTGGGCTCTTAAAACACCAAAAATTGCCTCTCCAATCATCATAAAATGAACTTGGAATGAACTTGATTTTTGTAGAAAAATTGGCCCAACGGCTTCATGTCGGTTAGCCGAAATCCAGAGTTCGGCTAGCCGAGAGAATCCCAACGGTCACACGCTAACGGTCATAATTTTAAACTTTCCAAATTTCGGTGGACCGAAATTTCGGTTAGCCGTTTACTAACCGAAATTCTGACCGACAGTGGAATTTCGTCTAGAAACCAGCTCTCTGTTTTTCTAACCGAAATGCTTCGGTCAGATTCTGATGCAATTCCGGTTAGCCGTAACTGACCGAAATTCTGACCGAATGTATGGTCGGTTTTGAAATTCTGAAGTTCAGAAGCTTTTTGAAAATTATAACTTTAAAACCAAGTGAACACTCAGAATAGTAAGGTGTTTTTGTAAAATATTTTAACAATAAAACACATTTAAAATCAAGATTTAAATCAACCATAAAGAGTTTTATATGAAGCAAAAACATTTTTAATTCAAAAGAGTGTTTTTCAGAGTTGAAACTTGTGAAATGTGAAACTACGTGATGAGTTGAATTATGATGCTTATGCCAGACATCAAATTGCAAACAACCTAAGGTCTAACATGAAAGTCCTTGGGATCCTAACCCTAGAGGGGGGGTGAATAGGGTGAGCTACAACTAGTGACCAATTATGACCAATTTTAAATTCTTTAATATTAACTAGTCACATGTGATGATTAAACAAACAATATGCGGAAGCTTAAATAAACAACCACCACATTGCAATCACCACTACACAATCATTTATAGTGGTTCGGCCTCAATGCCTACATCCACTACCGGCTTGTGTATCCAACACCCCACCGGATTTCCACTATTATGCTTTTTAAAAGGCTAAGCAATAACCTCTACAACTATGCTTTTCTAGGCTAAGCAATAACCTTACAATGTGCTTTTATAGGCTAAGCAATAACCTTTACACAATGCTTTTCTTAGGCTAAGCAATAACCTTAATACATAAAAGATTTCTCTCAAAGAAAGTGTCTTCACAAAACACTCTTATGAGATTACAATTTAAGCTCTAATAAATTGCCTCTAAATAGGCGGATATGAAATTGAAAAACTAACTCACACAACACTCTATGAAATGCAAAGATGTATGCTCATGATGTGTGTGTGTGAATACTTCAATCAAGTTAAAAATGCAAGGTCAATCAATTTATGCTAATAGCATTTAAAAGTTTAATGCACATAAAAAGATATGATTGAAGTGTAATGCAAATCACTTGTAGAAAATGCAAACTTGTTAATGATTATGAAAATCAAAATGTCACAAGTTGAATGAAACTAATTAAGATTAAACAAGTGATGCATGTTCAATGTTGTTTTCAAAAATAAACTTGTTTAACTAAACTTAAAATAGATTGAAAACAACAAAGAGGATTCAAACAAGTTATAGAAACATGTTATTAAGGAAATCAAAGATTTTGACTAAACATGTTTAAGAAGTTTTCTAAAATAACCTTGATTTGAATCTAAGTGAAGAATCCAATAGAATCAAAGATTATAAGAAGAATGGATTCAACACATCATAGTTATCATGCTATTAAACATTTCCCAAAGATTTAAACAAAGCATATAACATATGATTAGTTAAAGCAAAGCTTACTTAGAGATTTAACTTCATTAATCCAAGCTTGAGCTTTACTAATGACCCTCTTGGTCTCTCTTAGTTCATCCCCTTTATCTTCTCTCCAAACTCCTCAAAGATGGCTTGGAGCTCCAAAATGTTCAACACTTTTTCTCATGGGAATGAACCCCTTTTTATACTCAAAAAGTTGAGTTCTGCGAGTGCCCGGTCGACCTGCACTTTCCCGGGTCGACCTGGGCTTCAACGGTCATAAAACTGACCGTTTGAAAAAGGCTCAACGGCCACTTTTTCGGTCGACCTGCAGTGGGCTCGGTCGACCGGGTCCATGGGCTCGGGTCGACCGGCCACACTGAGGGTCGACCGGGTCCCCTGGACCAATTCCCCCAAAAATGCATATTTTGCATATTTTAAAGTATTTTTCCTTGGGGATTTTTTTTGGGCCAATAAATCAAGCTTGGAATCATGTTTTAAATCATTCTAAGCGGCTTAAAAACATGAAACATAAAAAGCCAAAAAATCATTTGAAACTTTAAAATCATTGGCTAGCTTGATTTGTAAAAATCCTTTTTCAAATAAAATGCATCCAAGATGAAAACCAAAACATGCATGAAACATATGATTTACAAGATTTAAAACAATGCATGTGTAAAACCAGATTTCAATATTTTCTAAATCAATGCATGTGTGTGAATTCAAATGATGAATAAAATGAATGATGCATCCATCAAATTGCAATAAACAAAAACCTAACATAACAATCTCCCCCTTTGCAATTTGATGGCAAACAACACTAAAAAGACTAAGAAACATTTAAAAATATATCACACATAAACCATTCATTTCACAACAGCCCATTCAGCTACTTCATTGTTCTTTCTTTCTTCCTTTGCTCCCCCACTGTTCTAGTTTTTCTAGATCTCCCCCATTGTTCTAACAATGGTGTTTTCATAATTGTTCTTTCTTTCTTCCTTTGCTTCCCCACTGTTCTAGCTTTTGTAGCTCTCCCCCATTGTTCTAGCTCCCCCTATTGTTCTAGCAATGGTGTTTTCATATTTCTTTTCTCCTTTCTCCCTTTTTCTTTCTTTTCTCCCCTATAGTGTTTGCGCCTACATTTCTTTCTTCTTGTTTCTATTCTCCTCTTTTTCTGTCTTCTCTTCCTATCTTTCTTTCTTCTCCCCCACATAACATCAAATTGCTAAAAAACTGCAAATAAGACTCATATGCAAGAAATATGAAGAGTTTGTTGCTAAATTCAAGGGCTTACTAAGTCATCCTTCTGTTTTGAATAATCCCTAGTCTTTAGGGTTTGTTAGTATAGCATTTCAACTCATCATGTTAGCTCATTTAATGCTAACTGCATGCATATTTTCAGCTTTTCAGTTAAGCTTGTAACGCTATTTAAATTGCCAAGTTTGTTCAATAAAACCAATTCCAGTTTTCTGTGCTTGAGTTTCTTGATTCTACGAACTCATTCTCAACAAAATATACCTTTCAAAGTAACATAATATTGATATCCTCATAATTGATAACATTGAGATGATTCATAGATCAAGATATGTCATTCATAAAATGAAATTGAAAGTCTTACAACTGATAAATGACAACGACATAAACCTAATTATAAACCATCCATAAACATAAGCATAAATATAAATAACATCCTTAAACAAAACATTCCATCCTTTTTCCAACAAAAATACGCCACCAAGAATATACCAATCATAATAAAATGTGGTGAAAAACAAGGATGACTCCCTAGTCTGAGTCTGGAGATGGAGGAGATGGAGAAGCTGAACCGGCAACATCATCCCTTCTGCAGCTTTTGGAAATATTGGAGAGATATTTGAATAGTTTGTTCATAGTTTTTGCTTGCTTCTTCTGCTTCTTCTTCACGTAAGCCATATCTCTCTCCATTGCTGCCCTCCAGTCTTGAGATGTGCTTGATGAAGAAGGACCAGGACCAGGAGTATGCATAGAAGATGGGGCACGATGAATAGGAGGTGGAGAAACAGGTGGCTCTTGTGCCTAGGGAGGATCATCTGCTATGGGAATCTGAGGATTTGGAATAGTGTTCATTTGATTCAGATTGGTCAATGAAAATGGAGCTTTGAAAATGGGTTGCTCATGGGGAATGGACATGCCAAAAGAGACAGCCAATTGGGTCATCAAATAACCAAAAGGGATTGCATTCTTTTGAGTTGGATTGTTGTAGAATTTCATGATTGTATGACAAATGATAGAAGGTAGACAAATATCAGTATTTGTCACTACCTTGGATAGGACACTAACCATATAGGGAGTGAGTTCAGTCCTATTCCCACCCCTCGGATAAACATTATATGTGAAGATTTGATAAATTATCCGATATAAAGGAATGAGAGAGTTGACAGTTAAGTGGTGTTTTTTGTTGTCCCATGGACAGTCAAAACCACAAATGTCGCGGGTAGCTTTAATTTTCTCATCCTCAGAAGGAGAATCAGAATATGAAATAGAAGTGTTGTATGTATGTAAATGATACTATTGAGGAGGGAACATGAGGTTCCAAGTCTGTTATGCAGGATTGAACTACAGTAGAATGAAACATAGTTTCGTTTCTGAATTCTATGTTCTAGGTAGTTTCGGTTAGCCGACACAAATTCGGTTAGCCGAAATTCTGACCGATAGTGTAAAATCAAGTAAAAATGATGTCTCTGGTATTCTAACCGAATACCTGACTGAAACATTTCGGTCAGCAGAAGAAGGCATTTCGGTTAACCGAAATGTCTATTTCAAGATTTTAACAGAAATGTTGCTCTCTGGAATTCAAACCGAATTATTATCGGTCAGCCGAAATTAGAGAATTCGGTTAACCGAAACGTAACCGAAATTGGGATTTTCAGATTTACTTTCTGATTTTCTAAATTAAAAGCCTGTTGAACTAATCGAGGTTATTCGTATTGGTTATACCTCCATAGGCGTTAATTAAGGGGACTTTAATGTACATAAATTGTAATCTTGAGTGAGACACGTCTGTGCCATGTTTTGACTTTGTTTGAGACACGTCTCAAGTGATCTTGTGTGCTGTTTTGAGTGTTTAACTCCCCAACTAATGATTAACTTATGGTTTATTATGCTGATTTAGGCAGACAAGCATGATGGAAGGGTGCCAGATTTTCCAGAGTTACACCAGGCAGCAAAAACAAAGAAAGATGGTGGATGGATCGATCCTCAGTGCGAGGAGCTACATGTATGCATTTAATATCCAACACTTAAGGTCCTTCTACATTTATGTTTTTTCTTCTTCAATCAGTCTATTCCTTATATTTTTTTGGTTTCTTGTCTTCTTTTCTAACGACAGGAGAGGATGGTGGCCATGCGAGATGAGGCAACTCAATCAGGAACTCCTTTGACGGCTGAAGAAATGTCAACAAGTGTTCTTGGGGAAGCAAAGTACTACGTAAAAGGATTAGGGTTTGGCCGGAGGCCCTCATCCTTGTCTCCTAATTCTAATTCAGCACATCAAGAGGTTCTAAAACTCCAAGCTGAGATGGAGCTAATGCGTGAGGAGCATCGAATAGAGTGGGAGGATAATAAACGAAGGGATGAGGAGCAACGGGAGGTTCAAAGACGAAGGGATGAGGAGCAGCGGGAGGATCAAAGACGAAGGGATGAGGAACACCAATCACGCCGCGATGCTCTTCAAAGGCGGCTTGAAGAATTTGAAATTTTCAAAGCCTTGATGATGAAGCAAATGCTTGGACAAGACGTTGGAGGATCGAGCCGATGTTGTCAAACATTTGGTATGCAATTTCCTTTTTATAATAGGTTCGGACTTGATAAC
This sequence comes from Litsea cubeba, assembly GCA_012931725.1. Classification (NCBI taxonomy): domain Eukaryota; kingdom Viridiplantae; phylum Streptophyta; class Magnoliopsida; order Laurales; family Lauraceae; genus Litsea; species Litsea cubeba. Next base: position 79,547,170 of record CM022949.1, on the reverse strand, counting down.
ATGGAAGTTCGATCACATTCATTGTAAGTTTTATGTATTTATTTGTTCACTTCAATAACTTGGATGTTCGATGCTTACGTTAATAGATTTGAAATGTTCATTAAGTCTTTGTAAACTTTCTCCTCTCATTTATGCCCACCTTTTCGTATGATTATGTATTGCTCTGTCTTAAGTTTGCCAAGGTAACTCTGAGTTTTGATCACAATACATTAAGCTATTGATATTGCTTTTAACTTGATCATTTACTTTCATCTTATTGGTACAACTGGATTATCCTTGATTTCACAAAGATGTTTTATATGAAATGAAGTATACATTATGTAGGAACTTCTTCAGCTGTATGGAGTTCTAAACACATAAATCTGAAATCACTTTGAATTAGGTTGTGTGTTTTTTTTTTAATTTTTCCCCACATAATATAAATTCTTGCTCTAGACTTTCGCCACGATTGACACGGGATCCTTCATGATTTCAGGTTTGGTTGATCTATGTTGGGCATTTAATCCATGCTTGTAGTTGTCTTAGGCTTGTTTGCATCATGGGTTCTCCTTGGTTCTCTGTTTTATGCTTTTGATTGGTGGGTTTGACATTGATTCATGTGTTATTTTTTATTTTATTTTTTACTGGAATTGTTCTTGTGTGTGCATGGAAGGTATATAGAAGAACCAGGTGCAAGAACTAGGACAAAGTTGTTTCAAAGCTTCTATGAAGTTCTATGGTAATATCTATGAAGGGCCCTGCTATTGCTTTACAAAGTTATAAATGCTTATTTCTATGCTTAGTTCTATGTGGTTGTTATAAGCAAACATGTTTTTGTGGGACGCTTCTGTGTTAACCCACGATTGATGATTTTTCTTATAGTTTTAAACATTGTTATATGCATTGCTCAATTGATTAGAATTTATATTATTGATGTTTAGTTGTGTAGGATACCACTGACAGATTTGGTCATAAGTTCAATGAATGATTTTTCCAATTCTTATCAATGACTCAACATTCATGGCCTGTTAGGCTGACAAAGATTGGATTCTTTCTCCCAAAGTATCTTATCTGATGTCCATAAATTAACTTTTCTTAGCTTAGGATATCAAGTAGTTTTTCGAATGCTAAATGTGTCGTCTTCATTAAAATCTAGATTTTGTAGAGTTAGCCTTGCTGTCTCGGAATTCCAGGTGTAAACTCAATGAATTTTCTAGGATTGCCTATAACATGTTCTGTAACTTCTACAATCACCTGCAATCTGTGACGGATCAGAGCACTCTTGCTAGTTTAAATTTCACTGATTGATTGTTGTGTTTGGGGGGCGAGTATACACTTTGTAGCCTGAAATAGAGCTAATTAGCTCTTCTTGCTGATGTGTCAAACTATAGTGGTAAGTGGAAGTTACACTCAATTCCATCTATGAATGTAGTGGAGAATTTTGATGCAAGCAGGATATGTTGGACTACAATGATGAAAGCTTAAGAGTTATTTTTTTATTTTTTTTATTTTTTATTTTTTATGTGAGCAGGATATGTTGACCTATAGTAATGATAAAACTGTATGCTTGATCAAGTTCTCCATCTTATAGACTTATTGGGAGCATTTCTAGCCATGATTGTATCAGAGTACTGTTGCATGAAAAATCTACGTTGGCCTGATTTACTGTCTGATTTTTACTAAAGCCTTGTTATGGTTTTAATTTCATGTTTTGGAGTCACCACACCCAAAATGGTTATGTATGAGCTTAATGTTACTTGCTTTACCAAAGGTCAAAAATAAATAATTTGTGACCAATTAGCAATAACTAATGATTGTGTTTTATTCTTTGCACAGATGGAGTATCCCGCGTTTTGATAAGTGAGTTGAAGAAGTAAGATTTCTGCCCTGGGTTCTACGTTAATCAAGTTGTCATTTTGTTGCTTCACCTTCTTTAATTTTGCACCCTCTGGGGTTTGGATATAACTTGTCTAATGCTAATTGTGGAAACTTTGGTAGGACCTTATTTTTCACTTTTTTTGGTACGATTTCGTATTATTTTGTGCTCTGCGAATTCGGATATTATATGTTAAGCATTTGGTGAATGCTTTTTATTTATGAAAGTTATGGTTTTTTTAGTCATTCCCATTTGGATATTGTGGAGGAATTGAAAGGTCGGTGATGATGTCCAAGAGGAATATTTGGGTTTCTATACAAGGTAACCAAGGTACAGGAAGTTTTGATGGCTTACTGTCACATGTATATAATATCTCATTGATTGGTGCACTATGGCGTGCTTGAGTAGAATTTCCTGTGTTATGTTTGGAACGCAATAAAGTTTTACTGTTTCTTTCTGTCCGACTATCATATTTTTATTTCACCTTTCAAGCCTTTTCTGTTACGAACTGATGAAGCAATATGAAATTGAACGTGATAATTCAATTTTAGTGCGTGGTCATTATAGTTATTGGTGCTTGATTTATTTTGTTGGAACTCAAAAAAATTGAAGCAGGTTTTGACAATAGATTTAATTCTAATATAAAACATTTTTGCTAAAAATAAATAAATAAATTGCCGACTAAACAGTTAGTCGGTAAACTTAAAATTAAATGATTAAGATATTTCATTTGCCGACTAACCATTTTAATCGAGAAAAGCTTTATAACATTAACCAACTAAATTTTTTAGTAGGGCATTTGTAACATTCGCCGACCAAACTATTAGTCGGCAAAAGCTTTATAACATTAACCGACTAAACCGTTTAGTAGGGCATTTGCAACGTTCGCCGACCAAACTATTAGTCGGTAAAAGCTTTATAACATTACCCGACTAAATTGTTTAGTAGGGCATTTGTAACATTTGCCGACCAAACTATTAGTCGGCAACGTAAACCAACGCCGACTAAACACTTAGTTGGTAATACTCTTATCTTTTACCAACTAAAACCATTGGCCGACTAATTATTTAGTCAGTACTAAAACAAGCTTACCCGACTAAATTTTTGGTTGGGAAATTGTTTTATTTCCCGACTAAATAAATTTAGTCGGCAAATTCATTTCTCTACCTCACTTCAGCGACCAACCGCCGACCAAATGTTTTTGGTCGGGAATACTCTTCACCGACTAAAAAACCGACGTTTGCCGACTAAAGTGTTAGTCGGGAGTGGTGTTATTTGTTGTAGTGCAAGTAGTATTCAAGGCCTTCTTTTGAGATTTTTTGTTTCCGCAATCATTAGCAATGTGTCCATAGCCTTGACACTTATAACATTGAATCCCTTTAAAATATTTCTTCTTTCCAGAATTTTTAGGGATCTTCACATTGATTTTCTGTCCCTTCATAAAAAGCTTAAATTGCTTCATGAATTGTACCGCAACTTGGGGATCAATTTCCTCTGAATCGGAATCTGAATCACTTGCAACTTTCTTATATGATTCATTGGACGCTTTCTTGAATGATTCCTTGAACGCTTTCAAAGCAATACCTTGAGATTTTGTCTTCCCATTAGACCTAAGGTTTGTAGCTTGCCAACCAACTCATCAACTTTGAGCGTATTCAGATTTTTATTTTCCTCTATTGCCACAACCTTTCCATCAAACCTTTCTGGGAGAGACCTCAAAATCTTTTTAACAATTCTGTTTTCAAGAATTGGTTCTCCCAAAGTAAAGGTATCATTCACAATTGCATTCAGCTTCGAATTGAAATCATCAAAAGTTTCATCATCTTCCATCTTTATGGTTTCGAAGGCTGTATACAATTTCTGAAGTTTCGACTGTTTGACAGTGTCAGTCCCTTCATGCATAGTCTGCAGAATTTTCCAAGCTTCTTTCGCAGTAGTGCATGTAAAAATTCTACGAAACTCAGACATATTAACTCCATTATAAATAGCATTCAAAGCCCTAGAGTTACAAGTGGCAGCCAACTCTTCTTCTTTAGTCCACTTATCTTCAGGTTTGGAATCAGTTACCCCATCAGCAGTAATAGTGGGCAAGGAATAGCCATTCTCAATAGATTCCCAAACTTTCAGATCTATGGCTTTCAAGAAGGCAATCATCCTTGCTTTCCAATAAGCATAATTGCTACCATCCAACAGAGGAGGCTTATTGGTTGAAGTGCCTTCGCGGTAGATATTCATTCCAGCAATATTTGGATCAACACAATAAAATAGTGTAACCCGCTCTGATACCAAGTGAAGGTTTTTTAGGACCCACTATAATGAATTACTAGTTCTAATTTAATCAATCAATGCAGCGGACATAAACCAATCAGACAGAACTAGCAAATAAATCTACCAATCACACACCACAACAAGACAGACACAAATTTTACCGTGGAAACCCTTTTCGGGAGAAAAACCACGAACCAAAAATCAAGAGTTCACGAACAATTTATAAGATATACTCACAAACTCCTGTACCTCGGTCTATACCTCGACCTCAAGACTGTAGTTGTTATTGCACAGAATCCACTAACACGACTTCCACCGTACACCGTTCTCCTTACTTGATCTCCTCGCACCTTGTTCACCATGATGATCAATCTTCTACAAGAAAGTAGAAGCAACAAATCCTTCTAGAGCAGCCCTTCAGAATAATCTCTCAATGGCTCTAGAGAAACAATGAATCTCTCTTAGGATATCTCTAATCTCAGATCAAGAGAAAATTAACTTCTTGTGTGTCTACTTTGGGTTGAGAGAAACACTCAATAAATAGGCATAAGTTCGTACAAGAGACTCCTAGTAATAACCCACTAAGAATTACAAACCATTTCAAACACTATCATAGAGTCCGGATCAGACTTGCCTATCCCATCCAAGCTCGCTATAGCGAGCATGTGTCTCGCTATAGCGAGACACCATTCTTCCATTTGGGCAGAATTGGCACTCTGTCATGCATGTCAAGTCTTTTGACTTTTAAACCTAACAAAGCTGATGACCTTATGAATGAAATTGATGATCTTATAGCATACTACCTGTGACTAGAGAGTTGGCTGACTCCAAATATCTCAATCCTTGCTGAAAACAAGGCAGCGCGTGATCTTTCTTCACAACCAGACTTATTTCCTTGTAGGCGACTAGGGATGTAAATGGATCCCCGATTCTCCGATTGCTCGGTGGTTCCGACCCGTTAAAAACCTCGTCTGGGTCCTTATTTAAGCCCCAACAAGTAAATTATATTTTTTAAATATCATTCTCTACCTAGATCCGAAGCCAAGAAATCGGTTCCAAAACGATTTCCGGATCCGGAACCGGTTCCACCTTTTACTTAACGGTTTCCGGGTCCCACCTTTTACTTAACGGTTCCGGTCCGAGTCCATGGTGGACCCGGACCGGAACCAACCCGCTAGAAAAGTAAGCTGCCAGATTGCTGATATCAACTTTAAAAATCTAAAGCAGTTCTGACAAAGATCCTCTTAATTGGTCAAGGGAGCCTCTGGCTTGAGAGATTGCAGCTTGATTGATACCATCAGCATTTGATTTGCCTATAATAATGGCTGCTTGTTCTTCGTCCGACTTTAGTGTGGATCTGTTTTTCTCAGTATTTTAAGTAAAGGGTTGGCCCGACCCATGGGCTTTCTTTTTGGTTTTTGGACCTAGCCTGGCTTGCGGGCTCTTTCATGTTGGTTGTAGCCCTGTAGCTTATTTTATGGTAGCTGGCTCCCTACTCAGATGCCCCTCTCGACCAGAGAGTAGCAAATGGGTAGGAGCCATCCTACCATGCTTTGCACCTTAAAAAAGAAAGAAAAAAAACCAGGAAGAAAGAAAAAGCACATGTCGTGGCCTGTGAAACCTATGCTTAATTAATTGCTGGTTGTAGTTGATTTTGGATGTAAACAAAGATTCAAAGGAGTGCTAAGACTTGTATTAGAGCCATTATTAGGATATGGGCGTTTTGATCATCTATTTATTCACAGGTTTGATAGTGATGTTTTAATCCATTAACATCTAGGCTCCTTGATGTCAATGCTATCGACAAAATAGGCTTAGGCTTAGATGTATAAATGAATGTGTTTGTTTTTCTATTTTAATCATGTGATTTATATAAGTTCAATCTCAAGGTGGAGCCAACTCAATTTGGCCAAAGTCTTGTATAAGAGGAAGACGTCCGTTTGAGTGGTTTAGCTTTTGTGGAGCCCACTAGCAAGAGGTTCATTGAAAAGAGAATGATAAGAAAAGGAAAATGGGGTATGAAACAAACAAATAAAAGACAACTTGAGGGCTCGTTTTGCATCACCATGAGCATTTTCTTAACATGGAATGAAAATGCTCGAAATGTGTTCGGCAGAGCATTTGAATGATTCGTAATAATCTCTGATAATCTTATAATCAATTCGGCCATGACTTTGCGTCTACGATTCTACAATAATCTTATTGTCAATCTATCTCATTTCAATAAAAATCAAACATCCTCACTTATTCATGCATTTATCCAAGTTATTCAATCTTCTTGTTTCCATTAAGCTGTACGATCGAAGGCTTTTGGAAGAGATAATGTACGATTCGATTGAGTAGGCCGTCGGCATTGATAAACTCAAAATGAGTGGGATGCAATATTGATGGACTCTACAAATGAGGGGTGATAATCAACAAACCATGATGTTCATTTCTACCAAATATCTGTTATTTATTTTTACTCTCTCTCTCTCTCTCTCCTTTTTACCAAACGCACAATCCTTTATATAGAAGGATGTTGCTATTGTAAGAGGGTGTTAAGATATTAAGACGTAGTGGACATTTTTAAGATATGAAGAAGTAGTGGACATTTTTAAGATATTACGATAGAGGTAGTGAAGAACGGGTGTTAGTTCTTATCTGGTTGTCCGGGGTTCGAACCTCTGATACGCCACATCTTTTCGCTTGAGTGAGCTTCTTTCCCACTTATGTGAGCTTTCTTTCCGCTTGTGCATGCTGATTACCCGTATGTATGCAGGCTCTCTCTTGAGTCCCAGCCCCCATGACTCGGGTAAAAGAAAAAATATAAGAGGCTGTGAAAATAGTTAGAGAGGGTGAGAGATATGAGACATTGTTGAGACAAGTGAAGAGAGGGGAGAAATTTGAATTATTCTTGTATAGATTGGGGGCATACTCCTTGTTGCAATAGTGGACCGTACTTAATCAAAACTACCCTCCTTTCCATCAACCCTAGCAGTTGCCAAAAGCCACTTATTAAAATCCTCATGTAACTGATCAGAGTACAAAAAGGGTTCTACAAAGAGGACAAGTTTTGTGATCTTGATCCAGCAGACGGTCAAAACAGGTCGATAAAAGATAGGGGCGGTGCCGAAGCAGGTCGAGAGGGAGCAAAAGCAGAGGCAATAGTTCAAGCCACTTATAACTAGCAGTTGGGCCTTGAACACAGACAGGCCACAGCCTCTTCCATATTGCCAGAAAAGAAGCCTAGCCGCTTAGGCAGACAGGCCACAGCCTCTTCCATATTGCCAGAAAAGAAGCCTAGCCGCTTAGGCAAGTTTTGCTCTAGATGTCAGGCCTCAAGGAATTGGACCAGCATGGCCCATTCCCAAGGAAAGAAAGATTTCTTCTTCAGAAAAATTATACCATGAAAGTGGGACACTCAGATGATCCATTGCTATGTGGATTGGCAAGATAGACACCCAGATACAAGGCTCTTAGAAAAGGTCACACACACGCAAACTCTCTTTAATAGTCTATATCCTTTTGGGAAAAAAAGAGGGAGGGTATACTATAGAGTTTGCCAAATATAAAAGCACAAAATACTATTGTGGCTACAAAGATCTATAAACATGTATTAAGTTTTTATCTAATCTCTATATGGCCAACTCATCTACTAGGGCAATGGCTCCTGTAAAGTCACTCCACTTTAAATTAAAATTGATCTCATTCAAAACAAAATGATACTTCCTAAGTCTATCAACTGTCACCAGCTAATAACGTTTGAAGAGTCACTTTCTACAATAAGCATGCTCCTTAATACAGACATTTGAACCTTCTTTGGGTGATAGATTTGGACCTCATTGGATGCCCTTATCCTAATTGGAACAGAGAAGACCATTTATCTTTTCCTTTCTCATTTAATTGTTGTTCTTGTCCTAAAGAATTTTCTGATTTTAAAGAAACCAGGCTTCTCCCGATGGCTCTATAAAGGGTGGGCCCCGCTTTAACTCTTTTGTGGGACCCGCTTTAACTCTTTCTTTTTTCTCTTTGTTTTTGCTCATGTCCCTGTCATTAAGTTATCCTAATGTTGTCACTTTCAACAATTGATAATATTAAAAAAGCCCATAGATTTTTAGGGCATCTCAATCAGGTCCCTCCAGTTAAATTACCTTGAAGTTGTCACTGTCCAGGTCCAGGCCCAAGGACGGATATACATTGGAAAAGCCTTGTATCAAAGATCCAGCAGCTTAAAGATGTGGTTATTGATCTAACATTTTAAGAAGTCGAAGATCTGAGAGTTAAAAACATACTACTTGTGGATCATTGATTAACAATTTGAAAGCTCTGATTAGCAGTCTAATGGCTGAAATGCCTCAGATCTGTTAGATCAAATGATCTACATTTTTTTGGTTATCGGATCAATGATCTATGCTTTTTGACCACTAATCAATGATTCACATCTATTATGTCTTGGATCAACGATCAGAAGCATTTTCCCACGTTAGATTGGTAATCCACATATTTTAAGCCGTTGGATCCTTGATCTGAGGCTTGTCCATCGTATGTCTATTATTGAGGTTTTTTGTTATAATTGATTAATGATCTAGGCCTTTTCATCATCAGATAGATGACCCATCTGAGGCCCCACAAATCAAGGATGAGGTCATGGATAGAAAGACCCAAATGGGCCCAGTCCATGCATATATGAAATTTAAAGTCAACCCATCATCCAAACCCTTTGATCTCCTCAACTTTAATGGTGTTAAAATGTATCATTTTGTTTGATTTGAATCCAATGCTTCAGTCCATTCAAATTTGTGTAAATCCAATCAGATCCAATGGCATATAAGGGGGTGTTTGGATGACATGTTCATATTGATCTTCTTGGGCTCCCAGGTGGTCCTCATGGACTGTCTTGCATGGTAACCGAGTGAGACATCTGCAATGGGTATGAATGATCATTCCCAACATTAGCCGGATCTTCCTATCTATTAGAATAATGTGCTTATGCAGGTGACACATGTTTTTCATATTTTCTTATTCTATTGGATGATTCATGTGCAAGTTCTTTACAATGCAAAGGGTTTGATCTATCATTTAAACCAATCTGTATGTTTGACTCTGCCCAAAGAGGTGGAGCATTTCACACTCTACTGTTATTTTTAAGTTTAATAGTATTTTTAGAAGATCATTTCATTAAAGCCTCTAATTTGTTTTCACATGCGGTTTACTGATCTGGAAGAAAGCAATCTCATTGATTGCAACTGGGGGACCCATGCTATTGGCTGATTACTTCAGGTGCCCTTGGGTTCCAACATTGTCTACCAATGACAATGTGGAGCTAGCCCATAGAACCAATAATGGACTCAACTTTGATAAAAACATTTGTCCTAATTAAGAACCTAAAGATGTTATAATTCAATTAAGAATGCTCTCCATTACAGGTCACTTTCTGATACAATATCCTACATTAGGGTTTGCATGATAAGTGCCAAAGCACGATAAAGGTTTCCGCATAGACGATCACACGAGGACGCACTTAAAGGGGAATAAAACCCAATCAAATATTATTATTCTTCTAAACACTGAAATCCAATATCCACAATGCCATGTAAATAATATATATATATATATATAACTTAAAGGGAAAGACTCTGAATCAAATTAGGAAATGAAAGAAACTAAAAATATCATAATTGCAACTCATTAAATAAAATTAGTAAAGTAATGACTAATAAGTAGAAAAATAAGATAAGAAACAAGATATTCCTAATCTTCCATAGGTCCCACATGGGGGCCATGGGCAAGGCTACCTTGAAACTTCTCATCTCGTCAACTATGAATCACTTTCTATAGTTTCTATGAAGGAGATTTACCTCTCATCAATTCAATCAAGTCACCCATAAAATCCTTGTCTCGAAGCAGCACTTGTCCTAATTTGACAGCATTATGGTATTATTCACTGTTGGTTTTCATCCTAATAAATTTTGGGATTCTTACTAAAAACTTACGCTTAAACCCTGATTAAATGGATAAGAGTATAAAAACATATAAATGATGGATTAGGGTGCCATACGGTTTTTTTTTTTTACACAATTACCCCATCTAAGGATTGTTACCCCAATGACGATATCGTCACCTATTCATCATTTTTGTCAAAACCTGCAACTCTCCCATCATCTAGATCGTTTAGTGGGGTGTGGATCGTGAGATAAGGCTGAGAAACTAGTAGAGTGGATGAGTAGGGCGTGGGAGGGTGATGACATATTATGATAATAGAGATGAGGTTGGTGTTGTGCTCGAATAGATTGGTTCCATTTGGTGGGTTTAAATGGGTTGTTAAGTGTGATTTATGGTTTGATCCATTCTCCACTTTCTTTTTTCACTTTTCAGTTATTCTTCTTCTTCCTCATTTGCTTATTTAATTTTTGAAATTTTATATCTGATTTGGCATCATTCCAATATGCACTTGCAGCTCACCACCCATAGTCTCAACTTTCAACCTTATCATCGTCTCACTCTATTATTTTGCTTCTTCCTCATTAATCCGATCAACCAAACACATCTTATCACCCTTACCACGGCCGTCCATCTCTCCACACCCTCACCCAACGATCCAGATCCAAAAACAATATAAAGAAAATGAAAGTAGAGAAAATTATCCAACTTCAAAATTTAGCATTGGCTCTCCACCTTTTTCTCCGCATCCAAAAACAAAAACTCCTAATTTTGTAAGCAGAAGCACACATGGAAACATTATTCTGTTTTTGAGTTTATCCACTTTTGGCTAAAACAAGCCAAATCCAATTCCAGTTTCTCCCAAACATTATCCAACACAAATTTGCATTTGAAACAAAAACTCGTAAACTTCTGTTCTTACACACAACTGCAGCCACACACGTGTCCATCACATACAGCTCCCCTTCCCGTCCGCCGCCACGTGTTTGTCACCATTCGTGATTTCCAAAAGATTCCCTGACGAATAGGGATAAGGAAGGGCAACGGATAAGACCGCCTCGTCTTCCGGTCCACGTCATCCCCCATCTTCTTCCACGTGAACAAAATCCTCCGCTTCTTATTTGAAAAATCCTGACGGTGGGCCCACATCAGATCACAATAAAGCCTTTATAAAAAGAATCCCCACTAAAGACAGTCAGATATGTCTTTTTAACGGTTCGGATTTAAATTAGTGGGCTCTACTGAAGAGCCCCCACGAGTTTCCTCGTGAGTTGAGGACTCAAGAGGGATCTGGCCTCTTCCAACCAGTTTTCTTCTATATATATTATAGTACAAGGCACCAACCGAGCGTATCAATTCTATCTTACATGGTCCACATCTTAAAAAGTCGCTTTGCCGTGTCAATTGATTCTTTCAAAGCTCTCTTTTTATTATTCATTGGGTCTCAATCTATCTGAGGTGTTGGGATTTGTGGGGCATTCATCCTTGCATATTTATAGGGTCTTGATCTCTGAGTCTGAGGAAATCATCTGATATCTTTGGTGTTGATTTTGGTGTTTGGAGTATTTGCATTTGGTGCTTTTGATTGAAGATGGCTGGTGCTATGGGAATGGCATGTGGGTCTTGGATTCAAGGAGGTTATTTAAAGGGAAAGAGAAGGAACATTGGAAGGGTTTGCTGTTCTTCTGCAAGTTTGACAGATCAATATAGGACTTTGAGAATTCAACCAGGTGCTTCTGAGAAAGAGGTGAAGAAAGCCTTCAGGCAACTTGCATTGCAGGTGGGTTTTTTTTATCTGATGCCATGTTTTTTTTTTTTTTTCATGTCTTGTTGGGAGTTTTTGATATTGAGATTCTGTTTTTTTTTCTTTGAATGGTGTTTTGTTGGGCTTTTGATTGATGATGGTATTTTGGGTTGTTTTTTGTTATGTATTTCAGTATCACCCAGATGTCTGCAAGGGGAGCAACTGTGGGGTTCAATTTCATAGGATCAATGAAGCTTATGATGTGAGTATCCATATTCATCTCTATGACTATAATCAGCTCCTATTGATTAAATTTGAACTGGTTTTTTTTTTCTTTTTTATTTGTTTTGTCACCCCAAAGGAGGGAAATACCCATGTCCCTGAATTGTCACATTGGGTGACATTCATGTCATCCATGGATAGTTTGTACAATGCACTGTGGTTATTGAAGTGCATTGTCCTATTGTCCATCGAAGGGTTAAATGTTTGTCAGGGTGAATCGAGAGCATCCAACTTGCTGTGGTTATTGAAGTGCATGTGTTCTTGACTTTTGGATGGTGAAAAAGGTCTACAGAAAAATATCCATTTGATTACAGTGTAAGATCAGATACGTGGATTTCTTGGGGATTGGCTTTACCCATTAGATAAAGTGATTGGGCTTTTCACCCTTCGTGTGTAATCCAAAACATCTGATAAAAAAAATTTAGGTGTGATAGACTTCTAACTTTGGTTATGTTTGTTTGATTTATGCAGATGGTGATGACGAATCTGAGGGAGGAGAATTCGGATGATTCTTATGATCAATACAGTGAAGATAGTTATGATGATTCCATGAGGGGAATGCATGATCCAAGCTGGGACTTGTGGGAAGAATGGATGGGATGGGAAGGTGCAGGCATCAGAGACTACACTTCACACATCAATCCTTACATTTGATTGGATTTTGATTTAATCCTGATGAATGCCGAAAGGCATCTCAGAATAACTTTTAAGATGTAAATAACATTGGGTTTTCTTTGTATTAATGGAACCGGTTGTGTATAGCTAAGTATACAATGCAGAGTTCCTTTTCTCTTCTCTTCTCTATTTCTGTGGATCAAAGGAGCTCTTGCTTCATGTATTTTGTGTTGTACTACCATCTCCCATATTTTATTTCGATCACTGTATATATACCATGTGTTATTGTTCCAAACGGGGGAGATTATTATATTATATCTAATGAAATCTTTTTATCAAGCTCTTTTCTGTCCCTTTGCTATTCAGTTGCAGAGTGTATATTTCAAGTCATTTACAATCATCTCTTGAATTTACACTATTCAATTTTACAGTTACCTGAAAAATTAATCCAACGAGATTGCATTAAAAACATATCAAGTTTAAATCCTTGAAATTGAAGTTGAGTGTTATTTGATCAAAACAATAGAGGGCAAAAGGGATTTAGAAGGGTCAATAATATGTAGATTCAGGCAGTGTTGTTCAAAGGTCCATTATTTGTTCTTGTCAATTCTCCAAATGCTGATGAAATTAGGACTCCTTATCCTCTCTAAAGACTCTTAACGCTTTGAGTTTGATTAGGATTAAGCAGTTGAGAAAACTATCTATAGTAAATGGAGATTGTAAATCCCATCCTGATTTCAGAATGATAATTTTTGAACCCTCTCGCAATCCCCCAGAGGAGGAAGTTATGAAAGTTGTGCTTCATTTGGGTGGCTCTAAAATTGCCGGGCTCCTATGGATGAGAAGTACTTGGGAAATTCATGAAAGTTCAATATTCATAGAGCTATAATTTTTTAGCCTCTGCTTAATAAAATGAAATGATGGCAGTCTTTGATCCTTTCACAAGTGGGGCTAAATATGCTGAATAAAGCAATGGCATCAACTATACCGGTCTAGTAAAAAGGACCTTCATACAATCAGCTGAAAGGAATATGCAAACCAATTATTAAGGGTGGTTCGGGTAATAGAAATTCGCAATCCAGTAATTTTGCTCCATTAGTCAAAACTGGCTGAAAATATCTTTCTAATGATAGTTTGTTATGTTCTAGAATTCTTCAAGCTACCCTAATAAAACATTGCTGGAGCCCAATAGTGGGAAGGGGGACTCTTGATTTTGGAAGGGATTTGTTAAAGCCGTTAATTTCATTAAAACTAATATAGCGTGGATCATCGATAATGGGGAAAAAATCTTTACCCAAAGCAATAGTTTGATGACTTGATCCCATTGAAGAGTGGGCTTAGAAAATCAATTCCCTTTATCTCCAAGCGTAGAAAATTAGTAAATGATCTCCTTAACTCCAAATAGAAATGAGGGAGTGTTTTAGTAATGGAAAGGATATAGAGAATACCCTTAAAGTTTATGTCTCATGCAAGAACAATGAGGATAGGAGGGTCTGAACTCTTTTCTAAGAATGGCCAGGTTACCACACAGCTTGCCTATAAACTGTTAATTAATGATAATATTTGTGTGGGATGTTTCCTAAGATACCGAGATCACAGTTGTCTTTGATAGACCAAGCTAGCGAATCTGGCCACAACCCCGGTGAGAGCGCACCTCAGCATTGCTTCCGGGACATCAACCGAGATGGAATCCAATCCCGACCTCGATTGGTAACACCTCGGCACCGAGCCAGGTCGCTGACCAAGTCAAGGTCGTTCCCGACCTCGGCTTATATCTTGGCCTCAGTCGTGTACCTCGGTAGTCCCACCAGAAGGTCGGCCAAGACAGATATCGAAGGACCGAACTCCTATATTAGCTCAATCATGTCATGTGACACGCGATGGGACAAGGGCCTGAGCAAGTAGGGCTCCTGGGTGATCCATACCGTCCATGATCTCTAACAGAATGACATCCCGCGGCTGCCAAAGAGCATGGCCCGATTGGACTCGCATGTAATAAAAGATGAGCTGACAGGACTAGCATTTAATGAAGTATGGGCCGAAGGGACGGTACCACTCGAGTACCAAATCCAATCATAGGGCCCTCCTTCACAAGTCAACTTCATCTCCTATAAATACAGGATCCAACTCACTCCAAGGTATGACGAGAAAAAACACACACTTACTCAGCCAAATTTCACCTTCATCCTTTGTTCAGTTCTCAAACTAACTTAGGTATCGGAGAGCCTTGCGCTGCCTGCAACCAGGGTCCTCTGACTATTTCTTCTCCTTCCCTTTCAGGTTTCCAGGCAACTTCTCACCATCAAAGGAATATCAAGCTCATCCAAATCTTCTTTACTAAGTTCAAATTATATTAGGCACTTACAATTGGCGCCGTCTGTGGGAAAGTATTAACTCAAGAACTTCCTAAACACCATGGCTCCCAAAGTCAAGAAAGGCGGAGGATCATCTAAGATACCACCATTACCTCCGTTTACAGAATCCGCTCCAGTCGCTCCACTTTAGGAGGGGCTCGGGGCGAGACCCGGTGCAATCATCATCGAAGAACTCCCCGAAGGACACCATTTCATCCAAATCACCATCAGGGAGCCTATGTTACCATCCGTTTCGTTCTTAAAGGAAGTGACAGAGCCTTCCATGCCAAACGAGCCTCATCAGGGGCGTCCTCGAAAGGACAAATCCATAGCAGCAAGCAAGCCACACCATTCTCGTCACCAGACCCATGGTGACAACGACAATGGCGATTCTCTCCATGCCGAGATTAGGGCCCAAAACCTTGCCCTTCAGGGAAAAGATAAATTAATTCAGCAATTCCAACGGTAGCTTCAGCAGCAGCCTGGGCATAAAGCAAAACCTGGGGCCCAACCTTTTGAAGGTAGGCCGTCTCATCGGACAGAGCACGACCTCAGGCAGCACCTTGATCGCAAGAGGCATCATCGAGCTCAGGACAAGGGCTCCAGCAACAGCCACTCCAAGAGGAGATCAGAGCCTATGCCAGAAAACAGAGAAGCCCAAAAAGAATGGGTTGACAAGCTTGTCAGGCAGGCCGTCCAGCGTAATATGGAAGTAGCCAGATTTGCCCGAGGTCACCTGAACCCTTACGATTCCGGCGATCGCGGCGCATCTCCCTTTTCTCAGGAGATAAAAGAGTATCCACTGCCAGAAAGATTCAGTGTCCCGTGGTTCGTCCACTATGACGGTATCTCGGACCCAACAGCACATCTCCGGCATTTCACCCAGAAGATGTCAGTATAGGGCGATGTCGGCCACCTAAACCGCAGAGTCTTTTTTTCCAGTCTGGGAGACCTTCCCCTCAAATGGTTTTCCAGTCTCCCAGAAGAATCGATTTTGAGCTGGCGCCAGTTACGGAGCTCTTTCCTCAGAAAGTTACTGGCACACCGGGTCATCCCGAAGACCGACAATGACATCATGGCCCTCAGAATGAGGTGGAATGAGAGTGTCACCCAATTCGCCAAGAGATTCTGGACTGTCTACAGCCAGATTAAGAACTCTAGCGGCGAGGTGGTGATCAGGTCGTTCCAGCAACCCTGCTTCTGGGCAATGATCTCCGGCAAGAGTTGGTGGGAAACCCAATAGCCTCGGTAGAAGCATTAATGGCCAGGGTGAACAAATACATTGCACAGCAGGAGGACGAGGTCAGGGCCAATGAGAGCTTCGGCGTCTCTAAATCCTCCAAAGGTCAGTTCAAGCCCGAAAGCCGATCTGACAACCAAACCTTCAAGCATGAAGATCGAGCACCCCAGCATGACAACCGCCCCTCCAAGAAGGAAAGGAAGGGTTCCAAACAGAACAATCGGGCCGGAACGGGGCATCCACCAACTCGGCAGCAGTCTCAGCACCCAGCACGGGTGGTGACAGGAAGTACAGGCCGACCGTCTATACAGTCTTCGTGGAGCCAATCCATAAGATCTTTAACAAGATCAAGGAAAAGCCGTACTTCAGCTGGCCGCAGCCTATGACGAGCTACCCTCCCTCTCGCGACCAGAATAAGTTTTGTGCCTACCACAATCAAAATGGGCACAGGACCGACAACTGTTATTCCCTTAAGACACACCTCGAGAAGCTTGTCAAGGACGGGCACCTGAAGGAGCACGTGCAAAGAGGGAACATGAACACCAACCGAGCTCAACGCCAAGATGACCGAGGCCATTCCAGCGACGAGTCAGAAAAACTTATCAACGTCATCCACTGGCTCCCGTACCCCAGGGGAGCAACCAGGCCTGTGCCGAGGCCAGGAGGGCTTCACACGGCAAACAGGTGATGACGGCCGAGCTCAAACCACAATCCAAGAGAGCTCGGAAGGAGAAGCCCATGATCTATTTCTCAGAAGAGGGGTCGGAAGGGGTCTAGCTCTCTCAAAACGATCCGCTGATCGTCACTCTGAAGCTCAAAAACTTCAAAGTTCAAAGGATTCGCGTCGACCCCGGCAGCTCGTCCGAAATCCTCTACTTCGAATGCTTCAAAAGAATGGGCCTAGGAGAGAGAGATCTGCAGGAAGCATGAACCTTTCTGGTTGGTTTCAGTGCCAAGCCAGTCTATCCTAAGGTGAAGATCTCCCTTAAAGTCCAAATCGAAGGCGCCACCATGATAACCGACTTCCTCGTGGTTGATGCGCCATCCCCATTGTCACGCCCCGAGCCCGAGATTTCGCACATCCCAAGGCGCGACACACGCCCGTGTGGAAATTCGAGTCAAACTCATTGACTCTTGGTTCCCACGTACGGAATTTACCCACAGGATATCACGTGTGAGGTTTAGATTTTCATAGACCTGTATAAATCTGTCAAATAGATATCCAATATCATAACACACAATCATCAAGATATAGAGCATAAGGTTCATGAGCATAGATTAAGATTTCAAGATCAAGTTCAAGAAATAGAGAGAAGAGAAGTAAGTTGAGTTGAGTTTACAATCCCAAAAGCTAAACAAGTTCATTAATCTACTACAAAATAAGTGGCACTTCCAAGCCAAGGTCTATGGGTCATTTAACGTCAATCTCATCGTGCAAATGCCTAGAAGACATCATCAGGAGTCCATTCTGCTACACGGTGGGAAGATTCCTCTTCCTCAAGGATTTCCGGGGCAATAGCGTCGATGTATTCACCTGTAACACCAAGTGTAGCACCATTAGACTAAGTTAAGCAAGATAAACATATACAATCCATATAACATGTATCAAGTGAATAGTTAGACAGGAATAAATCATATGAGATCAAGGAGTGATCACTAGGCATATCAGTGCATGGATTAGCATGAAACACACGAGTCATCGGTAACAGATATACTTATTAACAGAACTAGTCGCCACACCCACATAAGCTATATTCTCTCAAATTAATCATGTAACATGAAAATAACATGAGAGTAGAACAGGACAGAACAGAGCGGTGCTACTAGGAGACAGAGGTACTCAAAACTCTCCATCGTAGACCTAGGGTGCCGGTCAACCCTCAAAATAATTTTCCATTTGCAGAGGGCCAGAATATATACTAAACCCACACTTAGTCGGGTCCGACTTAGATAGGGTCAAAGCTAAGTGGTGCCGACTCATAGAGTGCAATGTTCAATTAACAGATAAGGTACAGAACAGTGTTAATCAAATGCAGGACAGATGCAGGACATATACAGACACGTCATATGAATAACAAAAATCGAAACTTACTGAAATATACTGAACAAAGACATAAATAAATGTAATATAACAGATGTGTAACAGAAAATACATAACTGAACAGAAGCATGATCAAGTCATACTAGAATACTGGAAACGAAATGCAATGCATGTACATATAGATCATATACGGAGTCAAGATGTAATTCAAGCCAAACCTACGGTCCTGGGAACACTCGTGGTCTTCACCGTCCAACTCGGGGTAGTACTAAGGATTTCAGCATTGTTGGGCTACAAAGAACTCCTTGGCATTACATAATTAGGATGCTAAATTCCTTAATATAACACATTTGGTTCAGTACAATTCGAAGAATACAAGGTCCCTTATGGGTAAGGTTGCTCAATCTATATCCACAATTAAACAAATCCATTGGTCATGATAAAAGTTCTGGGTGCATATCCTACAGGTCCATCTATCAGGCCAGTCAACTGGAACAAGCTACGGTTCAATATCTATTTCATGAAAATATCCATTTTCACGGTGCATATCCTTTTGGTGGGTGCTGCACATCATGAGCTTTCCAACGGTATGTAGATCTCTAAAAACGGACATACGGTTAAAAAGTTATAGTCGTTGAAAATGTGCATATTGCAGGCATCAGGTTGGCTCGAGCGTCCAGATGGTCGCTCGAGCGGACCCCAAACAGAGAGCTGTCCGCTCGATTGGACCAAAATTCGCTTGAGCGGACCCTCCCAGAAAGCCCTTCGCCCGAAAATCTGAACTGTTATGTTTCCTTCTAGGCCATTCAAGGCATTCTTTCCAGGTTTTAAACCACTACAAATGGGTATCTTTGAGCTTCCAAAATGCTCATAAAGCATTAATCAATCCCATTAACGAAAACAAGAGAAATCATCTATTAGAAATCCATTTTTGAGCAAAGGAAGGGTTTCTACACATGATTAATCATATTCAAGGAACAAACTAGGAAGCATGCATGCAAATGTATAGATTTATCTTGCCTTGGGTGCTTGGAAGCTATCTCACACTCCAAATTCTTTCTAATAAAAAATCCCCAAAATGCAAGCTCAAAATGCCCTAAAATGGTGAAAAACGAAATGGAATGAAATGAAGAAGATGTATGCACAAACATTTTATGACTAGAGAAATCAAGAGGAAGTGATTAGAGAAGAAGAAGCTTACCAAGAAGCAAGAAGATGAAGAATGGATGAGGGTTTCAGCTTAGAAAATGTAGTACTTGTCAAGGAAGATGGAGAAGATGAAGTGGAAATGATGTCCACTCACATGCAGGAAATCCGTTAGCTGGATGCTTGAAGTGAGGAAGGAAGAAATGAAGTAGAAAAGGAGAGAAAGAAGAAGAACACTTAGCTGGAAATGAAGAAAGAAGAAGAAAGTAGCTGAAATGGGTTTTTAAACCAACTTCTCCCAGCAGTTGCATGCAAGTCCACTAAAGGACTGGAAATTTCAAGAAAGGGCTTGGGTTAAATGAATGGGCTGGAAATGAGTCTAAATGGATCCGAATTAAATGGGACAAAGTATGTAAACAACAATCTATGAAATGCACTATGTAATGCTTTAAAAATCCAAAATTTCTAAATACGCACAAAACCCAAAACACTCCAAAAGTCATAATCTACCTAGTTAATGGCCGTCGTACCTGGCGAACAAGAGCCAAAGTAGGTACATATGGCCGAACCGGACGAGGTTGATCGTGATCCTGAGAAGAAGAGCGTCGACGACTTAACTGAAGTCAGGATTGGCCCCCTCGACCCTGAAAGACCTTCTTGCTGGGAAGCCAGCTGGCCGAACCAAAACGGGCCGAGCTCGTGCACTTCCTTTTGCGAAACAAAGAAGTCTTCGCTTGGACACCGTCTGAGATGCCTGGCAACGACCCCGAGGTTATGTGTCACAAACTAAGCGTAAACCCCAAACACAAACCAGTAATGCAGAAGGCTCGAAGAATAGGGGTGCCGCAGATAGAGGCAGTGGTCGAGGAAGTGAACAATCTGTTGGAGGTCGAGGCAATTAGAGAGGTCAAGTATCCAGTGTGGTTGGCAAACATAGTGGTCGTCAAAAAGAAAACCGGGAAATGGAGGGTTTGTGTCGACTTTACAGACCTCAACAAAGCGTGTCCTAAGGACAGCTTTCTGCTCCCCAAGATCGATCAAATGATTGACGCCACTGCCGGACATGACAAGATGAGTTTCCTAGATGCCTACCGAGGATACCATCAAATACCGATGTACGGGCCTGACGAGGAGAAAACAACGTTCATAACTCCCAGAGGTATCTACTGTTACAAAGTGATGCCCTTTGGGTTGAAAAACGCAGGCAACCTACCAGAGATTGGTGGCCAAGATGTTCCAAGCCCAACTTGGTAACACAATGGAAGTCTACATTGACGATATGGTCGTCAAGACTAAACGATCCCAGGACCACTTGGCCGACCTAAGTCAGGTGTTTAACATCCTCTGACGATTCCGGCTAAAACTGAACGCCTCCAAATGTGCATTCAGCGTCGGCTTCGGCAAATTCCTTGGAAGCCTAGTCACTAGAAAAGGGATTGAAGCCAATCCAAACCAGATCTTGGTGATCCTTGCAGTACAAAGTCCAACCACGACGAAGCAGGTCCAGGAGCTCACCGGCATTGCTACCGCGCTCAACCGCTTCATCAGTCGATCTTCGGACAAGTGCAAACCATTTTTCCAACTCCTAAAAAAAGGCTTGAAGTTCGAGTGGACTTCGGAGTGCGACAAGGCCCTGCAAAGGTTGAAAACCTACCTCTCCTCGCCTCCCCTGCTCTCGACCCCAAGACAGGGAGAGGTGCTCTATTTGTACCTGACAGTCTCGGATCATGCACTAAGCTCGGTCCTTATCAAAGAGGAGGATAAGCAGCAGCAGCCAATCTACTACATGAGCAAAAAAATGCTCGATGCCAAGACCCGATACTCTTCGTTAGAGAAGCTCGCATTAGCGCTCGTCAGCGCTTCTTGTAAGCTCTCCCACTACTTTCAAACCTTCACCATCGTGGTCGTAACAGAACATCCACTCAAATCCATCTTCGAGAAAGCAGATTTCTCCGGCAGAATCTCGCACTGGGCCGTCAAACTAGGACAATACAACATCCTGTACCAACCTAGGACAGCGGTCAAAGGTCAAATCTTGGCGGATTTCATTATGGAGTTCGTTTCTCCAAGTTAGACACCGACCTCTTTCAATACCGAACTAAGGGGCAACAGGCATGAGGACGAAGATACAGCGACCGAACAGTTCCTTACTTCAGATTGGAAAGTCTTCATCGATGAATCCTCTACCTCCAAGAGGGCTGGCGCTGGTGTAGTCCTTCAATCTCCAAAGGGACTAGTCATCGAGCAGGCCCTAACACTAGACTTCAAAGCGTCAAACAACGAGACAAAGTACGAGGCCTTCATAGCAAGGCTGAATAGCGCTAAAATCCTCGGAGCTCAACAGCTTGTGGTTTTCAGTGATTCACAGTTGATAACAAGTCAGCTCACTGGAGACTATCAGGCTCGCGACGATCGGATGGCAGCCTACTTAGCCCTCGCAAAAAAGTTTTTTTCTCAATTCCAAGATGCCAAAGTCAAGCAGATCAGTAGAGATTCTAATTCTCACGCCGACGCCCTCGCCGGCCTGGCTTCAGCGGTCGAGGCCGGGAGGAAAAGAATTGTTGAAGTGGAATCGCTTGGAACACCGAGCATAGAGCTTCCACCGCTTCGACAAATACTGTGTGTCGACCTCGATCTAAGCTGGATGGACCCGATCATTGCTTTCATCAAAGACGATCGACTTCCAAAAGACAAGAACGAGGCTCACAGAATCAGGCTCAATGCAGCTTGGTTTTGGCTGAGCCCAAAAGGCAAATTCTACAGGAAATCCTTCACCGGCCCCTACCTTCAGTGCGTGCACCCGGACAAGGTCCAAAACTTCCTCTACGAGATACACGAAGGAATCTATGGAAGCTACATTGGAGGACGGTCACTGGCATACCGAGCTATCAGCCAAGGGTACTGGTGGCTGTACATGCAGAAAGACGAGCAGATATACGCCAAGAAGTGCGAGAAATGCCAAAGATTCTCGCACTCGCTCCATCAGCCAGCACAAGACCTGAGTCCACTCTCCAATCCATGGCCCTTCGCCTAGTGGGGACTGGACATCGTGGGACCTCTCCATCGAGCTCCAGGGAAAGAGGTGGCTGATAGTAGCCATTGATTACTTCAATAAATGGGTAGAGGCAGAAGCATTATCTTCCATCAACGAGCACGACTCAAAGAACTTTGTCTGGAAGAACATCGTCACGAGATTCTGGATCCCACGGGCTATGGTTTCAAACAACGGAACCTAGTTCGATTCCAACCTATTCAAAAACTTCTGCCACAAGCTCGGCATCAGAAATCATTATTCCACCCCAGCATACCCACAAAGCAACGGTTAAGCCGAGATCTCCAACAAGGTGGTGCTCGACGGACTCAAGAAAAGGCTCGACCGAGCCAAAGGAAGATGGGTGGAAGAACTACCAAGTGTCCTATGGGCATAAAGACGACTCCAAGGCGCTCCACCTCGGCAACGCCTTCCTCTCTCGCCTATGGCATGGAGGCCGTGATCCCACTTGAGGTCGGCCTCCCGACCTTGAAATCGGAACTCTTCGACCAAGGCGTGAACGACATGAGCTTGACTCGAGAATTAGACCTAGCCAAAGAAAGCAGAGAAGCAGCAGCCATCCGTCTGGCTGCCTATCCGCAACAGCTGGCCAGGGGCTACAACCAAAGAGTCAAGGAGAGGAAGTTCTCAGTCGGAGAGCTTGTCTTGATAAAGTCTCTCCCTCGGGACAAAGATCCGAACCATGGTAAGCTGGCGCCAAACTAGCACAGACCATTCAAAGTCATCTCGGTCTGCGGTCAATCAGCATAAAAACTTATGGACATGGATGGTAAACAATTACCACTATCGTGGAACGCGACGCACCTCAAGAAGTTCTTTTTCTAAATTGTTATTGATTTTTGAAGAGCAATAAAAGCAAACTCTGCTCTTTGCCTATCTCAATATAGAACTCGCCGACAGCGCCCAAGTGACTACATGTCTCAGATCTCCATTTTCGTGCTATGTGAGCATCTCGGCACTCATGCCAGATTGCTGGCATGCCCCTAGCGACGAGCTGGAGGGTCATCTTCATTTCGAGCTATGTGAGCATCTCGACACTCATGCCAGATTGCCGGCACGCCCTTGGCGACGAGCTAGAGGGTCATCTCCATTTCGTGCTATGTGAGCATCTCGGCACTCATGCCAGATTGCCGGCATGCCCCTGGCGACCAACCAAAGGGTCATCTCCATTTCGTGCTGTGTAAGCATATCGGCACTCATGCCAGATTGTCGGCACGCCCTTGGCGACGAGCCAGAGGGTCATCTCCATTTTGTGCTATGTGAGCATCTCGGCATTCATGCCAGATTGCCGGCACACCACTGGCGACGAGCCAGATGGTCATTTTCATTTCGTGCTATGTGAGCATCTCGGCACTCATGCCAGATTGCCGGCACGCCCCGGGCGATGAACCAGCGGGTCATCTCCATTTCGTGCGGTGGGAGCATCTCGGCACTCATACCAGATTACCGGCACACCCCTATCGACGAGCCACTGGGTCGTTCGTCATACCTTAGCTACGAACAAACTCAGTATGCAATGTTTCAATCGCCAAACCTACCTCGCGCACTTGTGCGACTATGAGAAAGCAAGTACGTGCATGAGAGGACGAAGGAAAGGCAAAATCATTTCCACACAGTTTCGTTTGTATTAGATCAGCGTTCATTACAAAGAAAAACCAAAAGATACAATCGGCAAACCAAGATATAATCAATAAAACGAAAGATACATTGCAAAAAGAAAGAACAAGCCTCAGCGAGCCACATCAGCGTTGGCCTCTTGAGGGCCGATCACCTCAGCCTCAGTTGTAGCTCGAGGCATTACCTCAAACAAGGGAGGAGACATCGGAACATTTTCCCGGACTTCGGGAACAGGGGCAGGGCTAGGCTCAGGTCCCGAATTAGGAAGCTTTAGGAGATTCTGATAGATGGGGTGATCATCGGGGACTCCATAGTCTTTCAGCACGGTGCGACAGCCGAGCTCAAACAGTTGAGGGCCTAGCTCATCAATTTGAGCATCATAGTCCTTCGTCGCTTGATCCACCCCATCCTGAAATGCCGCAAGAATTCGGGACTGCATCAAGGCTTCGAGATCGGACTTATGCTTCAGCGCGCTCTCAATCTCGGCCTTCTGTTTCGCCAGCTCGGCCTCTAGCTCTTTTGCTCTTTTCTCCTTCTTCGCAGCCGCCCCCCTCAACTCGTGGCCTTCGGCCGTGAGCTTGATAATTTCTCCCATTGCCGTGTCCAGCTCCGTGACAAGGTTGACGTTCCGCCCCTTTTCCATGCTTAGTTTCTTTTCACTTGCCTCTAAAGCCGTTCCAACCTTTTCCGTCTCGGTCTCGAGCTGCAAAATCTTAGAGGCATTCTAGTTGTTCCTTTCCATGAGCACCAGCATCCTCTGAACACCCTGCAGAAGGAAAAACCATGTCAAAGATGGGCAATCAAGATAAAGCACTCGGGCGAAATCGTTTTCAGGATACCCACCGAAATTTCTGACTGAAGTAACGAGAACATCATCCCCTGATCATCGACCTTCATGTGCTTCTCCATATCACGAGGAAGAGCGCAAGCCTTGGCCAGCACCGTGATGACTTGAGAATTGCCGGACAGCTGGTCCTCTACATTCAAAGGCTTCCCAACGCCAGTCATTACCTCGACATCCAGGCAGCTGGCTCGGAAGGCCGAGGTCCCGAGGTCGATCCTTGCTCAAGGGGCCTAGTGGTTTTGGGTCTCTTTTCAAGAGGAGCCTTGTCTTTTGACGCCTACCGGGCCCCTGAACCATGAACCTCTGCCCCGATCCTCTTCAGTGTGGGACGCCTCTCCCTCGCAGTGTCGCCAAAACGCTGCCGAGCTTGATCACTAGGAACATTGGCAGGAGACTAAGAACCCCCGGCGGTAGGAACTGAAGAACCCCCCCGCAACATTCGGTGCCGCTGTGTTAATGATAGCAGCATGAGGCGCAGGAGAACGTCGGCCAGGACAAAATTTGGCCGCCAAGTTCTTCGTCTTCAACAATGGTCGGTTTTCCTCCATATCTTCTTCCTTATTAGAAGGAGACGAATAAGCTTCAACGACCTGTAGCAGGTCTGTAGCCTGTGGCTCGGCAAGTGATGTCGATGCCTCGGCACCTGAAGCTCGTCGATGCTCAACATCTATCAAGGAAACTTCTGGTTCGCTCCTCCTGAGATGGGTATGGTACCTCGGCGTATAACCTAAGAGGTCCTAGGCAGCCCGCCTAGAGTGACCTCGATAATCTCGCACCTTGTTCAACCAAGTGGCGTTTCTCCTCCAACCGTCTATCGTTGCATGCCTCCTCCTCTGGTCAGCCTCTGCACAATCGAGGAAAGAAATGTCAGCTCGGCACGATGGTAAGAAGGAAAATAAACTTTTATCAAGTTCGGCAATTACTTGGAGGGGTCTCGAAGCGACGAGGGACCACAAATGACCTCGCCTCAATCCTCCAGAACTCCCAGTTCCCGGAGACAAACAAACGATCATCCCCGGCATGTCTGTACGAGTCCTCCAATTCGTTGATGAAGGGTTGTTGTTTCGGCTTCACCCGGAGGTAATAGCAGTCGTTGTCCCCCACGGACTTGCACAAGTCATACATGTCCTCAAGATCATGGACATCGAAACCAGTACCGAGAATCTCGTTGAGCTCGGCGGTGCCCATTATTATCTTATAACCATTAGGCAACAGTTGACAGGGGCAAAGGTTCCACGCTGCCAGACAGTCCCTAAGAAGGGGATTAATGGGAAACCTAACCCCGCCTTCGACTATCGAAACTAGGGGAAACGGCGTCCAACCATCACGGTAAGAATAACCGTTGAAAGGGGCCTCTTGGCTATCAAGATTGGTCTGTACATCTTTCGGAATATTGTACGCCCCTCTGAACCAAGTCATGGCCGCAGGGGTATCTAGCAATTGCCTATAGACCCCCATCTCCCCACAAAAGAAACTAGGAAAGAAAGAAGAAAACCCTAAACGCAGGGGGCAGAAACCCTAGGGGAAGAAGAGCACTCACAGATGAGGAAGAAGACGCACCAAACTCCGGACTGGGATTTGCCAAAAGCGAAAGACTCCTCTTTTGCAGCAGCAGGCTCTCTGTAATGAAACAGGGAGATGGAAGGGCGGGTAACCCTACTTATAACGGAAGAGGGGGGGGGGGGGGGGGGCTCCCCCAAGGCACCGTTTCAAAAATACAAAGACATCGCATCAAGACTGCGTGCGCCTCTCCGATTTGACAGGGCAACCAATCACATAATAACACGTGGTGCAGTCAGCGCGACTTTCGCGAATGAATTAATACGGCATTTAAGCGCCTCGGGGAGGCGGAGTGCCATCGGGCAGACCTAACGACAATATGTTGATATCGAGATGAAGTAACCACCCAGATCCTCATCTTTTATCCCCCGACCTCGAAAGAATTTAGAGGTTGGAGGCTAAGGGGCAATTGTGTGGTGTTTCCGAAGATACCGAGATCACAGTTGTCTTTGATAGACCGAGCTAGCGAATCTGGCCACAACCCCGGTGAGAGCGCACCTCAGCATTGCTTTCGGGGCATCAACCGAGATGGAATCCATTCCCGACCTCAATTGGTAACACCTCGGGACCGAGCCAGGTTGCTGACCAGGTCGAGGTCGTTCCCAACCTCGGTCGCTCCCGACCTCGGCTTATATCCTGGCCTCGGTCGTGTACCTCGGTAGTCCCGCCAGAAGGTCGGCCAAGACAGATATCGAAGGGCCGAACTCCTATATTAGCTCAATCATGTCATGGGACACGCGATGGGACAAGGGCCTGAGCAAGTAGGGCTCCTGGGTGATCCATACCATCCGTGATCTCTGACCGACCGACATCCCGCGGCTGCCAGAGAGCATGGCCCGATTGGACTCGCATGTAATAAAAGATGAGCTAACAATACTAGCATTTAATGAAGTATGGGCCGAAGGGACGGTACCACTCGAGTACCAAATCCAATCATAGGGCCCTCCTTCACAAGTCAACTTCATCTCCTATAAATACAGGATCTAACTTCACTCCAAGGTATGATGAGAAAAAACACACACTTACTCAGCCAAATTTCACCTTCATCCTTTGTTCAGTTCTCAAACTAACTTAAGCATCGGAGAGCCTTGCGCTGCCTGCAGCCAGGGTCCTCTGACTATTTCTTCTCCTCCCCTTTCAAGTTTCCGGGCAACTTCTCACCATCAAAGGAGTATCAAGCTCATCCAAATCCTCTTTACTAAGTCCGTATTATTTTAGGCACTTACAATATTAATAGTAATAGTACCCTTGTCAAGAACTAGAAGGCCTTCTGTAAAATTCAAATTCCTCAAAGATTCTTTTGTTTGGGTGGAAATGCACAAGGAAGGTTATACCAGTAAGAGCTTTTCTCAACTCAAAAATTCTTGGCCTTAAAAGCAGTCTACTCCATTTGTGAGGTGGAGCACTGTGAAATTGTGATTTGGAATGAACAGTGTGATTTGGCTTGTGGTTTGCAATGTTGTCCAATTTTCATTATAATATCAGTACTGAAGAATGGTGGAACATGCGGATGGAATTCCCCTCATCCAGTCCACCCATTCGTCGGTAATCCTTAACTAAAGCCTTAATGGCTGGCTATATGGAATTCAAAAATGATTTTTTTTCTTTTCCTCAAAGGCAAGATTATAAGCCCACTTGTTAATATCTTGTTAGATAAATGCATGTTAAAGATTCCCATTAGCCCCAAAAGTTTTTGTTGTCTCGTTCGTCTTTTGGTCTTTTGTTTTGTTTTCCCTGTGCTGACCCAAATAATAATAATAATTAGTGTTTGGTTGCATTAATGAACAACAAGTATAAACTGCCTCACCTTCTATCACCCACTACCAGGCATTGTGAATTAGCTGGATGTGTTTCAAGTGAGTCATCCAAAGTTTAACAATTTTCAAAAGTGCCCCAGTCCTTCATTGGATTCCTCTTCAAGATGCCTGGGATGATTAAAGTGGAGCACCAAATTGGTAGGTGCTGCATTCCATCTAGTTGGTGCAAATCAGGTGAATAAGGTCAGGTTGGCGGGCCATCAAGGTGCAACCTGAATTTTAGAAGGGCCAACTTAAACCTACCTATTTATAATAATAAAATCTCACCGTCCTTCTTAGACCCTGTATTGGTTGGTGCTCAATCTAATTTGACACTGATAACGTATTCTTCTGTTAAATCAAGATAGAAATTGCAGTTACAAAGCCACTAAAGTTGGAAGGTTAAGAATCATAATTTACCTGTAATCAGAATGGTTGTTGAGTTTAAATAACCCCGTTGAATCTTCCTTAAATAGACCAAATGCAGACAGATCAAGGGCACATGACTGGTCATGTGTTTACAGAATCTGAGTTAGACTCAAATCAGTAGAGCTGCAGGGCAACTTAGTTACAAGGATCCAAATGGGACAAAAGAGAGCCTCATTCCAAATCAAATTAGAAATGTTATTCATCATTAAATAACAATCTAGTGCCTACACTCCCAATACCCAGAGCATTTTGCTTTCTAGCAAAATGCTCAAATCCAGAACCAGACCTCTCCGCTCAGGGCCTTTGCTTTAAGCCCTAAAAAATAAGGACTAAAAAAAGGCCCCATAATAACAGTTGATATCTTTTGAAATTCTAAAAAATCAAATTTGTCAACCGCCATCCCTTTCTTTTCTCCCCAAAATATAAGGCTCCATAATAACTCTCTTAAGAAGATACGACCAAGATTTCCAAATCTTCCCCTTATATTACTATTGTTAGGAGTCCAATTGATTTTAGCACACCATTATTTGATTTTAGCACACCATTATATTTCTGGCAGTCAATGTATATCAAATATGATTATATTTCTAGCTAGCAGTCCATGTATATCAAATCTGATCCATGATATGGTTGTAATAGATCCATAGGTTGGGATTTCAGCCTAATAATAAATCTCAAAATTTAAGCTAAACAATGGGCCCCCGCCAGAATTTATTCACTTGCCTACAATGCATATGACCACCATGCATTTGGAACATCTAATACGTGGGGCACAACTCTAAAGTTCATCTTGGATGGTCTTGACTCATGGTGCATATGCAAACCGTGTACAGGTGAAAATGCTTTGAGCCCCACCAATGGAAGATTCAAGAATTATTATTTTTTTTTTTTATTGTTTGGAGCCAAATAGGTAGTTGGATTTTGTGACGCAAGATTTCTGTGTGAGTTTTAGAGAGGGGTCCAAAGTTTTAATGGGTTTTGGAGGTGGACTTAACACAGATTAGCAAAACTTGAATAAACTTAATTAGTAATTTTGCATCAACAAAAAGCCAAAAAAAATAAATTTTAAATAAAATATTTATAATAATATTAAAACGTAAAAAATGCCTTATTTAGGATTGTCGCTTTAGCCCTCGAATTGTCTCCTGCTCCGCTTTGCCGATTTCTTTGTATCCTTGAAACACGATTAACGTAACAGTCAGGTTGCTAATGACTCTTACCACCTGTGAATTGGTTGCTGCCAAGAACAAAGAATGTTTAGCAGCAGTTATAGAAAGATCGACGCAGTTCCTGTAGCCGAGTCAGTTTTAGTCAAATGGGTTCTGAGGAAGATAAATGGTAGCATTGGTGAATGCTTAATCATGCCCTACCGATTGTGGTGACCCAAGAGTCTCATCTGGGAAGTTCTTACCAAGGTAAGCTCTGGATGGGATGGAATTGCCACTGTCACTTCAAATCCATATCTTTATTGGAATGTCTTTTTGCCTTCCCAGAACCACATGCCTCCAAAGTTTCAATCCTCACTACTTAACATACATCGGGCCAGCTTTCATAATGCCCATCCACCCTCCACTCCCCTCTCTCTAGTCTCCTAAATCTCCTCTCTAAAATAACTTATCAACGAAACTTTCTGAAAAAAAATCTCAATTCCTACTTCATATCTAAACTGATGTGGGAACCTTGGGAGATCTCATGGATGGTGGCATCTGAGATTTGAACCAGTGGGACCCACTGTCCACTCTCCTCATATATATTTTTAGGTGTGAGTGAAGTGAAGGTTGATACAAGCCAATGTTTGGATCTATGGGCCCCTAGGAGTGGTCTAGTGATGAATCAGATCTACTGGTATTTTAGATCAGACCAGTGGGACCCATCGGATTTTATACCAAGGTATATTTAGTCGCGGAACACTTTTTTTCTCCTATGTTCTGTATGTGAAATTGAGGCTTGGGTGGGACTTATAGATGAGGACAGCCCTATGCCTGTAGGTAATTAACATATGATCATTCTATCTAAGTTATTTAATGTATATTTATTGGTCTAGTGATGAATCAAATCCACTGGTATTTTAGATTAGACCAGTGAGACCCACCATATTTCACACCAAGGTATATTCAGGCGTAGAACACTTTTTTTTTTTTTATATTCTGTATGTGAAATTGAGGCCTGGGGGGGACTTATAGATGGAGACAGCCCTATACATGCTAGGTAATTAACATATGATCATTCCATCTAAGTTATTTAAGGTATATTTATTGGTCTGGTGATTTTACACCAAGGTATATTCAAGCGTGGAACACTTTTTTTTTCTATGTTCTGTATGTGAAATTGAGGCCTGGGTTGGACTTATAGATGGGGACAGCCCTATACCTGGTAGGTAATTAACATATGATCATTCCACCTAAATTATTTAAGGTTTCCGTGTGGATATTATTCAGTCATATTGGACTGTTTTCTTTGATTTGGTAGACATATAACGTGGAATAATTGAAAGGATTATCATGTGATTATTAAGTTTGTTTGCTGTAATTTTAATGTACATTTATTATTTTAATTTTCTTTTCTTTGTTTGTTTGATTAATAATTATCTAGATTGGATATGTTAGGGAGGAAGTTTGTTATTCTACCGCACGAAACTTTGATAGTGGAGGGATTTTGCGTTCTTTCATCGGATAATATATAGATTGGGGAATTCAATTTAGGGCTTTGGGTTTCATGAATATCTAAAATTGGCATTGTATAATGTGGTTATAGGTTTCGATCTAGGGGTTACGGTATTAGGTTTCTGAGAATAGGTTTCTGATAAATTAAAAATGCATCTCATCATCCCATTGTATGTATCTTTTTTTCTTTTGTCAGACTCTGTAGATCAATTTTTGAGTTTTTTTATGTATATGTTCTTTTTTTAATGTGAATTAGAGGAGCATCATTTTTATTAAAGGTCAATTTGTGAAATCTATGATCATTTAATCTTTATCAAGCAATTCATGGGTCCCAACCCGCATATATGGTTTAATGGATGATTAGAAGAGAGATGGTGGACCACATTCATCTGAGTCCCATTTAAATAGGTTTGGTCAATTTGTGAGGTCTATGATTATTTGATCCTTAGATATTTATCAAGCAATTCATGAGTCACAGCCCGCATCATATGGTTTTATGGACGGTTAGAATAGAAATGGTGGACCCCATTCATCATGGTCCCACTTAAATAGGTTTCAATCTAGGGGTTAGGGTATTAGGTTTCTAAAAATAGGTTTCCAAAAAATTAAAAACCATCTCATCATCCCATTGTATGTATCTTTGTTTCTTTTGTTAGACTCTGTAGATCCATTTTTTAAATTTGTTATGTATATGTTCTTTTTTAATGTGAATTAGAGGAGTATCATTTTTATTGAAGGTCAATTTGTGAGGTTTATGATCATTTGATCTTTATCAAGGAATTCATGGATCTCAGCCTGCATCATATGTTTTAATGGACGGTTAAAATAGAGATGGCGGACCACAATCATCTGGGTGCCACTTAAATAGGTTTGGTCAATTTGTGAGGTCTATGATCATTTGATCTTTAGATATTTATCAAGCAATTCATGGGTCTCAGTCCGCATCATATGGTTTTATTGACGGTTATAATAGAGATGGTGGACCTCATTCATCATGGTCTTACTTGAATAGGTTTGGTCAATTTGTGAAGTCTATGATTATTTGATCATTTGATCTTTATCAAGCAATTCATAGGTCCTAACCTGCATCATATGAGTTTATGGATGGTTAGAATAGAGATGGTGGACCCAATTAATCTGGGTCTCACTTAAATAGTTTTGGTCAATTTGTGAAGTTTATGATCATTTGATCATTTGACCTTATCAAGAAATTCATAGGTCCCAGCCCGCATCATATGATTTAATTGACGGTTAGAATAGAGATGGTGA
Source organism: Litsea cubeba (assembly GCA_012931725.1). Lineage (NCBI taxonomy): Eukaryota > Viridiplantae > Streptophyta > Magnoliopsida > Laurales > Lauraceae > Litsea > Litsea cubeba. The sequence continues at coordinate 79,514,473 of CM022949.1, read as the reverse complement.
ACTACATTTATCCGGGTCTCACTTAAATAGGTTTGGTCAATTTGTAAGGCCTATGATAATTTGATCTTTTGATATTTATCAAGCAATTCATGGGTCTCAGTCCGCATCATATGGTTTTATCGACGGTTAGAATAGAGATGGTGGACCCCATTCATCATGATCCTACTTAAATAGGTTTGGTCGATTTGTGAGAGCTATGATCATTTGATCCTTATCAAGCAATTTATGGGTCCTAGCCCGTATCATATGAGTTTATGGACGGTTACAATAGAAATGGTGGACCAAATTGATCTAGGTCCCACTTAAATAGTTTTGGTCAATTTGTGAGGTTTATGATCATTTGATCTTTATCGAGCAATTCATGGGTCTCAGCCCACATCATATGATTTTATGGATGATTAGAATAGAGATGATGAACTCATTCATCCGAGTCACACTTAAATAGACTTGTTCCAGGTAAATCATAACAATTCATATCAATAGCTAGAAATTTGGATTGAAATTCTTTATTTAATGTATTTTTCGTTTGAAAGAAAACACATTTTATTGAGCTATCTTCAAAAAAAAGCTTCACTCGGGAAAATTTAAATATATATATATATATATGTGTGTGTCAAAACATATGGATCGGGGCCTAGAGTAAACAAATTTCAAATGTAGTTAGGTTTTAGATAGAGAATTAAGTGTCACATTTTTTTTTAATTATATAATTGATGTTATAAAGCCTTTTAATTGTGGTATGTAACTCAATGACCCTATTATCCGAGTATAATTTATATTACTCTGTGCATTTGGTGGTTCCGTGGTCCGTGCATAGCATGGGGTTTTGCTAGTGTCAACTATTTCTCAGTAATCAATCAGAATATCAGAGAGTTCCCTTTAGAGAAATCTGATAAAAACAAATTTCACAACTTCCTAATTTGATGTCTTTATCATTAGTGGAAAAAAGAATTCCAGCAAAGAATGTATTCAACCACCACAACAATCTCTTAAAGCACAAATAAATAAAATAAAATAAAAAATCTCCACATCAATCAAGTCATAACAAGGATCTAAAAATGTTTAGGTGTGTAACTGATCAAGTGCAACTTTAATTGTGTCACAAGGAATATCCGTCTCTTTTCTAATTGAATCATCAAATATCATTATCATCAGCTTGGCCTTATCATCAATTCAGCTAAAACATCAACAATATAAAGATAAAACAGATACATGGGGTGGTTGAGAAAATAATCTAAGTTGCATAAGCATGATTAGATAGGAACTAAGAAGTCTCTAAACAGTGAATTAGGTGCAGGGTAGGTACGGACAAGGGAAAAGCAGCAAGCATCGTTTGCATAGTATGAACAATCACAATGCATTCTTTGCATCTCAAGAAGAATTACGTTCTACTGTGCATGGTCTTGGTCCACAAATTCATGCATGTGAAACCATGGTTGGGTATTCCAGATAGCTAATCCGATGGAAATAAGGTTGGGTGTTCCAGATAGCTAATCCGATGGAAATGGAATTCGTTCTTTGCATCTCAGGAAGAACTAATTTCTAATGTGCAAGGTCTTTGGCCCAAATTCGCGTATGTGAAATTATGGTCTGGTGTAACAGATAATCATGCCATGCATACACCCAAGCAAGATTGCTCTCAATCATTTCATTGGTTGGCTGCACCAAGGGTGCATAAATGACAAACAAATAATAAAAAGTCAAAACCTGTAGCCTGATACCCTGTACTCAAATTTCAATTGCCCATCTCCTGGTCAATCAAGGCTCCTGTGATTACAATCACAACCATCAGACACTGCAAATGTTCAGTCAAAAAAGAAGACAGGAAAAGACCCACTCAACTACAAGAGAAGTAACAAATTGTAGACTAGATGGCTCAATGGATATTATTTTTCTAACCACCTACAGCAGATTCCACCCCATCAGGAATAGCAACAGGCCAGTTTCATATGGCCGAAAAATATCAACCACAAACTCACTTAGAGGATAAATAATCACCAATAAAATGGACAAGTACAAGGTAACACAGACTATGGACATGGTGGGATCCAGCCTCCACCCCAAAACACCCCCAAATCATCCTACCATACAGTATTCAGCTGTCTTCATTGAAATGCGGATATTTTGTGCAATTCTACTTAATCACCTATTTACAAGTTGTCTGGAAGAATTTTGGTATGAATCAATCTGTGTAGTGTAACCCATCAGATCAACTGTTCACATGAAAGAAATAAGAGCCCCACTAATGCTTACAAGGAATGAACAATTGCAACAATAGCTGCCTATAAATTGATCGACATCACACATTCGGTCTATGCCACTATTCACAGGTAATTATGTGCAATCTCCTAATTGAATGTTACCAAGCATAATGCTCTTTTATAAACAACCTAAAATGACATAGTTGGAATTGATAGGACTGTATAACTTTGCATAATGACTTGAAATGGAACAAATCCAGAAAGTTCAAATAACTCTTGCACCCAATTCACCCAGCAAAAGTGTGCTCACTCAACTTACAATGAACTAGGAAATTATTGAGTAACAGAAATTTTCCTTGACAAAGAAAAAATATACAGATCATCTGGTTAATTGGTATGGTTCTTCTGCAACAACATTAAGGATTTTCATGTTTCTTTACAAAAGAAGAAAAACGATATATAAGAAAAAAGGAACCACCAATCGCTTGTGCCTGTGATGAGCACCTAAGAGAGACCTAGTTTCTTTTAGAAAGAGAATTCCTGCACCTGAAGGGAAAACTTAAATAGGAAGCTCTCAAACCCTCAAAGCTACCTGATCTTGCCATGAAATCTTCCTTTTCCCAGACCGACTTGGCCCGTTGCCAACATCTCTACAAACCCATTTCAGATCACCTGTCGACGCATCACCTTCAGCTGAAGGCCTTTCTAATTTCTTATCCATCCTTGGGGCTTCCCAAACAAATTCCTCCGTTTCTTCCCCTCTCTGCCATTACAATGAAAAAGAAAATAAAAAAATACTAACCCATAAGATAAAATGCTAATATTAGACAAAACTCAAATTCGGATCAAATTGAGAAATTAATTACCGATATCTGATTCAGATCAATTGCAGGAGTTCTTTTAATAGAAGCTTCCTTTTCTCTGTAATTCCTTTCTTTTAAGGAGCTCTGATTGCGGATATTTGGAAGTTTAGGTTGAACAAGGCGTTCTGAAGGGGTTTTCTGAGCTGGGTTTTTCAATAAATATTTGTATCTTCGCCTCAAGAATCTGAAATTCACAAACACATTAAAAGAAATTTCAATTTCTAGTTTTTACTGTACTATTTTTGAGATAAGAAAAACCAACCATACATAAAGAAAAATTGGATTGAAACAAAGAAAGAGGTAAGAGTTGCTACCTGACTTCAGCTAAGAGCCTGAGCTGTTTTCGTTTAGCTTTCTGCAATCTTTTCTTCGTCTCTTCAGTTTCCTGTTACATGATCACAGTTCAAGATGAAACCTATTAGATTTGTGATCTAATAGACAAAACCAAATATCTAATATATAAAAACTTCATTCTTTTTTTTTATAAAGTTGCCTTGTTCTTTAGGGGGAAAACTTATTTACTTTCAAGTAACCTTCATCTTTTCCAGGAAGAGGATTAGAAATGATCATAAGAAATCTTAAAGGGCATATTTCAGATGATAACAGAGAAGCCCATAAGAAAGAAAATAGGCATGGGAAGAAGAAAATGGTAAGAGAAGGGTATTTTATTCAATAGAGAAAAGGCTCAAAAGAGATCCTAGAGAGGCCCAAAATCAAACCTCTGAACACTAGATCTTCTGCAAATCAAAGAAGAAAACTCACACAAAAATTGCATACCAAAAGCAGAATAAACCCACATAATCCCATGTGTTTCACAGATCAACAAGCCAGGAAAACCCCTCAAGAAATGATAATTGAAAAAACTACAGAAGCCCTATTTTCACCATTCAAAAACAACAAGCCAAGAAAAACCCCAGATCTTTAACAAGTTACAAATCAGCATAAACAACATGGAGAAAACTCCACATATAAAAGAAGTCTAATCTTACAATTGAGAACAAGCAAAACTGGCAGCCATAATCCCTTCTTAATTCAAGCAAGGTGCAAGAAGGCAATAAAAGTACAAACCCTAGATCTTCTAAAGAGAACCCCATATCACTGAACCCTTGATCTTCCCCAAATCAAGAAAAAATGGAAAACCCATCAAAAGGAAAAACACAAGGTCCTGAACAAATGGGAAGAAAAAAAGGACCCAGATCCATAGAAGAGAACCCAGACAAAAGAAAGTCCTAAACCTTCCAAAATAAAGGGAAAGGAAAACAAAACAAGAACCAGATCTGACCTTCTCCAACTCGCTGAAATCTTGCATGAGGCTCTGATGCTTGAACCTGTTCTTCGCCTCCTCATCAAATACATAAGGAGAAGAATCCAGAACAACCTTCTTCATCTTCTTCATTGTATCTCCCAAGATAGAGAGAAGAATAAACACCTCAAATAGGGAAAAGAGAAAGCAGAGAGAGTTTTAATAAAAAAGGAAGACAGATATGCAATGGAAGGTAGAGAAATAAAGGGGGGGGTGAGGGCAGAGAGAAAGAAGAGAGAGAGGTAGGTTCCTTCTCCTGTTTTCTCTCTCTGAAAAACTCTGACTGAGACAACCACACAAAACCCAAAAGCCCACATAAATTGGTAATACCCAATTGGATTCTTTGATGGAGGTGAGATCTTTTGGGGTTGCAGAAGGGCATTTCTGGGAAGTTCTGTTTTTGTAGGTTTGGTTGGATAGAAGACCTTTGAAGACATCTTCCTTTCTTTCCTCCTTTCCTTCTCTTTCTCTCTCTTTCTATTTTGTTTTTGCTTGTTACACATAAACTTTGGTGTAGATGGGCCATTAGGAAGTGAGAGAGAGAATAGAAAGAGAAAGAGAGCTCCTGGGTCTCTTTGATGGTTGGCTGATGTTGTTTCCTTGTTTCTTCTATATTTCTCCTCTTGTGCTTTGTTGGAAGGGGGTTTTGGTTTGGAGACTTTGGAGGGTGGTGAGGTGAGATGTGTGCTGTAAAAGAAAGGATAAATGGCTGCTGTTTTTCTGATGAGGTTTCAGCTGTTGCTTTGTACCTTGGGAAACCCTGTGATGAGGTGGTGGATGGGGAGAGATTCTTTAATTGAAGGCTCTAGTGAAATTACTCAGATGCCCTTGCTTTCTTTTTCATGTGTTTCTGATGAAAGTTGGCTGTCTGTCCCTTGTAGTCTTGTGTAGGAGATGAAACCTAGAATACAGTACAATAAAATAAATAAATCAGACAACTGAGAAATTGCAGGATCTGGAGTCTGGACTCTTCTTTTTTTTTTTTTTTTTCCCTAATAATTTGCTCTTCTTTGCACATATGGGTGCCAGTAGGCCTTTTTCAAGGATCTGTGGTGGGTCCAAATCTGGATGCCATCATCTTATAGACTTGTATCATGATATCTTGATGGATTCTTTTTAAATGATGGGGCCCATCTTGGTCCTTTTACAAGCATCTGATGTGGATCCAAACCTTGATGCCATCATCATCAAGACTTGTTTCATAAGATCATCAAGACTAGTTTCATAAGATCTTGATGGATTGTTAAAAAAAAACTGATGGGGCCCAATGCAGTTGTAGGATACCTTGTAATTATTGGGTATCTGCATTTTTTTTAGGTATTTGTGTTTTTACTTTAATTATTTCCCTGGTTTTACTTTTATATGTTTATTTAGACAACTAGATAATAGATTGCAATTTTTCAATTAAGTGAATCCTCAGAGCATGAATGACTGACTTATAATGAGAAGAAATGACAGTAGAGAAAATTATTACCTGGAGATGCCTATTTTTCTCAGGGATCCTTCCTTGCTTCAAATCTGCACTATGAATAGTTTTCTCCAATATCTTTATCTGTTTTCTCTAAATCCAAACTATTGCATATAGAGAAAACATATGGAGAATTCAGTCACATTACCAAGTTATAAACTAAGGTTACACTACAAGGTTAAAGTAAGGATGATTTTTCTACCTTTTCCCCTCAACCCAGAGAAGAAATGTATTTCTCCAATTAACTACTTATGCATAAATGGGAGAAGTGAATTTTTCCTTCGGGTTGGAGAAGATTTTATTTTCTCCTCTACCTATATATTATTTTTATTACAAGCTACATTCATCAGTTAATAATTAGTTCATGTTTTAAAAAAAAATCAAAATCATTTCCCCAATACCATTCTCCATTTATATCCAAATACAAATGGAGAAAAACCTAGTATAGAAAAGTAGTAATCTTCATAAAGAGTTTTCCATCCTCCTCCATATTTCTTCTTAGTTCTCTGCCTATAAGTTTTTCCTGAACCAAATAGACTTGTACAATACCATCCACTGAAAGGCATGTATCATGTATTAAAGTTGAGGATGAAGAATTATTGAGGTGGGGTTATTAAGACAAGAATCCCTCACATGGCATGGAAAACAATAATGGCAATAAATTGAAGTGTTACTCTTCTTTCCGCACCATTTGTTTACAGTGACAACTCATCTACCTCCAACATCATATGCATCATGTGTTAGACTTAGACAACATCACTCAAGTCATTTACCCATTTGCTGCTGAACCATTAGATCATTGCCAGATAAATGAATAAGAGGAATTATAGGTACTCACCTTTACAAATTTGCAAATCTTTGATCATAAATGTGCACATTAACCAAGAGAAAGTTTTCCAGCTGTCCCATTGATTTTTAAATTTTTAACAAGATTGGATTCTCTGGTTTTGGACACTAACCAAAATGACAGATACTAATAGCCATTAGCTATACCTCTTGGATCATTATTTTCCTAAGTCATGTTTGATTGAAGAATTCACATAAGCCATGTCGGGAGATTCTAAAACACCCTTCTTTACGTTCTCCCAATTCTCTCCATAGAATTAGTCAAATGTTAATCTCCAAATATTGTTCTAAATTATAAAGAAATAGAGAAATAAAAGGTTTAAAATGTCAAAGCATGTTAGCTTAAAACCATTTCAAAATTTTAGATATCCCCAAAAGATTACTACTGTCAAACTTTCTCTTGTAGTGGTTGAGTCTTCATGCTCACATATTTGAATACAATACTTCTCGTCTTAGGGAACTCATCACAAATAAAATAAAAATCAAAGAAGGATCTTTTTAATGAAAACAATAGGACATCATATATTAAAGCCCTGTCTGTTTTTGAAAATTGAATACATAATAATCCATGGTTGAATGGCTCCAACCAAAATTATGAAAGATGTGAAGGATATGAGGTGAAGATATAGATGGAACCATCACTCCCATAAGACTTGAATTACAGGGTGGTAATGCCTGGCTATGTATTTTCTATCTACCCTTGATTTATCTTCTAGTAAAAGGAGATAATTTGATGGTCATTTTTTAAAATTATACTTGTTTATTTTCAATTTTAACTATTTTTAGAAATAGAAGTCTCATACAATTCCTATGTATTCCTGTTATACAAACAATAGGACATAACTTATCTTCTCTTAACCACCCCATTTGTCCAATTTATGTGGCCTCAAAAACATTTTTAAAAAGTAGGATGAGATAATCAGTTTAATATATGGGTGTTAGACACATAATTCCTGTGTCTCTTTCTCATTAACGGTTCTCACGCAATCACTCCTTGATATTGATCCATCAGTCATTCACTCTTTCCATAAAAGCAGTAAGATACAACTATTTGTCAAAAGCTAGTTAAGGGTGCATCAATTCTCTTTACGTTTTCTATTTCACTTTGGTCAGAACAATAATCTTTTATAACATCTTTTTCACTTGAGAAGCAAAATGCCCTCCCGCACTATTCCAATTGAGACGTAAGAAACCCACATGCAAAGGCACCTACTTTTCTAAGATAACTCACAGCTCTGAAGTCCACTCTTATCTGAGGGCTCCATGCCTTACAGAAAAAAGGGAAAATAAAGCTGCTATGTTTGATGTATCTTCTTCTGTGACATTGTCGGTGTTCCGGACTTTTATTTTTCATCTGGAGGCGTTGGGTTGGCTCTATCTTGAATTTCTTTTCTATTGTCTTCTCTTAATTTATTTGAGATTAGGACATTGATGTAGACTATGTAGAGAGAGAGAGGAAGAGAGAGAGGGCTGGAGCACTATTCACACACAGTAGTTTATAGAGGGAAATGGTGGTCCACATGGGATCTGAGAGAGAGAGAGAGTTGGAGCACTTACAAGTTTATAGAGAGGGAAATGGTGGTCCAACAGGCCATCTAAATGGGTCTCAAATTCGGAATTTATTGGATTGATTCTTCTTCTAATCAGGATTAGACACTAAACCTCTATATTGGGTTTATATTTAACAAATGGAGTTCATGACAGCATGAGAATTTATAAAATGTTTAATGAAAATAAAGTAGTTACTAAGGGCATGCATAAAGGTCAAACAAATGATATAAACCCAAGCCACTAAACAATCCTACAAATAGGACTGCCCTAGTTGCAAAAGGAGAAAAAGAGAGGAGAGAAGGAAAGAGAGGAAACAAAGGCGGAGGAAAAAGAGCCTGAACCAAACTGCTAAGCTGCTGTTAAGTATGCAACATTGTAAGCAGTAAGTTAGATAGTTATAGTTCTGTTTTTCTTAGTTCTAAAAGCATTATAATTGGATTTGGATTGATTTTTTTTAATGAGTTATGTAGGTGCTGAAAAATAATGACCCATAATAATCAGGGTGCCTTACATGACTTATCCAAGTGTAGAGCTTAACCTGCCGCCTGAAAACCTGTAAGGAGAAGAGCGAACGGTCAGAGGACCCTGGCCTGGGCGGCGCAAGGCTCTCCGATGCTTAAGTCAGTAGGTAATCAAAGGGAGGAGAAGAAGAGAGGCAGAGTAACAGCTCTGGTTTCTTTGGTGTGCATACCTGTAATGGAAAGTGTTGTTCCTCTTATAGAGGAAAAATGCCTACGTTGCATGGGGGAGGCTAATGATGACGCCTTGACATTCCTAGGGGCATCATCATGTCAGCCCATCATTCATTAAATGAGGGTCCGATCAGCCCGCAAAGTAATAAATGCCAGTCGGGTCAGCCCACAGCGCATTTAATGTGTGTTGTGTTGGGCCAGATCGTGTTGGACGCCTTCGGCGGTAGAGGTACCATCGGATCTTCCCTCAGGCCTTGCCTTGATTTGGCTTCATCCGTTGGATGCCGCCCTGTCAGCGATCCGACAAAGATTGTGGATGGCTGGATGTCACATCTGTCCCCTTGGTTCGCGCCCCTTCTCCTCCACGTGTCCGAAGACGTGGGGGGCGAAGGGCGCGAATGGAGAGTCTCCTCTCGCTCCGGCTTTCATCCCGGCATCTTCGGCTGAGATGGAGCTTTTTACTGAGGTGGGCACTTGGGCAGCCGAGCTCGGCGCTAGCGGCCCGGACCTGTCTGACTTCGGCCGAGGCCTCTATCCCGGTAACCGTGGTGAGACTGAGGCTTCAGGACTAGCACATGGAGGGCACGTGGGGCACGTGAGAATGCTTGGCCCCATTGGATGATTGTGGTTAACATAACCCCGGAGTTGTGGAAATCTCCCCACACAATTGCCCCCTAGCTTCCGACCTTGCGAGGCTCGCCAGCAAAGTGAGGTCGGGAGCTATATGACGGGGAATTTCCTTGGGATTGTCCTGCTTTGGACGGTTGAGGCAGTAAATGACGTCTGCTAATCAATGCCGAAGATGAATCGACGGCTCCGCGTGGCATCCTCTGATTGGTTGCCCGGTTGCCTCAATGCGGCGCGCGCCGTTTGGTCAGGGACGTTTTCAATATTCAAAATGATTTGCACGGAGTCCCAGCAGGCGTTATTTGGCGCGCGCAGCTAGGGTTTCTGAAGAGGGGGTCCTTTCTGCTACATATAGGACAATCGAGGTTCGTTTCTTCTTCGTTTGTCATTCTGAATCAGAGGAGAATAAGCTGTTGCGAGGGAACCTCATCTGAGAAGTGGTGCGCTGCTAGGGCCGAGTCTCTTTGCTGCTCAGTGTCTTTGTTTCGCTTCCGTAAGTCTCCTTTGCCCCGCCTCCCTCCTGTGGGTTTCTCTGTTTTTGGATTGGGATGGGAATCTATAGCCACTGGTTAGAGAGCAAGGCAGCGATTGAGGGTTTTAGGTCGACCTTTAGGATCCCTGCTGATGTCCAAGTCAGGGGCGCTGACCCTAACGGCATTAACCTTCGTGATTTCTCGGGGGGTTGGATGCCTTTCCCTTTAGTGGCCGTGACAGAAGGCGGGGTCTGATTTCCCCTTCACCCCCTTCTCAGGAGATGCCTCAGTCAATGGTGTCTCTGCCCTTGCCAGTTGCTACCCAACGCTTTCAAAATCGTGATGGGCACGGCCAAATTAAACGAGGTTTTAGGCATTAACCTTGGCGTCTTTGATATTGAGGACGTCTATGATATATGTAAGTCCAGAGGTGCTTATTATCTCCGGGCAAAGCTAGGTCGGGATGGCTTCGTCCGATACTTGGAAGACTCGAGCAAATATGCCGGAGACGATCTTCTGTATGTCTCGGGCAACTGGGAGTTCAGGGTGGCCGACGCCGATAGAGGCTACCAAGTCCCTCGCCATTTCGGAACCGTTCCAAGTAAACACCCCTTTTTTCTCCGTTCATTTCTCATATGATTCCTTTACCTGTTCTGCCACACTAATGCTTCTGACCGTTACAGCTTTGAAGGAGAGAAAATAGGCTGCTCGGTACATCTGGAAAAGGAACGAAGCCTGGCTCCGTTTGGTAAAGCGGTACGGCGGTCATGATGGCAGGGCGGCCTGATCGCTGCTAGGGTACCAACCGAAGTATCGTGGGTACCTACGAGGCACCGTAGAGCCGGCCCGAGACGAAGGTGCCGCCCCTGGGGACGGGCGAGAACAGGCCGGTCCTAGAGTGCAGGCCATAGAGGGGCCTCCGCGAGCGTCGTCCGACATCAGGGCTACGTCTGGTGCCTTTGCTTCTACGTCGGGGTTGAGACCTCTCCAGGTTTCAAGAACGGAATCGAGCCAGATCGCCCAACCCCCCTTGCCGAGTTCCGAGATGAGGCACGCCAGACGCTTGTCCTATGAGGATCTTGAGACATTGGCGCTTGGAGTCGAAGATGCCTGGGCTCCTCAAGAGCCTGCGAATCTGATCCTCCCTGAGCCTCCTTCTCCGAGCGCTCGGGTAACCTCCCCTGCGACTGCGGTGGAGGCTCCTACGCCCCTTAGCCCCGCCAGCCCAGGGGTTCGCTCGCCCCCGACTGAGGTCGGGCCAGAGGAAACTCGGCCGCTGAAGATTCCGAGAACCGACGCGGGTCCTAGCTCGGTCGCGGCCTCGCTGCCCCAGGGCCCATCACTGTGGGAGCCGAGCTTTATGCTTGGACCGGGGAGGCCAATGACGATGGACGATCGCGTCCTCCATAAGATCGATCCCCTGGTTCTCGAAGCTCTCGGGCGAGCTTGCGCCCTACCTCGAGACATGGAGCAGCTGGACAGGTACAGCGATCAGAAGCTGATTCTGTCGATGCTACAATCTAACTTCATGGTAAATTTATCTGCACCTCTTTATGTTACCCGGCTGTTTTGCATCCAGAGTTTCCTAACTTTTATCACGGGCGCCTTATCTCTTTAAAAGGCGGTGCAGAAGACAATGGTTGTGGCTGACAGACTCTGGAAGTACAGCACAGATGCTGCCGAGCTGACCGTGGAGAAGGATGGGCTTCGAGAATCTCTGGACGCCGTTACCCAGAAACTGGCAATGGTGGAGGAAGAGAACGCGGCGAGGCTTGGACAAGCGAGGGAAGAGCCCGAGGCAGAAAGAACCAGGGTGGCCGAACTCGAGGTCTCCATCTCGAAGATGGAGGAAGACTACGCGGCCCTGCTTCAAGCCGAATCCAAAAGAGCGGATGAAGCTGAGGCGAAGCTCGAGTCGGAGTGCGATGCTGCGTTCGAGGATGCCAGATCGCAGGTCACTGCCCACTACAAGGAAAGAGTCCTTGTTGTGAGGGACAAGGCCTGGGTGAAGGGATGGCGCGCCGGCCTGAAGGAGGCCGGGGCTTCGGAGGACCACCCTTCCTTCCGAGATCCCCCTCCGTTTCCGCTTCCGACGCCGAACTCAGCCCCTCCAGCCGGCGAAGCCTTTGATGCTGCAGCCCGCGCGTCTGACCGGGCATGATCTCGGGACAGCCTTGTTGCATCTGGCCGTGGAGAAGGCTTTCTTGTCTTATGCTTTTTGTAATTTCCTTCAATTGTATTTGCTGTGCAATGTAACGAACTAGACTTTAATGCAAATGAAAGTTTCTCCAGCCGCTTGTCTCTTCTTTAGCAATTGAGTACCCTTTGTTTCAAATGTGTGCGGACTCAGTAGGAGTAGATGCCGAGCTACCCCCAGTTTAGCTCTGGGCTAAGCTAGCGGGAGTGCCGAAGTCGTTGTAGACCCCCGTTTCTCTTGCTTTTGTTCCCGCAACGTGTCTCGTCCATCTTTTCGAGCTCGGCTTTTCTATGTTCATGGCTGAGTGCTTTTGGTGACGTGACGCCTGAGTCGAGTTGGAGGGAGTACCGAGCGGTCTCCTTAGGTTTTCCGCGCTGATACTCCGTATTTTGGAGACCATAAATAGCATTAGGTATGGCGGTGTGGTCGACGAGGGATCAAGCAGATGGCTCCACGCGTCACCATCGGAGCCGGTGGTCAACGTATTGGGGGATGCGCGCTCCTCGTAGGGCGTGGGAGGCCTCGCCCCATAAATTTCCTTGAGCGTCGAGTCCTCCATCCTTCTATAAATATGGAGGATAAACTCGCCATGGGAGAGAGTACTTAAACCAGTGGCCCTTCTTCCTCCCGCTGTTCTTCGGGTGCGATGGAGATCTTTTCGCCGCTACCAAACACTCAGGTGGCCAGACACTGTAGAGGTTTAGGAACCTTTGATCTGGGCGAAACCCCTGCCTCAGAAGACAGTTTCCTCCGGGGGGGACTGTCTGCCATGGTCTGCGCTCCCTCTGAAGGCGATCTCCATGGACTGCGCACCCTCTGAACGAGGGTGCTCTGTGGAGATCCAAGCATCGACAGTGGACCAGGGGCTCAGGCTTTCTGGCAAATCTTGTTCTGGCCCACCAAGGCGCATGGCGGAGCCCCTGGCGCTGTACACTGGAACCAAGTGCCCCCAGGCCGTGGGGGGTCTTATTTTCATCCCAAAGGGCTCTGTCCTGCCGCCGACCCTTTCTCCTGTGGGATGTGAAGACCTCGTGGCAGGATGCGACAAGCCTTTCGGCCGAGGGTCTCCAGTTGGTGGACGGAATCAACGAAGAGCAGCCTCGAAGGCTTCTTTCTTTTCTGCTTTTAGAGGACTGGACCTCCCTTCTGTATTTTGTTTCCTTTCCTGTAACCTCTGTAATGAAGTAATCACAGTGAATGAAAAGAGCAAACTTTGTGTTCACATAATGTGTACAAATTCCTGCATTCCCTTTTTGCTTGCCTTGTACTGCTTTGCGATATTTGTATTTTTGCGCTACTTTTTCGCGCTCCAATGCTTGCACCATCCTTTCGAAAACTGACATTGGCCGAAATGGACCAGCAATGACCGAGACGAACCGTCTTTTGCCGAGATGGGCCCGGAGTCTCGAGGATCTCGGCTGCGTGAGCCTGAATTCGGGAACGGTCTCGAGGGGTGTATGAACCCGTAATTTAGGAAACGACTGGATGTATGAATCCGCAGCCTCTTCCAAGGTCATTGACCCGAACTTTAGGAAACGACTGAGTGTATGAACTCGAAACCTTTTCCAGGGTCAAGGACCCAAACTTTAGGAGACGACTGAGTGCATGAACTCGGAGCCTTCTCCAGGGTCAAGGACCCAAACCTTAGGAGACAACTGAGTGTATGAACTCGGAGCCTTCTCCAGGGTGAAGGACCCAAACTTTAGGAGACGACTGAGTGTATGAACTCGGAGCCTTCTCCAGGGTCAAGGACCCAAACTTTAGGAGACGACTGAGTGTATGAACTCGGAGCCTTCTCCAGGGTCATTGACCCGAACTTTAGGAAACGACCGAGTGTATGAACTCGAAGCCTTTTCCAAGGTCAAGGACCCAAACTTTAGGAGACGACTGAGTGCATGAACTCGGAGCCTTCTCCAGGGTCAAGGACCCAAACTTTAGGAGATGACTGAGTGTATGAACTCGAAGCCTTCTCCAGGGTCAAGGACCCAAACTTTAGGAGATGACTGAGTGTATGAACTCGGAGCCTTCTCCAGGGTCAAGGACCCAAACTTTAGGAGACGACTGAGTGTATGAACTCGGAGCCTTCTCCAGGGTCAATGACCCAAAACTTTAGCAGACGACTGAGTGTATGAACTCGGAGCCTTCTCCGGGGTCAAGGACCCAAACTTTAGGAGACGACTGAGTGTATGAACTCAGAGCGTTCTCTAGGGTCAAGGACCCAAAACTGCCGAACTCGAACAAGGAAAGATGACACAGATTCATGACAAAGGCTGCTTTCATTGATCCTGAGACTCATGTTACATCTTTTCAAAAGTAGAATTTCTTCAAATGGGATGCATTCCATGGTCTCGGTAATGGCTTGCCCTCCAGGTTTTCGAGCTTGTAGGAGGATCGTCCTGCCAGCGAGACCACCCTGAATGGGCCATGCCAGTTCGGGGCCAGCTTTCCTTCGTTTGGATTTCTGTCGCCTGGCAAGGTCTTCTTGAGGACTAGCTCCCCCACGGAGAAAACTTCTTTCTCTGACCTTTTCATTGTATCCTCTTGCTAGCCGCTGTTGGTAGTCAGTTAATCGTAGGGCCGCCGCTTCTCGGCGCTCATCCGCCAAGTCAAGCTCCATTGCTAAATTTGCTTCATTTCGCCCCTGGTCGACCAACTCCGTCCTCAGGGTAGGGAGGCCAATTTCCAAGGGAATGACCGCCTCCATCCCATAGGCCAGGGAGAAAGGGGTCGCCGAGGTGGATCGCCTTGGAGTTGTCCTGTACGCCCACAGCACACTGGGAAGCTCCTCTACCCATCTCCCATTTGCCTTGTCTAATCGCTTCTTCAGGCCATCCAGAATTATCTTGTTGGAGATTTCGGCCTGGCCGTTGCTCTGCGGATACGCCGGAGTGGAATCGTGATTTCTGATGCCGTGCTCCCGGCAGAAGTCTTTGAAGGATTTAGAGTCGAACTGAGTCCCGTTGTCCGAAATCAGGGTCCTGGGGATGCCGAATCTCGTTATGATGTTCTTCCATACAAAGCTCTTGGAATCCTTATCCGTGATGGAGGATAGCGGCTCAGCTTCTATCCACTTCGTGAAGTAATCAGTCGCAACGATCAGCCACCTCTTGTTCCCCGAGGCAAGGTGAAGGGGCCCCACAATGTCCAGCCCCCATTGGGAGAAGGGCCATGGACTAGAGAGGGGACTCAGGTCCTGTGCTGGCTGATGAAGAGAGTGGGAGAACCTGGCGTACACTTGCGCATCCTTCTGCATGTAGGGCCACCAGTAACCTTGGCTTATTGCTCTATAGGCCAGCGATCGGCCCCCGATGTGGCTACCACAGATTCCTTCATGGATTTCATATAAGAAGTCGTCCACCTTGGTCGGGTGGATGCACTGGAGGTATGGACCCGTGAAGGACTTTCTGTAGAGTTTGCCTTCTGGAGAGAGCCATAATCGAGCTGCCTTGAGTCTGATTCGATGGGCCTCAGTCTTGTCCTCGGGGAGCCGGTCATCCTTCAAGTAGGAGATGATTGGGTCCATCCAACTTGGGCCGAGATCAATACAGAGGATCTGCCGAGACGAGTGCAGCTCCAGGCTCGACCTCGGTAACGATCCGACTTCGACGGTCCTTCTCTTCCCTGCCTCGACAGCGGAGGCCAGGTTTGCCAGCGCATCGGCGTATGTGTTGGTGTCTCTGCAGATTTGCCTGACTTCGGCTTTCTTGAAGTGAGAGAGCAGCTTTTATGAGAGGGCTAAGTAGGCCGCCATCCTGTCGTCCCTGGCCTGGTAGTCCCCAGCGAGTTGGCTAGTCACCAGTTGCGAATCGCTGAAGACCACCAGGTGCTGGGCTCCGAGGATTCGGGCGCTGTTCAACCCTGCTATCAGTGCCTCATACTCTGCTTCATTGTTGGTCGCTTTGAAGTCTAAGGTGAAGGCTTGCTCTATGACCAGTCCTTCTGGCGATTGGAGGACTATGCCGGCGCCAGCTCGCTTGGAGGTGGACGAACCGTTGACAAAAATCTTCCATGAGGCGGTGGAAGGTTGTTCGGGCTCGATAACTTCAGGTTCGCTCCCAACGCCCCCCAGTTCCATGCCGGGCTGGGGTAGAGCCGAGCTGGGCGAGACGAACTCTACAATGAAGTCAGCCAGAATCTGGGCTTTGATCGCAGTCCGGGGACGGTACTGAATGTCGTACTGTCCGAGTTCGACCGCCCACTTTGAAATTCGCCCTGAAAAGTCAGCTTTTTTGAAAATAGAGCGGAGTGGGTGCTCCGTGATTACTACAATGGTATGGGACTGAAAATAATGGGAGAGCTTGCGGGAGGCGCTGACGAGTGCCAGTGCGAGCTTTTCCAACAAAAGATATCTGGTCTCGGCGTCAAGCAGGATTTTGCTTGTATAGTAAATTGGCTTTTGTACTCCCTCGTCCTCCCTGATGAGGACGGAGCTCACCGCATGATCCGAGACCGCAAGATATAGATACAAAATCTCTCCCCGAGTTGGGGTAGAGAGTAAAGGGGGTGAAGATAAATAAGTTTTGAGTGCCGCCAACGCTTGGTCGCACTCAGGGGTCCACTGGAATTTTAAATTTTTTCTCAAAGCTGAAAGAAAGGCCTGCACTTATCTGACGACCGGCTGATGAAGCGATTGAGTGCTGCAGCCATGCCCGTGAGCTTCTGAACTTCCTTTGTAGTAGATGGGCTCTGGATGCCCAAAATTGCAGCGATCTGGTCTGGGTTGGCCTCTATTCCCCCTCCGCGTCACCAGGCTTCCGAGGAACTTGCCGGAGGCCACGCCGAAGGCGCACTTGAAAGCATTGAGCTTGAGTTTGAACGCGCGAAGGATGCTGAAGGCTTGGGCCAGATCCGACAGGTGGTCGCTGGAGTGTTTTGACTTGACGACCATGTCGTCAATGTAGACTTCTACCGTCTTGCCGAGCTGAGCTTGGAACATCTTGGTCACGAGGCGCTGATATGTTGCCCCTGCGTTCTTCAGCCCGAAGGGCATGACTTTGTAGCAATAGGTGCCGCGGGGGGTTATAAAAGCGGTCTTCTCCTCGTCTGGCTCATACATCGGTATTTGATGGTAACCCCTGAAGGCATCGAGGAAGCTCATCCGGTCGTGGCCGGCGGTGGCATCGATCATCTGATCAATCTTCGGAAGGGGGAAACTGTCTTTAGGGCAGGCCCTGTTGAGATCGGTGAAGTCCACGCACACCCTCCATTTGCCCGTTTTCTTCTTAACCACCACCGTATTGGCCAGCCAAACCGGATACTGGACTTCCCGGATTGCGCCTGCCTCCAGTAGCTTGCCGACCTCGTCGACCACCGCGTCTGTCTGCTGGATCCCCATCCTCCGGGCTTTTTGCACCACTGGCCTGTGGCTAGGGTCCACATTTAGCCTGTGGCACATGACCTCGGGGTCGACCCCATGCATTTCGCTCGGGGTCCAGGCGAAGACATCCACGTTCTGCACTAGGAACCTTGAAAGCTCGGCTTTCTCTTCATCGGGCAGCTGCGTGCCAATCAGGAAAAATCTATCAGGGTCAGCTGGATCGAGTCTGACTTCGGCTAGGTCTTCAATACTTTTCTTGTCGGGATCTCGGCCGATCTCATCTAGCACTTTCTCAAACTCTGCCAGGTTAACGCGCTCTGGCTCCCTCTCTGCTGGGGCTACGGCCAGCAGGCATTGTCTTGCTTGCTGCTGATCTCCCTCCACGGTGACCACTTCCATCTTGCCCTCTTTTTCCTCGAGCACGAATTTTAGCTTTTGGTGGAGGGAAGAGGGGACTGCTTCCAATTTGTGGAGCCACGTTCTGCCCAGGATGGCGTTGTAAGGGGAAGGGGCGTCCACGACCAAGAAGTCGGCCAACACCGAGGCCCCACCTACTCGGGTTTCCATGGTGACTTTTCCCTTGGGATAAACTGGTTTGGCAGATAGCCCAAGCAGGGGTGCACGGACCTCCATGAGGTCGGCTTCGGAGAGGTTCATTTTCTTGAAGCAATCGTAGTAGAGGACCTCGGAAGAGCTGCCGGAGTCAACGAGGATCCTCTTCACGGTGAAGTCTCTCAGTTTCATTGAGAGGAGCAGGGGATCATTGTGGGGAAGCTGGATTCCCTCAAGGTCTCTGTCCGAGAACGAGATGGCAGGTCGGTCGCGGCGCGCCCTTTTGGATGCCGGTCCGAGCTCGGCTCTCATGACCTCTTTCCCATGCGAGGCCCGCCTGGCCTCGGCACAAGTCTGCTGGTTGTCTCGAGTTGAGGGCGAGGGAACCGAGGGCGCCAGGTGGATCACATTGATGATCTTCTCGGAGTCCTCACTGTCTGGATCCCTGGCCGTGCTCTGATGAGCTCGGCTACCGCCGCCGCTGCTTGCATCTCCTGCCTTCACGAACTCCGCGAGATGGCCTTCCTTGGCGAGCTTCTCCAAGTGAAATCTCAGAGTTCTGCAGTCTTCGGTCCTGTGCCCGCTACCCTTATGGTAGGCACCGAACTTGGACTGGTCGCGAGTGGAGGGATCTCCCGCCAAGGGACGAGGCCATCTGAAGAATGGCTGGGACTTGACTTTGTTCATAACTTGGTGGATTGGCCCTTTGAAGGTGATGCTCATGGCCTGGTAAGCGTCGGGGGAGGTCTGGCCCTCCTGCCGCCCCCAGAATGGGACGACGAGGGTCTTGCCGAATTGGAGACCCATGCCTGCTTCGGCTCTTGTCTCTGGAATGGCTTTTTACCCTGCTGCTGGGGTTGGTTGCTCCTTTTTCTGGGTTCCGGGCCCGTGGTCTCCCGGTCTTCCTCCTCTCGAGCTCTGATTTCGTCTTCCTCCCGGGCGATAAAGCGTTTTATCCGGGACATCAAGGCCGGCCATGGAGGGAGCGGGATCTCCTGCCAAGTCCTTCCGCAGCTCGTGCTCGGGTAACAGGGCGTTCTGGAAGGCGAAAGTTGCCACATCCTCTCTGGTATCCTCGATTTGGCTGTTAAATTACCCAGAACCGTCAGGCGAATTGGGTGAGGGTTTCGCCTTGTCTCATCTTCAGGGCGAGAATGTCGGCATCGATTTTGGGAATGACGCTGTAGGCCTGGAACTTCTTCAAGAAAGAGAGTTGAAGCTCCTTCCAACTCGAAATAGATTTCTCCGGCAGAGCGCAGAACCACTTTAGAGGGAGGTCTCTCAAACTGGAGGAGAAGATCTTGCAATTGAGATGACCTTCGTTCCCCCAGATAGACATCTTTTGGGAGAACTGACGGAGATGAGCGGACGGGTCGGACAGTCTGTCATAGGGGACGAACCTCGGGACCGAGAAACTCTTGGGCAAGGGGTTCTCTCGATGCCCCGAGTGAAAGGAGAGGCCCCCAGGCCGGTGGGGCCACAGATCTCTTGCTGGTCCCGCATCTCCAGGTTGCGCTGGAGAGCTAGCTTGATGCGCTTGTCGAGCCGCTCCTGCTCGTCATCCTTCTCCGGTGTCGGCGCTCTTGGTTTCCGCTTCGCATGGCTTCGACCAGGGTGGCTATGAGCTCGCCCGTCACAGCCACGGTGGCTACGGGTATTGCTCGAGCCTTCGTCGTAGGCATGGCTGCGCTTCTGATCCAGAAAGGCTCTTAGATCCTCTCGGGACGGCTGGACTACCTTGCTCTGGACAGCTCTCTTCTCGCCTCGGGGCTCTGAGGGCTGCCTTTGAGAGGCATTTTGCACCGCCCTCAGCTGCTGCTGGAGCTGGCGGATTACTCACTCCTGTTCCTGGAGGAGAGCGTTTTGAGCCGCGATGTCTCCTCCAGCATCAGGGGTTTGCATACAGCGTGGCTCCTCCGCTGCCGGGGCTTTGCCTTTGAGAGGGTGCCCACGTTGACGCTCTCCCCGTGGGGGAGGCGGGACTTCTCCGTCTGAGCATGAGGTCTCGACTCCCTCTGGGAAGGGGGATTCGACGAAGGGTCGTGAGGCTACGCGCTCCTCGCCTGCTGACGCGCCACGGTCCGCTCCAGGCCGTCCCGGAGGAGGAACATCCGTCGATGGGGCCGGACGCTCGAACAATACTCGCTGGGACTCTCCGCCTTTCTTGGCTTTCGGAGGCATGGTTTCTGGGAAGATTAGGAGGATTGGGATAGTGCTTTCCCACGGACGGCGCCAATTGTAGGTGCTGAAAAATAATGACCCACAATAATCAGGGTGCCTTACAGGACTTATCCAAGTGTAGAGCTTAACCCGCCGCCTGAAAACTTGTAAGGAGAAGAGCGAACGGTCAGAGGACCCTGGCCTGGGCGGCGCAAGGCTCTCCGATGCTTAAGTCAGTAGGTAATCAAAGGGAGGAGAAGAAGAGAGGCAGAGTAACAGCTCTGGTTTCTTTGGTGTGCATACCTGTAATGGAAAGTGTTGTTCCTCTTATAAAGGAAGATGCCTACGTTGCATGGGGGAGGCTAATGATGACGCCTTGACATGCCTAGGGGCGTCATCATGTCAGCCCATCATTCATTAAATGAGGGTCCGATCAGCCCACAAAGTAATAAATGCCAGTCGGGTCAGCCCACAGCGCATTTAATTTGTGTTGTGTTGGGCCAGATCGTGTTGGACGCCTTCGGTGGTAGAGGTACCATCGGATCTTCCCTCGGGCCTTGCCTTGATTTGGCTTCATCCGTTGGATGCCGCCCTGTCAGCGATCCGACGAAGATTGTGGACGGCTGGATGTCACATATGTCCCCTTGGTTCGCGCCCCTTCTCCTCCACGTGTCCGAAGACGTGGGGGGCGAAGGGCGCGAATGGAGAGTCTCCTCTCGCTCCGGCTTTCATCCCGGCATCAATTCGGCCGAGATGGAGCTTTTTACTGAGGTGGGCACTTGGGCAGCCGAGCTCGGCGCTAGCGGCCCGGACCTGTCTGACTTCGGCCGAGGCCTCTATCCCGGTAACCGTGGTGAGATTGAGGCTTCAGGACTAGCACGTGGAGGGCACGTGGGGCACGTGAGAATGCTTGGCCCCATTGGATGATTGTGGTTAACATAACCCCGGAGTTGTGGAAATCTCCCCACACAAGTTAGTAAACATGGATTTGAAAATTCTGATTTACTTGGTTTGAATTGTTAAATGGAAGGGTTATCCGAATTTGAATATCCGATTTGTCTTACTAATTTTATTTGAATTTTTCTGAATGAATAAGTGGTTTTTTTTTTCCTTTTAGTTTGATAAGAATTGATTTTATTTTTTTTTTCTTTTTTTTTCTTTTTTTTACGCTAAGGAAGATTTCATTGACCATAAGCGAAGGAAAGGAAGATAACAAACGACACTCGAAGAGCATGTGGACAAAGAGTTCGATAAGAACAGATTTTCTCTAATTAGGTTTTCATAGGGATTTCTAAATGAATAAGATCTCCACAATTGATTTGATAATATTTGTTTTGATTTCATTTAATATACAATTTGAATATTGAGTTAATGGTGGTTCAAAAAGATATTTGATTTCAATATTTTATGAGTTTATCTGAATATCTGAAAGGAGTACAATTGTTTAGTGGCCAAGAAGGGGTATGTACGTAACGTTCAAGAGATGAAAGACCCTAAAATGAGACCAATTATTGGCCTGGTGGTTATATAAATATATGACTCTATACTAATCATATCGTGGGCTACAGCTAGTTATTAGTTTGAGATTAACACTTGGTATTCAATACTTCTATTAGCCATATGTTAACATGGGAATTTATATGCATGGCCAATTATTTTAAGTAGCCTTGGATTACTGATTTTTGTATTTCGTTGTGAGGTTGTTTTATTTACTATATCATGACTATCTTTAGAGTAAGTTTGGAAAAGGTGTATTTTTATGTAATTATCTTGTATTTTTGACATGATACAAGATTATAGGATTTGCTTTGAACAATGCATTGTTTAATCGATTATGAATCTTAATGATTATGACAAATTACTTGTTGAGTTTTTTTTTTTTTTTACCCCAATCAAGGGGGCTGAGATTCAGGAGAGATCCCGTACGCACATGGGATAGCTCACTCAGGTGGAAAAGGAGCCCAGAAACACTGGAAGAAAGCCTTAATTAAAAAACATGCGAGCATTCAAAATAAGAGTTATTTCAAGAGGCTCAAACAAGGAACAAAAATGTTGAAAAAATAATTTAAATCTTACTTTCAAAAATTTAAAAAAAAATCATAAGAATCATTAAGTGGGCCCCTCACATGTTCAAGTATATTCTAATTTTTTATTGATCTTATTTAGCAAATCCTATTTTTTCTCTTTAAAGCTGAATATTGGTTAAAAAAAAACCTCAAGAAAAACACTCAATTATGGCCTTAGGAGAAGCTACATCTGCTTATTGGGGCTCACTTATGGATGTGTCCTTTTAAAAATACATAATATGTGTCTTTTTCAATAAAATGTGTCTCTTGGGCTAAATATGTGCCTTTTCAATAAAATGTCTCTTGGGCCCATTTGTGTGGATGTAACCCAATTCAATGGAATGCCTTCCAACTCTATAAATTAAGGTTATTTTTAAAGTTTTTAATTAGTATTCAAAATGAGCATTAATACATATAAAAATTTTATTTTGTGTGTGCATATTTTTAATAGCTAGTTGAATTTGTTTCTAATTAAAAAACCGATAGCTACCATGATAAAAATATGAAAAACTATAAAATATCCAAGTGATCAGTTTCTCTATATAATATATAATAATACGTTGACGTCAGGTCTATTGAGGGTTAAAATTGAATTGATAAGCTTCTTCTCTAACATACAATAATTGGTTGATGTGGGGTCTGCTGGAATCGAAGTTACACTACACCAAAAACGGAAAAATTGGAATGGATTACCATTTCTAATCCGTGTGTTCCTAATTCGTTCATTCGTTCCAATTTCCTATTTTTGGAACGGATTAACGGATTAGGAACGGTTTAGGAACGGATGAACAGATTAGGAACATACGGATTAGGAAACGGTAATCCGTTCCAATTTTTCGTTTTTGGTGTAGTGTTAAAACAAAACTATCAAAATTGAATTAAAAGACTCTGCTATAATATATAATGTAGTAATAGATTGGAGTAGGGTTTGGTGAGAGTCAAGTTGAATTGAAAACCTTATGTTATAATACAATAATAGGTTGATATTTGGTTCGGTGAAAGTCAAAACTAAAACGTAGCGGTCAAAATTGAGTTGAAAAGCTTTTGTACATGACAACTAGCTTGACCACCTATGCTTAAAACCATTATAATATACATAATAAAAGTTATAAAAATTATTCCTATTAGTAGTAATAAGGGTAAAAAATCAAAGCTTCAAAGAATAGTTAAAATAAAAATAAAGGTGAAATTAATATTTTCCATAGTAGCTTAAAGATAGGCTTGCAGATCGACCCCCAAAAATCCCTGCATTTCTATATCGGTTATTGGAGGTGATGATCGCTTAATTACATTCATTTTCAAAAACCTCAAAAAAATAAAAAAAAATGAAATTGATATGAACGTGCACCCCCTTGTTTAGTTCTAAGGACCTTCCAATGACGACCAATCTGTTTTTCTATATACACTTTTCATTTTTAAGAAAAGTAGAAAATCATAGTTTTTTTTACAGAAAATATACCCTAAAATCTCGCCTTAGTTTATGTGACAAAAGAAATAATACACATTTAAGATGGAAGCTGCCAATTTTTTTTAAAAAAAACTATTCTTTAGAATAGGTACAAAAAATAGAAATGATACATAAAACTAATTTTATGTGGTGCATTGGGTAAAGTAGGTTTTCAAAAGCTTCAAGAATTGAGAGCCTAAGCTCAACCAATTCCATCCGATTCACAGTGGGATCCACCAATGCCAATAAAATTTATGCGGGCTTCATGTTAAGTAAAAAATAATAAAATAGTTAAAATCAAAATTGGAATTGAAGGTCAAAGTCAAAATTGACGTTGTCAATATTTACAAACTTAGTATGTAATAACCAGCAGAAAAGGCCTGTGCTAATCTAGTGCCTTAAGAATAAACTAGGATATTTATATTCAAATTTAATAAATATATTCAAACTTAGGATTTTCTTCACGACGAGATTAGGGAGAATGAAAGTGGTTATTGCTTTCTCATAAAAGGTAGGTATTCTAACGAGAAAAATTAAATATCAATTAAATAATTATCTAAAAAACATCTCTCTCTATATATGCGTCTGTCCGGGGACAGGCAAAGAGAATTAGAAGAAAGCACAATAATCTATAAAACTCAAACAATAAAAACATTACATAACTTAGAAATAGGAAATATATATAATATAAATAAATGATATTTAATCATGAAACTTATCTTGAAAGATGAACATGTAGGAAATCGCGTGGCCCGCATGCCATGAGTCACATGTCAGATCAAGCAGGGCGTAGTCCAGCAAAGAATACAATCTCACTTATGGTAAGACTTGATTTGTCTCCACAAATAAGACTCCCAATAGTATCAGTGGATGTAGGTTTCTGGCGAAGAAGTCTATAATAAGTGTGACTCTATGAGACTCATCTATATAAGATTAGAGAGCTTTAAGGTTGGATACTCTCCATTTTCATAGGTTAGACAGATGTGAAGAGATTTGCGGAGCTACCCAATTGCCGGAACGCACATCGATCTCCGATCGCCTGTCATAGTCTCCATATCCAGATCCATCATAACAATATTTGGGTACTTAACCAATCTCACAATGGAAGTCTCCCTCTTAGTATTGAAAATCTAAAAGAAATATATACAATTAAAGAAAAAGACTACCTATAATTAATAATCTTCTGTTTTCTCAAAAGAAAAGATTTGGACCCCTACACAAGGCCTAAGGAACTCACAAGATAAAAAGAAAAGCACATTATATAAGAGAAATGGTTTTTAATCATGAAATCCACCTCAAAAGGAAGAACAAGATTTAGGTGCTTAACCCAATTCATAGTGAAAATCTTCCTTTCAAGTCTGAAAAACCACAAGACTACCCATCAACAAAATTTCTATATTTCTTAACGAAAAAAACAAAAACAAATTGAAGCCAGTTATGATTCCCAAGCTAGGATGTAAATAACTTAGAAAAAAAATCACATATTATATGGATAAATAACTTATAATTTGGGTTCTAAACTAATAATGAGAATCTTCTCTCTATTTTAGAAACCAATAAGAAATACATAAAATTAAGGCTACTCTGCATCAAAGTTTCTTTTTTACTTAAAAAAACTCTCTCTCTCATCTTTATTTCTCAATCCTTGAACCTCTTCTTTTTTATAACGACAATGAGAAGTCTTAGATTGAAACCCAACTACCGTCTTAAAAACTCTATGCAAAGACAACTGTAAGCGCACAAAAATTCACGAACCCGGTGAGGGTGGTGTTCTTGAGACTCACTGAGGAGGACGAAGACTGAGGCTCCCCGTCTCCTCGTTGAAGGTGGAAGAACCGATGCCTGAGAACCTGGAAGAGGGAGAAGAAACAGGTCAGAGGACCCTGGCTGTGGGCAGCGCAGGGCTCTCTGATGCCTAAGTCAGTTTGAGTACTGGACAATAGGAGGAGATTTTGGGGAAGAAGGTGATACCAGTGTGGTTCTCTCGGACGGGGGGGAGAGAGTCCTTACTGTTTTGGGTTAGTCCCTTTTATAGAGGAGGAGAGGGAAATAGTTGACTTTGGAGAGAGAGGAGGCAGGAGACAATGAGGTGGTTAGCCGTCCCATCACAGCCCACTCTGGCGTCTGTGGACGCCGATCTGTCAGGAAGCATGGGCGGCATGGGAGGCTCTGTCTGTCAGAGAGTATGGGCGTGCCCTTGTCTTGTCGTGCGTGTTCTAGCGTGCTTAAGTGTCCAAGGGTGGACAGCTGTCAGACCATGCCTTGGCTAGAGACCTTGCAGAGACCCCGAAGTGGAGGAACGGGATGAAGTCCCTAGCCGAGCTGGGGACGACCTAGCCGAGGTGGAGCTCTGCTGAGGTGGAGTTGTGCAAGGAGCCGAGCTGAGTCTCTGGCCGAAGTGGGAGCACTTGGCCGAGCTAGTGGATGTTGATGCGAGCCTTGCCGAGATGGCCTAGCGGGCGCCGGAGCGCGAGATGGAGTATCAGGCCAGTCTTCCGGTGAGTTCGGAAATATCCCCACACAATAGCCCCCCAGCTTCTAAGCTCAATAGACCGCTCTTTTGAGGTTAGAAGGTAAGTATCATGGAGGATGACTGCTGGCAATGGACCAGAGCTAGAGGTTGGCATTACTGCTAAGCTGTAACAGGGTGCTTCTGCCGAGCTGGAGAGTCACACGACTGCCGAGCTGGAGAATGGGTACCAAGATGCGCTCATGGAGGTCCCACTGGCTCGTCACCAGGGGCCTGTGCCGGGCATCTGGCGCGTGGCCGAGATGCGCCTGCCGCACGCAATGGAGATCCCACTGGCTCTTCACCAGGGGCCTGTGCCGGGCATCTGGCGCGTGGCCGAGATGCGCCTGCCGCACGCAATGGAGATCCCACTGGCTCTTCACCAGGGGTCTGTGCCGGGCATCTGGCGCGTGGCCGAGATGCGCCTGCCGCACGCAATGGAGATCCCACTGGCTCTTCACCAGGGGCCTGTGCCGGGCATCTGGCGCGTGGCCGGGATGCGCCTGCCGCACGCAATGGAGATCCCACTGGCTCTTCACCAGGGGCCTGTGCCGGGCATCGGGCGCGTGGCCGGGATGCGCCTGCCGCACGCAATGGAGATCCCACTGGCTCGTCACCAGGGGCCTGTGCCGGGCATCTGGCGCGTGGCCGGGATGCGCCTGCCGCACGCAATGGAGATCCCACTGGCTCGTCACCAGGGGTACGAAGCTCTGGACGACTAGTGGCGGCAGAGGACCGTGCGATCAAGGCTGACAGCAGAGGACCGTGCCGTCGAAATGACAGTTAGAGGGTCGTACGATCGAAGCCGACAGTAGAGGGTCGTACCGACGTCGTCGCAGCTGACGGCGCCATCGAAGCTGACAGTAGAGGACCGTGCCGCCGGAAGTGACGGTTAGAGGGTCGTGCGATCAAAGCTGACGGGCGGGTCGAAGCTGAAAGATGATTGGAGGCTTCAGCAGCCCCCCGAGCTGGAGGAGGCTTCTGTCATGGAGGCGTCAGCCGAGATGGACGCTGCTGCGGAGCTGGAGGCATCCGCCGAGATGGACGCTGCCGCGGAGCTGGAGGCATCCGCCGAGATGGAGGCGTCCGCCGAGACGGACGCTGCCTGTTGATTGTCGTCGAAATGCTTCTGGGCTCGGGCTTCGTCTGCTTCTTGCCTGACGAACTGGTTTACCCTGGTCATCAGTGCTGCCATAGTGACCACAGGGTGCATGACCAGGTCCCTTCGTAGCTCGTTGCCTGGTAGGAGGGCTTGCTGGAAAGACAGGATCGTCATTGCATCTGAAGTGTCCTCGATCTGGCTGTAGACAGTCCAGAACCTTTTGGCGAACTGCGTGACGCTCTCGGTCTGCTTCATTCTAAGGGCCATCAGGTCGGCGGCTGACCTGGGACGACCTTGTGGGCTTGGAACTTCGTCATGAAGGAATTCCGGAGCTGCTGCCAACTTTTGATTGATCCTTGGGGGAGTGCGCAGAACCACTTTAGGGGGAGGTCCCCGAGGCTGGAAGAGAAGACTCTACAGTTCAGGCGGCCTGCCTCGCCCCACACCGACATCCTCTGAGTGAAGTGCCGGAGGTGTGCTGCTGGATCTGAGGTTCCGTCGTAAACGACGAACCTCGGGATTTTGAAGTCTTCGGGAAGGGGGAAGCTCCTGATCTCTGGAGAGAGGGGAGATGTGCCGAGACCGTCAGAGTTCGGCCGAACTCGAGCGAAACCGGCAGCCTCCAAGTTTTGTCGTACTGCTTGCTCGATGCGTCGATCAAGCCACTTTCTGATGTCGTGGTTGTTGCCCGGAGCTTGGTTGCTTCTGTTGTCCTTCAGGGTGCGCTTTTTGGAAGGTGGGGTCGAGGTCGAACCCTTAGAGGATGAACCCGACTGAGTACCCTGCTGTTGGACGCTCGCTGGATTAGATCTTGCTCTTGACCTTTCCCGGTGGGGGACCGTCGGCAGCTGTGTCGACAGTGTCAGCGGTTCCTTTCCCTTTCTGGTTCTCCGAGGCATGGTGTTTGGGAAGATGGCTTTTTGTAGCGTTCCCCACAGACGGCGCCAATTGTAGGTGCAGAAAATAATGACCCACAATAAAGGAGGAGCCTTAGAGGACTTATCCGAGAAGATGGTGACTGGGAATGACTGGATACCGTCCGAAAGCCTGAAAGAGATGAACAAACGATCAAAGGACCCTGGCCTGGGCGGCGCAAGGCTCTCCGATGCCAAAGTCAGTGTGAGAACTGGAACAATGGAAGGAGGGGGAGAGGAGAGACAGAGTAACGGCTCTGTGAATGAAATTGTGCGTACCTTTGATGGTGGTATGAGCCTCTATTTATAGAGTTTGGAACGTATCTTTGGGAGATATCGTGGTGTGGGTCCCGTGATTCGACAGGGAAGTCACGATCAGCCCACATTACATTAATTGCGGTCCAATCCAGCCCACTATGCATTAAATGCGCGTCGGGTCAGCCCACGTCGCATTTATGCACGTCTTGTTGGGCCAGATCATGTTGGACGCCTTTGGCGGTAGGGGTACCATCGGATCTGCCCTCGGGCCTTGCCCTGATGTGGCCTTAGCCGCTGTAAGTCCAAAATATCTCTTATTCAAGAGGTTGAGGGATCGACTCCTGGGGAGGCCCCTGGCGGTTGAAATTCATACCCCAGGACAAACGCATGAGTAGGGTGAAGAGCCTGAAAGTGTATACAATAGGCCCGGGGCCCTGGGCCCCGCCTATACCCCTGTGGGGGGAAGCACCCCCTACAACAACTATGGAAGGTCATCCTGAGACTTGCT
The DNA here is from genome assembly GCA_012931725.1 of Litsea cubeba. Taxonomy (NCBI): domain Eukaryota; kingdom Viridiplantae; phylum Streptophyta; class Magnoliopsida; order Laurales; family Lauraceae; genus Litsea; species Litsea cubeba. The sequence continues at coordinate 79,485,419 of CM022949.1, read as the reverse complement.
ACACATCCAAATACTGTGAAAAGGAGCACATCTCCTATCCAATGTTCTAAACTCATGTAAAAAAAAAGTTTCAAGAATTCCTCCAAGTAAAAAAAAAAAAACCTAATTGAAGGTACGCAGACACCAAACCCACCAAAACAGAGATCCAATAATCTCATGAATCCAAAAAACTTAAACCCAAAAAAGTTGAGAAAAAAAAAACTCTTAAAAAAATTCTACATCTTTCAAAAAACTAAAAAATCACCATCTTTCCTTCACAAGTTAGATAACAGAGGAACCCACGGACATTCATCACAAGTCAGATAATAAAGGAGCCCATAGACATCCATCTTTCATTTCACAAGTCAGATAAATTTAGTATGGGCCCAGTTAACAATTGGACTTGGGATCAACAACATTCACCGAGAATTCATCAATCATACCAAGTGGGAACTATTTTTTTCCCTTTTCAGAAAACTTCTCCATATATTACTTTGTCAAATTTAAAAAAGCAGCTAACTTATAATCACCATGACATATGATCTTTCCGTAATACAATACTTTCAACTCTATTCATTGTTTCCTGCTATCTATATTCATTATGGGTCTTTTTTTTTTTTTTTCACAGAGTGGTGAAAAAATAAGCATTTTATGAAACACAATAGAGACTAATCATTATGCATAACCTTTTGCAGGGGTGCTTTGCAACAACAAATGTGAGGCTTAGTTTATGTTCTCTAAGTATGTGGGTGTTAGTGATTCTAATGAAGCGAAGGTGCTAACCATTTTAGAAGCTCTTCAATATTTCTCAAGATCTTTTTATGCTAGTCTTATTGTCGAAAGCGACTCTTCTAATGCGATTTCATGGGTGTCTAATAGAAAGGTGGATCCTTAGAAATTCCAACTCTTATTCAATAAAATCCAAAATCTAGCTTTGTCAATTGATGTCACTTTCTAACATGAGTCTAGATCAGCTAATTTTATGCCAGATGCTTTTGCACAACACATAGTTGAGAGGATTAATCCATGAGAGGGAGTTGTTATGTAATTGTAATGTAAGTGGGGTATTTGCCTTTAGTACATTTGGAATGGAATCGACAGCTCGTTGAAAATGATCCTTTGTTCGTAGGCAATTTTAATATTGAGTAATATATGATTATAATTAAATAATGAGTACAAAAATCACCAATTTATGATTAAATAATGTGGAGTACTAGTGGGTGTTTTTATATATATTATAAAAGAAGAAAGTAGAAGGTAGAGGGAGATAAATACCAGTTTGAGTTTGAAATGTTGCGGAGTACAAAAGTGCCTACAAGGAAAGAAACAATGACTGCTGCATATAAACAATAAAATATATATATATGGGAAATATTCAAGTGAGAATAAAATATATATATATATATGTATAAGACAATAAAAAACAAAACAAAAAACATATAAACACCAACACCACAGTTCAACAAGTTCAAATCCTCAAAACAGACGACACAAACTACCAACTTAGGTTTGAATATGCTGTGAACTTCAGAAGCGCCTGCAAGGAGAGAAGCAAAAAATTTATGATTACTGGGTATTTCGTGGGTGTTTTGCATTTAGTACAAGAAGAAAAGAGAAGATGGAAAACAAATGCCAGATTGGATTTGAAGATGTTGTGGACTACAGAAGCACATACAAAGAGAGAAGCAATGAAAATGAAACTTACCAGCCTCAGACAATATGTATGGTTGGAAGTTTCTATTTGAGGGATTCTAGATTCAGGGATCCCGGATTCTTCGAACATCTCGCTTACGCTCTTGAGGAAAACGATAGAGGATTTTACGGGAAAAATCAAAAAGCTCTCAAAGACCAATATAGACTAAAAAGGCGCTCTCAACAATTTTTTGGTTTTTTTTTTTTTTTATAGCCGAGATCATTTGCTCCTCCTCCTCCTCCTCCTCTTCTATTTTCTTGATCTAAGAGAGATCGAGGATTCCACCGGAAAAAACCATTTACCGATCTTACATCCATATGGCGTATAAAGCATCCAGATTCCATGACAAAGCCCATTTAATAACTTGCCATGTCCATACCTTCCTCAAAACTCCATCTTTTCAGCCATTCCACACAAAAAAGAAAAAAGAAAAAAAAACCCACCTGCGTCTTTGAATTAAGCAACAAAATCACAGTGCTTTTTGTTTGAGTTTAAGTGGGTTGAGTTTAAAGTCAGAAAATTGATGAGAATGATGGTTGTGATTCACGGCTGTGTGGGGTTAGATGGAAGGAGATTGGTGACATGTGGTTTTTGGTTTTGGATTGGCTAGTTTTGATGTCAGTTAGCGGCTGCTTAGGGTCGGTGGTGTTGTAAGGTGTTGATTCCAGCAGAGATGAAGATGGAGGGAGAAGGTTTATGTTTGTTTTAGATTGGATTTACATAGGTGGTTAGGAAGAAGACAATGAAGAAGAAGATACAGGTGACCAGCGATATCCCCGCTCAACAAAACAGTTGAGTCATGTTATCGTTGCTCCCTTGTATCTCCTTCTTCACCGTCCTATACACTTATCCGAACCCACTTCAACTGAACCTGAACCTGAACCTGAACCTGAACCTGAACCTTCCCCCTCTCCTTCCTCATCACTTGTAAGACCCCGGCCCTTCTTAATCTCTATTATCATCTAATTGTTGGTGATTAGATGCTAAATATGTTAATGATGGTAATTAGGTAGATAAGGTGGGTTTTTGAACCAAACTAGGTAGCTCGAGGACCTTTTCATAATTTTGGATTTATGAAACGCGTTGCGTATGATTTTAGGGTTAGAGCGAAATCAGGTTCATTGGGTAGAGTTTTTCATCCAGCTGGTCAAATTTCGTTTTTTGATCCAATCCATTTGAGCCCATTTAGACCTGTTTATAGCCCAAAAGACCTAAACTAATAATTCTTATAAGAATGTGGACTTTCCTACGGTTACCAAAGGCTTCATGTAACTTAAAACCCCTATCCTAAAATCCTAAACTTACCCCTATCTCATTTCACTCTCACCTCTTTGCAAGAACATAGTCGGAGCTTATCTCTTCCTCATCTCTCCTTCCATTTCCTTGCTTCCAAACCACAAGAGAGTTCTTGGAAATGTGGGACTCCTAGGTTCCAAGGCCATCTTCTTCCCCTACTTCATCTTCTTCAAGCTTCCAACATCCCCATTTATTTTCCAGCTTGTCCCATTTGGTAGCTTTTCACTCTCAAACTCTCTCACTTGCTTGAAATCAGTTTCTAGAAGCTTAAATCGAGCAATGCAAGCTCTTTCAATCCTCATTTCATCGATCTTATTGTGTAGGGTTTCTCTTGAGCCATAGATTTAGAGTTTTTTTTTATTTTGAGGCTCGGTAGTAGGTGTTAGAAATTAGGTGGGCCTCTAGGATATGTTTCAAAACTTTTGACCCACTTGATGCATGTAGAGATCAAATATCAAGAAGGCTACTAATCCATCCAAGATGCAAACCCTCAATCTCACATATCAAGATCAGTAAATCAATCTATCTACAAGATAGAAAACCAGCAACAATCATGCAACAAAGATCTATTACATACAAAGAAATAGATTATACCTTCGGAGCTTGGTTGTGCTCTAATGTAGAATTTGCTACTTTCTTTGATGACGAACTCTTTCGCGAATCAAATATGTTTCTCCAAAAACCCAATGGTCTTCCATGCTATGACCCGAATCAGAATCTCTTTCTCAAGAAGATGGGTGAGATCTTCAAGAGAAAACAACGAGGAACTCTAAGGAACTAGAAGATAGAAGAGGAGAGATGAATATGTGCAACTCTTGTACAATTAGGGCTGGGCGTGAATCACCTTATGGAATGTAAGAGTGGATGTCCAGCACCCCCTTGCATCTCTATTTATTGCTTTTGCAATTCCCACTTACTAATTTCTATTAGAAGTCTCACTTCCAATTTAATTAGTAGCTTTCTCTTCTTTCTTAATGAAAATAGAAGTCTCACTTCCATTAGAATTAGTAGCTTACTATATCATAATTAGAAGTCTCGCTTCAAATATGATTAGTAACTTTCTAAATCCTTTCTAATTAAAATAGAAGTATCACTTCTACTAAAATTAGTAAGTTTACTATTACCACTATTAGAAGTCTCACTTCAAATAGAAATAATAACTTTCCTTTTAGAGTTCAACTAGAATTAGTATCCATCTGATGATTGGGCTAGCGTAGGGACCACTAGGGATTCCTTAGAAAGTTGGCTCCAACTGGGACTCGCAACCCCACATCTCATGTGCAATCTGGGCCCACAGTTAATTGCAAATAACTCCACTATATAAATGCAATTGAACTCCAGTCTTAGGAAATTACATAGAAGACCCTAAACTTCCCTATTACCACAAGTAGGCCCCTCTATCAATATCCATGGATCAATTGGACCTGTCATCCAAACTAGATCCATATCTTATTATCCTTGAGCCCCAATTAATTATAATGATCAAAGATACATTTCCAATTAACTCTTAATCGGAATGGGTGTACACTTACCAATGATAAATCCATTAATTGGCACAAGGAGATGTTAGAGATAGATTCCATCTTGACCATTGAATGTTCCCACAGCTCTACTACCACATACCCAAATCACTTAGGTGTTGGCCTACAGTTGGCCTCACTCATTGGCGACTCAAAGCAAATGAAATAGATAGAAACTTGAGTTCATTAATGTCTCAGGATTGAGAGCTTACTGCTAGGGAATTATGAGAGCAGACCTTAAAGTTTAAAGACAATGTTTATAAGGCGCTTCTCATTGTCCTTCAATACATCCAATGTACCAGCACCATGATCAAGAATCTTTCATTTTGATGATGGAGACGAATCACACTATCTCATAGTGATTAAAGTGCTGCAACCTTGTCAGTATGAGATGTCCAGTCTCATCACTGGTTGTGAAGATATTTAAGTGTAAGATTTGCTACACATGTCTCTCGTATGTGGATCTCATCCATACACATGTGTTACATCTAATATACTTATGGACTCCGGTTCATTTTATGAACCATCATGTCATTTGTATTAGTTATGTGCAAATATATAATAAAATATTATTCATCTCATGAAATGATAGCATGGATATATTGATAAATAAAGAAATTAATCAATTTATTATATCACCTACTGGATTGAGTCCATAAAACTAACAGTAGGTGAGAAAAGCTTGGATTTAGTGGGTTTGAGCTAAGCACCAAGATAAGGCAAGTTGAACTTCTATAATATCATGCTTGCATGCCTATTTTGATGATTCTTAACGTCACCCATGTATAGATCACCCAATACAAGCTCATTAGTATGTTTTAGCAGGTTTTGTGGAATGGAGATATGGGTTTTTGTTAATGTTTACTTACTATTGTTTGAACAAGATCGAAAGCACCTATTTTAATTAATGTAAAAACATGATTTACCGAAGCTTGGACTAAGTGAGAGGTCAATCTATGGCCGTCGTTTTCAGCAATTTTTGAGGTGGTGTAAGGTCTTATCTACATCTCCACATTATATCCTTCACTTTTCGCTTCATTTCTTTCACCCCTCACCATTTTCACGATGTTTTAATGGAGCTCATTTGACCATATATTTTAATATACTCAATTCCTATGTATTTTATGCAAACAAAATGCCCTTTCAAAATTATCTACCCATCGGCAAATTGCCACAAAAAGGTTAAAGGATCATTGCTTGTAATGAAAAGTAGAATTCTGGTGCAGAGTGCAAGAATCATAAAGCATTAGACTCTTGCATTTTAAGTGGAGTGGTAAGTGGCACCAGATCAGTTGTTTTTACTCACCGAACAGATTCCCTAGACTGAATGGTGGTGAGTCAACACTTGATGGAAATTCCATGGACTGTGGATCAGAGAAGCATTCTCTATGTTGAAAATAATGGGTGAATGCCCTACTTTGGGTTGGTGGAGTATCAAATCAAAGCATGGACTTTTCAAATGATGTGGCATGTCAATTTATATTTCAAATCAGCAAATCTATTTTACCATGGAAAAGAATGATAAAATTCTGTCAAGATCTTCCTTTCTTTGGAAAATTGCTTACAAGTCTTGAATCATGGATATGAATTGTAGTGTATACAACTTGAAGCTGGATGTACATTAGAGAACTACTATGAACCAGTGCTTTATCTTGCCTCACTCATAAGGTGCAGTGGGTTATTTTTTGGTAAAATAGACACAAGCTGGTGTTGGAAGTACGGGTGTTCATGGGCCTGGTTGGGCTGGGTGAGGTATTTTTAGGCCCCGCCCAGCTTCTAAAATATACGTCCAAGCCCGACCCGTCTGAAAATGAGTAAGCCCTGGCCCAACCCAAGTTTACTTTATAAAAGTAAAATAGTTTTTCCTTCTTTTCTCTATATAACTCGAAGTGGTAGCTCAAGTGGTGGTCACATACAGAAACATTTGAGATGGCATGTCTTCTAGTTTCCCCTCCAACACTCTAGTAATGTCTTTTTATGCCCAGACCCCTGCCCAGACCAACTTGGCCCATGAACACCGTTATAAATCACTGCATGTCAATGTTGGGCAAACTGGATGAAAAGAACGTGTGCCCCCGTTCCCACCTTTTGTGGATGTGGATGGCTTATACATAGCCTCACCTCATCACAAAATATAATCGTATTTTTTCCCCTTTTTCCTACTTTTCTCCGTAGTATAAATGGACATTAGGGCATGTTTGGTTAAAGGCATTTATGGCAAGAAAATGGGCTTGTTGAGAATTTCTGATATGATGTGACATATTGTTTCCTGATATTTCAATATTCTTTTTGATGCAAGAATTCAGAGTTCGAGACTACATGAAAGACACTTTTAACATTATGAATTCCCAAATTTGACAATTTTAACCTTACGAATTCCCAAATTTCAATTTTCCAAACGCCACGGGGTTTTTGAACATTTAGACTTCTAGTTTGTGGGGCAGCATTTTGGATTAGAGTAAGTTCCAGTCATGCCAATTATGAGAAGAAGGACACACTTCTCCATGATTTAAGAAACTTAAATTTCTATGATCTTTTAATCATAAATTGTTTTTGAGGTTCTAGTAAAATTTTTTAATTCATTCCAATCATGAGTAAAAGTTAGATAGAGTATAAAATTGGGGCACTATGAAAGATAATGGGAGGATATGGGTCTGTTTGGCAACGTTCCTATCTTGTTCCCTATTTTGTATTGAGATTGGGTCGTGCTGAGATTGGGCCTTGCAAAAACTGATTTTACGACATATCATTAACCTGTTCCAGGAAAATATGTTGTGTGAAACATTTTTGGTACCATTATAAGAGCTTTATTCTAATGAATAGAATCCAACAGTGTTATAAGTTTGAGTTGACATGAGAGATTTGAAGATACCTCATACATGTAGAGGGAGTTTATTTTGAATGGTTCTGATTTTAATTGTAGGGCTCAACCACAAAGTTTCATTCTTTAACCTAAGATTTGTATAGGCTAAACTCTCGGAGGATCTCAAACTCCAAACCTACCAAGGCACATTTGTGTAGATGATTTTTTACTCAAAAAGTAAGTATCGCAGTGATTAAATTCTGTTCTATAATCAAATTATAATATATTAAGCTTAAGGGTTTTTGGATTCGATTTTGGCTGATTGTTATCACCCTTTATTAAAATGCTTTATATTCTCTCCTCCAACTATCCACTCACACGCTTATTTCATCAAACCACCCACTACTCTTTATTTTTTATTTGCTAACGGAAGGTTTCCAACCCATTGGGCTGAACTAATCCCTTTGGCCCCAGAGAGAAGCTAGGTAAAACCCCTGTGACCCCTAGATGGTAACACTAGCGAACTCAATCTTTGGTTCTTCAAGAGGGGGGAACCAGGGATCGATACCAGAACATCTAGCTCCAAAAGAGAGAGAAACCATGGTCGTAACGACTCGTCTAGACTTTAGTTCTACTTCTTCTTCTTTTTCTATTTTTTAAAAATCACTTGCTCCACTATCTCTTCTACTCCCTTTCTCCCCATTTTTTTTATTTTCATTTATTCAACTTACTTAATGGATGAAAAAAGGTAATTTATATAATCTTTTTAATGTAGGGATATTCTCTGAACTGCCACATTTTAAAGGGGGAGTTTTTTTGCCCCTTGGAGATATCTAATTAGATTATGCCATGTCATGTATATATAGAGAGAGAAAAGATAAGGTTATGATAATGATAACATGTGTTAAACTTTGATAGGCTAAAAATGAGAAGCTTTTCTTTGCATAACTCCCAAGGAGTTTTGTAGCGTACCCCTTTAATGTATAAACAAACAAAAAAGACCCGTGCTAAGCCCGGGTCTAAAAATATTACTAAAATACTGCCAAGTGTCAAATAATAAAAATTTTAGATTGTTGACACATGGCAGGACTTTCCATCCATGTGTATTAAATGTTTAAGAAAATATGAGAAGATGGTATTAAATATTTAATGAAAGTACTGCGAAGTGTCAAACTAATACCGCCAAGTGTCAAATAATAAAAATTTTAGATTATTGACACATGACAGGACTTTCCATCCATGGTTTTTGTCTGATAATATAGATAGATATTTAATTTATAATATATAGATATACCGTGCTAAGCAAGAGTTTATGGTTGTCTATATTTAGCGCGACCGCTTTTTTAAGCACGAAAAGTGCGAATAATTATCTAAAGTTCTTAATAACAGAAAATCCACCGTGCTCAAATCCCTAATATTAAACCCAAAACCTAAAACAGAACAGACCGCAAGTTCAAGGCGTGAGCACAAGACAGTTTGCTTTCGTATCAGTGAAGAGAAATAAAAAGAGAGACCGACTGGTTCTTCTCTCCAAATCGAAGAATCCGATCCTTCTCTCAAAAAATCTCTGCAGCGAAGAAGATGACAGGAATGGAAGCGTCTGTAGTTCCAGATTCGATTATAGAATCCGCGAGCAGAACTCTTTCCAACTTGGAAGATCTGAAGACAAACCTCCTCCACTTCTTGTCACTCTCAGAGCCCCAAGTACTCTCTCAAATGCCGCCTCTCCAACGCGCCGAAGCCTTTCTTGTTCTTGCCAAAGCGCTCTCCGCCCTCTTCACATGTGCAATCACTCCTTTCCAACTCCAATTCATCTTTAATATATCTCATTTTTGTTCTGTAGTATATGCTCTTCTTTAAGTAACTTTTCGTTTTCGATATTTTGGAATGGACAGTGCGTTTGCGATGCAATGGAGTGAACCCAGATGACCATGCAGTGAAATCAGAACTTCTAAGATTTCTACTCTTTTTTTTTAGGTTTCTGGGGGTACCCCTGATTTCCATTAGAGCCCAATATAGTGGGGTAACATACGGTTTTATCACCCAGATGACCATTCAGTTAAATCAGAGCTTGTAAGATTTCTACTCCTCTTTTTTGAGGTTTTTGAGGGTGCCCCAGATTTCCATTAGAGCCCAAATGACACATGGTTTTATCAAATAGAATCACAGATGACCATTCAGTGAAATTGAATCAGAGCCTGTTAGATTTCTACTTCTCTTTTTTGAGGTTTTTGGGGGTGCCCCAGATTTCCATTAGAGCCTACTAAAGTGGGTTAACACGTGGTTCTATCACCCAGATGACCATTCAGTTAAATCAGAGCTTGTAAGATTTCTACTCCTCTTTCTTTAGTATTCTTGGGTGTACCCCAGATTCCCATTGAGCCAAATGTAGTGGGGGTAACATATGCTTTTATCAGTTTTTCAAGGGATAGAGAGAAGAGCCCTGCTACCTGCATCGATGTCCCGGGCTCCCCACGGGAGGCGTTGGATCCCAGGCGCACTTGGGATCCAACGGCTCCCATGGGGAGACCGGGCCTCGGTGCAGTAAGACTTTTGCTAGAGAGAATGGGGCTACAACCGTGCTACGGAGCCCGGATTTCGTGCCCGGGCTCCTGCACGAATCCCAGCCGAACGGCTGGGATCTCACTTGCACGGAGATCCCAGCCATTCAGCTGGGATTCTTGCACGGAGATCCCAGCCATCCGGCTGGGATTCGTGCAGGCCCGGGCTCCGTAGACTTTTTGTCAATATACTGTGCATTAAAGCAAGTTGGATGTGTTTCTGACTAATGGGGTTTCGACCTTTTAGGGTCTGGTGGGCTACTTGGTATTGAATTCCAGGTGTTTCACTGTAAAGGGATTTTTGTCATAGGAATATTGAAGATGTGGGGAGAGGAGCATCTATGGTGGACATGTTGATGGGAAAATCACTTTTCTAGGACTTAATTTACGCGGTGATGTGTTGGTAATCACTTCCTACCAAAGGAGAGAGTATTTGATGTGCCCATGTGGATCTTCACCTTTAGCTTGCCATTTTGATCAAAAGCATTGCTTACCGAGTAAACAGATTGCCCTTACAATCTTGGGGTAGGGTGAGGGTGTTCACTTGGGGATTTTTTTTCTTCTAAATTTTGTGCGTTTTCTTTTTTTTTTTTTATACAGGAGAGGCTAAGCTTGTATGAAGATAAATTTGAGCGGTACAATGATTGGAGCAAAGGTGTTTTGCATTATTTTTCTATTTCTATCTTTCATGTAGAAGGTTTTCAGTGGATGGTGCATTCTATTTCCTTCATTAAAGCTTTTATTTGGATTTGGTGATTATGTGGGACTTTGAGATTTTATTGGTTTGCAGAAGAATGAATGATGCAGTGAGATCCAAGATCAGGACACGCAGGCCCTGATGGACCAGTCTGATGGGGTCCACATATTCCTTTATTTACTTATTTCTAGAATAGTAGGTTGCTTGATTGTTTAGAAAGATTTCCTTTTTAATTTATATGTTGATTAGGATTAGCTATTTCCTTTATTGCTTATTTAGGAACAATGCTACTCTATATATAGAGAAGCTCCATATTGACATGATCATGTTATTTTCTAAATAAAAAGCTCAGAGAAGTTCTCGTGAATTCCCTTTTTGATATTTCCCCTAAGTGATCTTAGGGTTTTTGAGTCTTAGGGCTCGATCTCACCGTCGGAGGTGTAGATCTTCATCGTAGCCTTCGGGCTACGCCATCAATTGGTATCAGAGCCGACGATCAATCTCAGATCGCCGGTTGAGATCGCCGATTCGAGGTAATTCCGTATCCCATCTCCCTAATTTTTGTCCATCCATTATTACCCCACCGAGCATCATCATCACCCTGCCTCACAGCATCCACTCCCAATTCGCAAATCCCTCCCATCTCACGTCCAACCCAGCACCTAACTCCATCCATCCATCCACCAGTATACCACAATCATCACCCATCCTACCGAAAACCTCCCATCCACGTCCGAGCCCAAAACCCAAAAACCCCTGCTCCATCGCACACAGTCAACCCACCTCCACCATCACAACCGAACCCAACCACCTCCACCATCACAATCGAACCCAAACAGAGCCAGTCTCCACCCACCGAAACCCTCTCTCACCACCCAACTTCAGCAAACCCCCAAAATCCTCCGTACCTAATTTCCGAAACCCTAAACCAATTTGCCCCCAAAACAGAACATCTCACCGAAACCCAAAAATCCACAAACCCCAACCCCAACCCCGCCGAAAATCCACCGACCTAAACCCCACCAGCCCCATCGCCGACCCCACCGACCATCACCGACACCAATCACACCCCTCCCAACCCCCCCCCATCGAGACCCCTCAATCCCAACGAAGTCACAAAAAAAAAAAAAAGAAAGATAAAACAGAGTAGAATCAGAGAGAGAGAGCACAGAACAAAAGAAAGAAGAAATAGAAGAAGGTGAGGGAGGAGGAGCACCGAGTTCCAAAGGGCATACCTGGCACCATCGATCGTCGCCTCCACAGCAACCGGAACAGCCGGTGGCGACTAGCGCACAGCAGCAACCCAGCAATCACGCTGCTTCCCCATCGCCTCCAGCCACCAGCATCATCGCTAGCCATCACCCATCCTCTCCAGCATCGTCGGCATCCAGCAGCTTCTCGAAACAGGTAAGAGGTTTCGAATTTTTCCTCTTATCTTCTTTCCTGCGCAAAACCCAAGATAGCCAACGATCCTCTCCACGTGCTTCCATTCTGCAGTTTGGGCCTCACCTGCATTTTGGGCCTTAACTGAGTTCAGGCCCAACCCGGCCCAGAACACCACTCACAGCAAAAAAAAAAAAAAAAAAAAAAAAAAAAAAAAAAAAAAAAAAAAAAAAAAAATCATGGCCACCCGAGGAGGTCAATACCACGGGTATCTCACCAATTACCAGCGGGATGAGCAATTGACTAAATTGGGACATGACATGGACGCTGTGATTGAGCGACTTAATTTTGTTGAAGCTGCTCTTATTGAACTTCAAGACACTCAGGCTACAGGAAGAACAGAACCTGCTATCACAGAGTTGGATCCGCAAACATCTGGCACTGGATCTCAGATCAGGCAGGTAACACCAGCTCCCCAGGCATCCGGTCCAAGAACCCTAGTAGATCTAGTCACGCATGGTCCTCAATATCAGCCTCGTGAAACCATGTTCGACATGGTACAACGCCATTTACTTGAACGTGGTGCTGATGAGCCACGCGGTGCACCACATACAGATGACATCACTCGAAAGGTGCGACTAGAGATCGGTGACTTTTCAGGGGATCTCCACCCCAAGGCCTTCGTCGACTGGCTTAATTCCCTCAATGACTATTTTGCGTGGTACAAAATGATTGATGCCCAGAAGATAGCCTTCACAAAAGTTAAGCTCAAAGGTTCTGCACGCATTTGGTGGCAAAGTATTGAAAACAGTGAACTTGCCTTTGGGCATCCCATCTTGCAGTGGGAAGACATGAAGCAGCGACTCAAGCAAAATTTCCTTCCTTCTGACTATATTGATTCTCTGCATAAAGGATACCTTAGTCTGCAACAAGGTGCCTCTTCTTTGGATGAGTATACCAATCAGTTTCGAGAATATATAGTGCGTTGCAATCTGCGGGCTAATGATGGACTCATCATCAACAAATACACAGAAGGCTTGCGTCCTGATATTCGACAACGAATTTCTATGTTTGATTTCAATGATATCAACGAAGCCTATTGTAAAGCCCGCAAAGCACAGCATGAAATTCAGTTGCGACGGCGAGAAAGGTACCAAGCCGGGGAGTTTTCTAATCGAGGGGTCCAATATACAACCCCCAATAGCTTTCAACAGTCGTTTATTCGGCCAAAACCATCACCGGCACAGCAAAATCAAACCCAAGGGGTACCACACCGACCTTTTCCTTCCCAAAATCAACGGCAACAGGCACCACAAATTGATTCTCGTGCGCGAGGACGTATTGACAGAAAGGACGTGATCTGTCATTCCTGCCAGCAGAAAGGGCATCTTGCTAGGGAATGTCATAGGAATCTTTATGCAGACGATGCAGCTGACGACAGCGAAGAGTATGATGATCACATTGAGATGGAAAAGCCTCTCGACACTTAAAGCCTTTGCAATGAAGAACCTCCAGCATCCACTGATGATCTTCCACTTGTATATCTTGAACGTCATCTTCTAATCACAGCAGATCAACAAGATGAGCAGGATTCTAATCATGCACCTATTTTTCGCTCTCGAGTTCACTGCATGGGCAGGACTTGTAATATGATTGTTGATGGAGGCAGTGCTATGAACGTTATTTCTAAGGAGGCTGTGGAAAAGCTAAAACTACCTACAACAAAGCATCCGAAGCCCTATAAAATTGCCTGGGTCAATGATTCAACTATTCCGGTTGACAAGCAATGCATCGTTCCTTTCACACTGGGTTCTTATGCAGATAAAATCAAATGTGATGTTATACCTATGAAAGTCACACACATACTCTTTGGTCGCCCTTGGCTAAAGAAGCCGAAGGTTGTCACTGATAATGACAAAAACACTCCTACTTTCATGTGGAAAGGGCACAAAACCCGGTTATGGCCACTGCCACCTCAGCCTTCTGCTAAGGTCCCTAAAGAGGCCGCCAATCCTCCGATATTAACCATGAGCAAATTTGAACAGGAATGCAGAGATCTGGATCTGATGTATGCATTGGTGATCAGGCAGGTTACAGGTGACTCTTCTCACGAGTCTGTTCCAGAAGCAGTCAAGCCACTTATGTAACATTTCTCCGATCTTATTCCGGATGACCTGCCACTAATCTTCCTCCTATACGGGACATACAGCATGCCATTGATCTAGTCCCAGGCTCTACACTACCGAATCTCCCTGCATATCGAATGAGTCCAGCAGAGCACGCCGAACTCACGCGGCAGGTGGATGATCTGTTACACAAGGGGTACATTCGAGAAAGTCTTAGTCCCTGCGGTGTACCCGCCCTTCTTACCCCTAAGAAGGATGGAAGTTGGCGCATGTGTATAGATAGTCGAGCTATCAACAAGATCACGGTAAAATACAGATTTCCTATTCCCAGATTAGATGATATGCTTGACATGATGACAGGTTCAGCCATTTTCTCCAAGATTGATCTGAGAAGTGGTTACCATCAGATTCGCATTCGACAAGGTGATGAGTGGAAGACCGCGTTCAAAACATGAAATGGTCTTTATGAATGGATGGTCATGCCATTTGGGTTAACAAATGCCCCCAGTACCTTCATGCGGGTTATGACCCATCTGTTGCAGCCTATCTTGGGAAATTCGTCGTTGTTTATTTCGACGACATCCTTATTTACAGCAAAACAAGAGAGGAGCATCTCACTCATCTCCGCACTATTTGCCATCTCCTTCGTCGCGAACGTTTCTACATCAATCTCAAGAAGTGCACCTTCATGAGCAGTTCAGTAGTATTCTTGGGATTCATCATATCAACGGAAGGCATCAAAATGGATCCAGAGAAAGTCAAAGCAATCCTGGATTGGCCACTCCCCACCACAGTAACTGAAGTACGGAGTTTTCATGGACTGGCTACCTTCTATAGGAGATTCATCAGGAATTTCAGCGGCATCACTGCCCCAATTACAGAATGTTTAAAGAAGGGCGAATTCAAATGGACCAATGCCGCAACTCGAGCTTTTGAGCAGATCAAACACAAAATCACAGAAGCTCCTGTCCTTCGCCTGCCAGACTTTGACAAAGTGTTCGAAGTTGCTTGCGATGCGTCCACCGTTGGCATTGGAAGTGTCCTTAGCCAAGAGGGGCATCCGATTGCTTTCCATAGTGAGAAACTCTCTGATGCAAAGCGCAAGTACTCTCCTTATGCCTTGGAGTTCTACGCTCTTGTTCAGTCACTTCGCCATTGGGGGCATTACCTAATGGGTCGAGAATTTGTACTTTTCTCTGATCATGAGTCTCTCAAACACCTTCATTCCCAACATAAAGTGGGAGCTAACTTTGCCAAATGGAGTGCTTATATTCAGGAATTTAATTTTACCATCCGCCATAAATCTGGCAAAGAAAATGTGATAGCGGATGCTCTCAGTTGCCGGAAACATCTTTTGACCACCATGGCTGTTTCTATAACAGGCTTCGAGCAAATCAAAGTGGACTATGAGGCGGACAAAGACTTCGGCACCATCTATCACGATATCCGTCAGGGTGAGCATCTCAAGCATCCTTACTTTAGCATTCATGATGGGTATTTATTTTATGGTAGTCGCCTTTGTTTGCCCAATACATCTATTCGCGAGCATGTTATCAGGGAACTCCATTCCGGAGGATTGCAGCGGCCATTTGGGTCGTGATAAGACATTCGCTCTTGTCGGAGATAGATACTATTGGCCACAAATGACACCCTATGTTTCTCGTATCTGTGAGCGGTGTCGTACTTGTCAATTGGCCAAAGGAAGCAAAAAGAATGCAGGATATATCAGCTGTTGCCAATTCCCCAGGGCCCCTGGGAGGATATCAGCATGGATTTTGTACTTGGACTACCTATGACCCGCAGAAAAGTGGACTCTGTCTTTGTGGTTGTGGATCGTTTCTCGAAAATGGCTCATTTTCTTCCTTGTTCCAAAACAGCAGATGCCTACAAAGTGGCACAACTCTTCTTTAAGGAAGTTGTCCGTCTGCATGGACTTCCAAAGACCATTGTGTCTGACAGAGATACAAAATTCGTTAGCTACTTCTGGAAAACTTTGTGGGGGCATGTCCAAAACAAAGCTGAAATTTTCTACTGCCTATCATCCACAACTGATGGTTAACAGAAGTCGGTCAACCGTAGCCTTGGGAATCTGCTACGTTGTTTAGTGCGAGACCATCTTACCACATGGGATCAGGTTTTGCCTATGGCTGAATTCGCATATAATAACTCAGTCAACCGGTCCACAGGGATTTCTCCTTTTGAAGCTGTTACTGGCACTAGACCACGTCTACCGGTTGATCTCGTTCCACTTCCTGTAGAAGCACGGCCAAGTGTTGAGGCCGACAATTTTATTCGCCATATGCATCTGATTCATGATGAAGTTCGGCGCCATATTTCCGCAAGCAATGATTCTTATAAAGAACATGCAGATAAGCGCCGCCGTTTCGTTCAATTTGACGAAGGCGATATGGTTCTACTCCGTAATCGTCCAGAGCGCTTTCCGCCGGGGTGCCAATAAAAAACTGCATCTCCGCAATTCTGACCCGTTCAAGATTCTCAAGAAAATAAGTCCTAATGCATATGTGTTGGATTTACCACCAGATCTTGGTTTACATGCTACCTTCAACGTTGAAGATCTCACATTATATAAAGGCCATGACCACGACAGTCCGTCGGTTGAACAGGATATTCAACTCCCACCCTCACCAAACCCTCCAGATAAAATTGTTGATGTGCTTGATGATCAGATTGTCTCCACTCGCCAAGGGGGATTTCAGAAGTTTCTTGTTCGTTGGAAGAATCGTCCACTCTCTGATGCCACGTGGATTACAGCTACTGATTTCCAGCGTCTTAATCCCGATCTTTACGAGAGATATCAGGCTATTATCTCGCCGGAGTCGAGTTTTTCTAAGCCGGGGAGAGTTGATGCAGTGAGATCCAAGATCAGGACACGCAGGCCCTGATGGACCAGTCTGATGGGGTCCACATATTCCTTTATTACTTATTTCTAGAATAGTAGGTTGCTTGATTGTTTAGAAAGATTTCCTTTCTAATTTATATGTTGATTAGGATTAGCTATTTCCTTTATTGCTTATTTAGGAACAATGCTACTCTATATATAGAGAAGCTCCATATTGACATGATCATGTTATTTTCTAAATAAAAAAGCTCAGAGAAGTTCTCGTGAATTCCCTTTTGATATTTCCCCTAAGTGATCTTAGGGTTTTTGAGTCTTAGGGCTCGATCTCACCGTCGGAGGTGTAGATCTTCATCGTAGCCTTCGGGCTACGCCATCAATGAAGGATCCTGTGTCAGAGTTATTTATTTATGTATTTTACTTTTTCCCCTTTAGGTGAAGAGTTCTGCAGTTGCATTCTTTACTTAGAATTCTGTTTGTTCAAACTCATCGGTTTAGGATGCATTTGGATTCTTCCGAAGGCACATTTTTGTGAAGTGTCACGCCCCCAGAAGTGAAACCGGGGTTAATGCGTGAGATTAGGGCTAATTAAATTTTTTTAACATAGATAACAACACATAGCCCCAATCGTGTCCCATAGGATCGAAGTCCGCGGTGAGGTATAAATATTTCCTCGGTAACCAAAAACACAGCGGAGCATCATAATAAACAAATGGTACGATATAACATTTCAGAGTATGCACATCTTTCTTTTCTATAATTCAAGTTTAGCAAAAGATAACAAAAGTATATTAATTAATGGCTTCTATCAAAACCTAAGCCAAAAGAGAATAAATATAAACTAACCAAAGTATGAAGGCACTCGTGTGCTGGTCACGACGATAATACCGTCGACACACAACTCGTACTCGCCATCAGGCTAAACTACCTGAAGCAACGCCTCCACTTTCCCAAAGGTAAATCTACTCGGTACCTATGCACCAAGAGTAGCATCGTCAACACGACGGATGGCAAGCAATATATATATATATATAAATGACAACAAGATATGCATATCGAATCAGAGTAGACAAGAGACAAGATCAATAGAAACATATGCATTTCAGACATAAGAAATACATAGTATATGAGTCATAAACAATCTAATATAAACATCTAGCAGATAGGCGGTCCACATAAGCTAATTACCACGGGAATATTGCCCTCCCATACTCATATTGAGTTCTGGTGGGGAAACCAAGGCACAGGATATGCCTGGCAACAAGGCACAGGGTTAAAAGCCCGGCAACAAGGTACGAGTGAACTCGGCAACAAGGCACGGGAATGACCCGGCAAACAAGCGAGATATCAAGTAACAAGTCGTACTGCGCAGACGTTCAACAAGGTCCTCACACAGATGGTGCCCCATCTGTGTTGGGCGATATACAGCTAAGTGGTGCCAGACACAAGGATTTCTAGACAAACAGTAGTGAGGGGCTAGGCTTTCTTGCGTGAACAAGATTCATTAATCAAGGAGAGACTACTTTCCATTTATCAAATCAAGATCAAGATCAAGATCAAGACAATACAAGCAAGTTTCTTCAATATCAATACCATCAATTCATCAATACCATAAGTAGTCCTCATCAAGCTTTTACAATCAAAGCCGCCTAGCCTCAACACTTCCATCAATCATCAAGAACAAGGTAAACAAGGCAATAAGGGGATCCTAGGTCATCATCTAGGTTCATCATAAAATCCCCAAACCAAAACCAGTAAAGCAATCTATGGAGCATGAGCATTTCATGTAGAAAGTACCAAATGGTACAATTTAGAATCGAGAGCGATAAACAATGCAATCTTAGGTCAATAGTTATTACCGTAGTCTCGTACACTCTATTAAGTCAACGAAAGGAATAAGGTTCGCGATACCCGAACAAACAATCTTCGTGCATAGGATATAAAAGAGGGTATCCCGTTGTCCTGTACCGTTCATGATTGATATAAGTTGAAAAACCGAGAAAAACAGGAATAACGACGAGAAAATGCATGCCCAAAACATTCCTCGTATCAAGTCAAATGAGTCCAAAAAGGTAGCCAAGGTTCCATCCAAGTCCAATAGAAAAGGAGGTCAAAAGGACCCTTCAATAGGTTCCCAGCAGTTGTCCAGGTCGACCCCGCCATTGGTCGGTCGACCTCCCACAAGGAAGGTTCGGTCGACCGAAAGGTCAACCTCCTTCATGTTCGGTCGACCGAGACCCAAGTTCGGTCGACCGAGAGTTGTAACCAATAAATAGAAACAGTAAAATGATCAGGTGCTGGGCGCACTTGATCCTGTGTCTTTGGTCGACCGAGCCCCCTGGCTGGTCGACCGAGTACACTACTCTGTAACTGATGTGTAAATGGTCCAATCCCTATCCCATAATCCCTGAACTTGTTCCATAACATTTCAAGGATAAAACCACATCAATTCAGGTTCCATAAACCTATCAATCTATCCATTTCATTTCCAATCCAATTCCTTAGACAATTAACCCAAATTATCATGTTTTCAATCCAAGTTTATCAAGATTAGAGCATTGGGTTATCTAGACATATTCAATCATCATTTCAAGGAAGAAACAGCATATCAAAGCATAAACATATAGATTAACTTGCCTTTGGTTGAAATTGCCCAAATCCACAAATCTTAGTTCCATAGCCCAACAAACCAAACCTAAGGGATGATTAGCAAAATAAAACTAAATTAAAACATAAATCAATGGGAAGCTCTAAGCTACTAAACACACTACTACAACCCAAAGTATATTAACCCAATTCTAAGGGGAAGAAGAGCTTACCAAACAGATAGGTGGATGGAGTGGTGGCTTGCAAATTGGAGATGGGAGCTCGCAGGGTCCACACGAAGATGATGGTGATCATTGGAGGTTGATGGGGCTGCCTTTGCAGTCCATTCCAGCAAGGTGGGTGAGAGATTGAGAAAGAGAGAAAAGAATTGAAATAGAGATGGGGAGGTTGTGGGGCCCACTTGATTGGTGGCCCACTAAATTGGTGGTGATGGAGGGTCTTTGGTGGTCCATTGGATGCAAGAAGGAGAAGACATTATGGAACAAAGAAAGAATGGAGCAAGAAAGAGAGAGAAAAGAATGAAATGGGTGGGTGGGTGCTCATTCACGTTGACAGCAAGGGGAGTGAAGAGAGAGAATAAAGAAAATAAGAGAGAGAAGGAAATGGTGAGATGGGTGAGGGTGGAAGTCAACCCGTGTTGACAGTGAGTAGAGTGGAGTGGAGGTGAGGGAGAGATGAGAGAAAAGAGTGAAACAGTGAAGGGGGAAAAATGTGGAAAACATAGAGAGAAAGAAATGGAGAAATAGAGAGAGATGGAGTGGGCTGGGTTCACCGGAGATGGTGGTGGCCGGCGGTGATCGAGGAGGTCGCCGACGGCGACGGCGATGGCGCCGTGCTCGGAGTCCGGCGGCAGTGGGCGGCAAGGGTTGGGAGAAGAAGAGATGGATGAGGGAGATGAGGGATGAGATGAGAGAATGGAGAAAGGAGAAGAGAGAGAGGGTCGATCATCGTGGTGGCGGCGTGGTCCGGCGGCGTGAGGCAACAAGCCGTGAGGGAGGGAGAGAGAACGAGAGAGATGAAGAGAAAGAGAGGAAAGGAGGGGCTGCTGTTGTGTGGAATGTGGAATGAGAAGAGACTGGAAGGGGTTTGACCTAACAAAGGAAAGGGAGAAAGGGGAAATGGGTCGCACGTGGGTTAAGGGGAGTGGGGTATGATGGGAATGAGATGAGGAGGTGGGGCTCACATGGGATAAAGGTGGGGTGGGGGTTTGACTTTGGGAAATTAATAAAAGAAGTTAAGGTGGGTTTGGGTTAGGTCTGGTTTTGGGTCGGGTTCGAGGGTCCGGATCGGGATACAACAAAAGGACAAAGTCTGGGAAATTAGGTAATCTACCCGATGGTGCCAAAATCTCGAAAAGCAAAAAATACTAAAAAGCCCTCGGAAACTTTCCGGAAATAGCTACACACACCCCTACTATACCCAAACGGGCTCGGATCTCAACCCACTTCACATGCGCGATCCTAATGAATAATAGGACCTATTGGCTTATAAACGAGCTTAATTAGCTAAAAGCACAATTAACTAAACTAATTACAACCTTGGAATTCTGGGATGTTACATCCTTCCCTCCTTAGAACATTTGGTCCTCCAAATGACTAAATCTATCAAAGGTAAAGGATTTGGTTACTCTAGCTAAACTCGACCTCTGAAGTCTGAAGGTGACAAGCTGCGGTAAAACTCATGATAGTGCTCAAGCTACTTGCAATCTGACCCGCAATCTGCTCACAACTCCATGGCTTAGTCTGACATCAGCGAGACCGACTTACCTTGCAATCTAACCCATTCTGAATCCTGTACCTTTCAATCTGATACCTTCTTAATATACTTTTGAGCCAAACATCCCCAAGAGTTATCATCTTCATCAGTGATACATGTTCTGTCTTGGTACAACCACTCGAATACTGTCATTGTCATTCGTAGGCCGTAATTTCGAAGGTTTCTGATGCCCTACTATCTTTGTCTTCGTGCTATCCCACCAGCAGCGACTCCGTAGGTTATGGTACATCTGACACACATAATCTGCCTTGACAAAACAACACACCCTTCACGAATCTGAACTCTGATCTGCTTGCAATCTTCTCTTTCATCTTGACCAACTCTAGGTCATTCCTCTTATTGTCCTTGATTCTGCCCAAAATGTTTACTCACATCATAACATGCTATCAATCACTCACTAGCTGATATCTCTGCTCAGTGCATCTGCCTCTGCTGTCTCAAGTTTAAATCCTCCTTGGAAAACAAGTACTGTAAATTTCTATGCTCTGAGTTCAAATCTCTCACCAATATAGTTAGTGTATCCACATCTCTAAAGGTAAAACAACTGCTGCAATCTCCAAGTCATGGTCAATGTATCTCCTTTTTCGTGCTCTTTCAACTGTCTGAACACATAGGTTGTTACTTTTCCCATTCTGCATCAGCACCAATCTCAATAAAATCCCAAAAACACTAGCAAAATCCACAAGACTGTCTCTCTTATCAATAAAGTCCGTAGTCAACCTCTACTTCGGCTGCTCGAAACAGATCTCACACTGCTCTAACCATACCATCAAAACATCTTACCTTGTCAAATTATTCAATTGGTTGCAATTGTAGAAAATTCCTTCACAAACTGTCTGTAATATCCTGCCCATTCTGAGAAACTTCTGATTTCTGACACTGTCTTTGGCTTTCCCAACTGACCACTGCTTCCACTTACGCTGGATCTACTGCCTATCCTTCTTTTCCACAAAAGAATCTGTGCAAGAATCAGTGCACCTCATGGTGATACACTTGGTTTCACAAAACTTCTGTCTAACATATCCTGCAACTGCGCTTCCAATGTCCTCTACTATGCTGGAGTCTTACGGTACAAGATCTTGGATATCAGTGTCGTCCCTGACACAAGCTCAATAGTGAAGTCGATCTTTCTATTTGGCGACAAATCCATTATCTCCTCTGGAAAGACATCCGGGAATTCACATATCATAGGTATATCCTTAACCTTCACACCCACTTCGAATCAACCTGCCTGATCTCAAAGCTGAAATGACTCTGGTACATAGGCTTCCTCTGTACTACAAACTGAACATCGGTCACCTGCAACTATAAGAATCTCAATCCAACTCCAGAAGCATATCATAAAATTGTCGGTAATATCTGTAGTCAATCTCTTCCTCAAAACTAATCTCACACTTGTCTAAACCAAACCAAACCAAACCAAACTAATCTCACACTGTCTAACCACACAAAATATAACTTACCTTATCAATTCTGCCAACGAATCTGCACTTGGAGAAAACCCTGAACAAATCATCTACTGAAGCTTGCTAACCTGAGAAAACTCTGAATCTCTAACGCTGACATGGAACTGAACATCGAGAACAACTCTAACTCCAACAAGATCTGCTACAAAAACCCTCTTCAGCAAACTGGAAAAGTCTCAAGACGGTTGCAACTCCTAAAACAAACCAAAGAAAGAAGCTAACTAAAACTAAGAAACTCTAATGCTAGCACAACTGCGGTACTGAAACCACAAACAGTGGGTAATGAGACATCACATTCTCTCCCCACTATCAAGTAATTTGGTCCCCAAATTCATTTCTATAAGAGAAATTACTAAACACCTATTGGACTAACAAACAATACTATAGGATCCATACACAAATAGTATAGATGCCAACTACCGAATCGAGTTTCTCACACGCGTCCTCTTGTTTCTAGTAGATTTTATTTCTAAAAAACGTGCCCGCTCTGATACCAACTTGTCACGCCCCCAAGAGCGAAATCGGGGTTAATGCGTGAGATTAGGGCTAATTAAAATTTTCCAACATAGATAACAACACATAGCCCCAATCGTGTCCCATAGGATCGAAGTCCGCGTTGAGGTATAAATATTTCCTCGGTAACCAAAAACACAGCGGAGCATCATAATAACAAATGGTACGATATAACATTTCAGAGTATGCACATCTTTCTTTTCTATAATTCAAGTTTAGCAAAAGATAACAAAAGTATATTAATTAATGGCTTCTATCAAAACCTAAGCCAAAAGAGAATAAATATAAACTAACCAAAGTATGAAGGCACTCGTGTGCTGGTCACGACGATAATACCGTCGACACACAACTCGTACTCGCCATCAGGCTAAACTACCTGAAGCAACGCCTCCACTTTCCCAAAGGGTAAATCTACTCGGTACCTATGCACCAAGAGTAGCATCGTCAACACGACGGATGGCAAGCAATATATATATATATATAAATGACAACAAGATATGCATATCGAATCAGAGTAGACAAGAGACAAGATCAATAGAAACATATGCATTTCAAACATAAGAAATACATAGTATACGAGTCATAAACAATCTAATATAAATATCTAGCAAGATAGGCGGTTCACATAAGCTAATTACCACGGGAATATTGCCCTCCCATACTCATATTGAGTTGTGGTGGGGAAACCAAGGCACAGGATATACCTGGCAACAAGGCACAGGGTTAAAGCCCGGCAACAAGGTACGAGTGTGAACTCGGCAACAAGGCACGGGAATGACCCGGCAAACAAGCGAGATATCAAGTAACAAGTCATACTGCGCAGACGTTCAACAAGGTCCTCACACAGATGGTGCCCCATCCGTGTTGGGCGATATACAGCTAAGTGGTGCCAGACACAAGGATTTCTAGACAAACAGTAGTGAGGGGCTAGGCTTTCTTGCGTGAACAAGATTCATTAATCAAGGAGAGACTACTTTCCATTTATCAAATCAAGATCAAGACAATACAAGCAAGCTTCTTCAATATCAATACCATCAATTCATCAATACCATAAGTAGTCCTCATCAAGCTTTTACAATCAAAGCTGCCTAGCCTCAACACATCCATCAATCATCAAGAACAAGGTAAACAAGGCAATAAGGGGATCCTAGGTCATCATCTAGGTTCATCATAAAAACCCCAAACCAAAACCCAGTAAAGCAATCTATGGAACATGAGCATTTCATGTAGAAAGTACCAAATGGTACAATTTAGAATCGAGAGCGATAAACAATGCAATCTTAGGTCAATAGTTATTACCGTAGTCTCGTACAACTCTATTAAGTCAACGAAAGGAATAAGGTTCGCGATACCCGAACAAACAATCTTCGTGCATAGGATATAAAAGAGGGTATCCCGTTGTCCCGTACCGTTCATGATTGATATAAGTTGAAAAACCGAGGAAAACAAGAATAACGACGAGAAAATGCATGTCCAAAACATTCCTCGTATCAAGTCAAATGAGTCCAAAAAGGTAGCGAAGGTTCCATACAAGTCCAACAGGAAAGAGGTCAAAAGGACCCTTCAAAAGGTTCCCAGCAGTTGTCCAGGTCGACCCCACCATTGGTCGGTCGAACTCCCACAAGGAAGGTTTGGTCGACTGAAAGGTCAACCTCCTTCATGTTCGGTCGACCGAGACCCAAGTTCGGTCGACCGACAGTTGTAACCAATAAATAGGAACAGTAAAATGATCAGGTGCTGGGCGCACCTGATCCTGTGTCTTCGGTCGACCGAGCCTCCTGGTCGGTCGACCGAGTACACTACTCTGTAACTGATGTGAAAATGGTCCAATCCCTATCCCATAATCCCTGAACTTGTTCCATAACATTTCAAGGATAAAACCACATCAATTCAAGTTCCATAACCTATCAATCTATCCATTTCATTTCCAATCCAATTCCTTAGACAATTAACTCAAATTATCATGTTTTCAATCCAAGTTTATCAAGATTAGAGCATTGGGTTATTCTAGACATATTCAATCCTCATTTCAAGGAAGAAACAACATATCAAAGCATAAACATTATAGATTAACTTGCCTTTGGTTGGAAATTGCCCAAATGCACAAATCTTAGTTCCATAGCCCAACAAACCAAAACCTAAGGGATGATTAGCAAAATAAACTACATTAAACCCCTAAATCAATGGGAAGCTCTAAGCTACTGAACCACACTACTACACCCAAAAGTATATTAACCCAATTCTAAGGGGAAGAAGAGCTTACCAAACAGATAGGTGGATGGAGTGGTGGCTTTCAAACTTGGAGATGGGGGAGCTCGCGGGGTCCACACGAAGATGATGGTGATCATTGGAGGTTGATGGGGCTGCCTTTGCAGTCCATTCCAGCAAGGTGGGTGAGAGATTGAGAAAGAGAGAAAAAGAATTGAAATAGAGATGGGAGGTTGTGGGGCCCACTTGATTGGTGGCCCACTAAATTGGTGGTGATGGAGGGTCTTTGGTGGTCCATTGGATGCAAGAAGGAGAAGACAGAATGGAACAAAGGAATGGAGCAAGAAAGAGAGAAAGAATGAAATGGGTGGGTGGTGCTCATTCACCTTGGCAGCAAGGGGAGTGAAGAGAGAAATAAAGAAAATAAGAGAGAAGGAAATGGTGAGATGGGTGAGGGAGGAAGTCAACCCATGTTGACAGTGAGTAGAGTGGAGTGGAGGTGAGGAGAGATGGGAGAAAAGAGTGAAACAGTGAAGAAGAAAAATGGGGAAAACAGAGAGAGAGAAAGAAATGGAGAAATAGAAAGAGATGGAGTGGGCTGGGTTCATCGGAGATGGTGGTGGCCGGCGGTGATCGAGGAGGTCACCGACGGCGACGGCGACGGCGTCGTGCTCGGAGTCCGGCGGCAGTGGGCGGCAAGGGTTGGGAGAAGAAGAGATGGATGAGGGAGATGAGGGATGAGATGAGGGAATGGAGAAAGGAGAAGAGAGAGAGGGTCGGTCATCGTGGTGGCGGCGTGAGGCAACAAGCCGTGAGGGGGGGGAGAGAACGAGAGAGATGAGAGAAAGAGAGGAAAAGGGGGGCTGCTGGTGTGTGGAATGTGGAATGAGAAGAGAGGGGAAGGGGTTTGACCTAACAAAGGAAAGGGAGAAAGGGGAAATGGGTCGCACGTGGGTTAAGGTGATTGGGGTATGATGGGAGTGAGATGAGGAGGTGGGGCTCACATGGGATAAAGGTGGGGTGGGGGTTTGACTTTGGGAAATTAATAAAAGAAGTTAAGGTGGGTTTGGGTCAGGTTCGGTTTTGGGTCGGGTTCGAGGGTTCGGATCGGGATACAAACAGAAGGACAAAGTCTGGGAAATTAGGTAATCTACCCGATGGTGCCAAAATCTCGGAAAAGCGGAAAAATACTAAAAGCCCCTCGGAACTTTTCGGGACATAGGTACACACACCCTTACTATATCCAAACGGGCTCGGATCTCAACCCAACTTCACACGCGCGATCCTAATGAATAATCGGACCTATTTGGCTTATAAACGAGCTTAATTAGCTAAAAGCACAATTAACTAAACTAATTACAACCTTGGAATTCTGGGATGTTACATGGGAGGATTGGATTTTTTCTTGTTGAAGAGGATTTTTGAAAGTCCAAGGACATAATATTATACATCCATGCAGCTATGGAAATAAGAAATAGAGCCATAAACTTCGTTGAAACTGAAGAGCCTTCTAAATCTTTATTAAAACAGCGGGAATATTCTGCTACTAAGTGAATGAAAAGAGAGAGAGGGAGGGGCAAATAGGAAGTAGAGTGCCCTAAGTCTCCATCAAAACAGGAACTCTAATAATTTCTCTCCCTCTGTCTTCCCCCCCTTTTCTCTCTCTATATATTATTCAAAACTAAAAATAAATCAATATATATATATGGAAAATATTCCACATGCATACGTCCCTCACTGTCTGTAACACGGTGAGGGACAGCTGATGGGGCCCCACTTGGGGCCCCACTAAATCACGAGACTAGGGGATGGAAATAGACATCTTGGATGGACCCAGATATCAAGTTTGGGGTCAATCTCATACCTCTAACCCCTTCATCCGTGGACCACAAGTTTAATAACTTTATATTAAAGAAAAAAACATTGACCCTTGATCCAACGGTCCAGTCCATTCGGATCGGTGAAAACTCGACGGATTTGGTATAATTCTGGGGTCTCGTGTGAGTGGATGGTTCAGATGGATCATAAAATTTGGCGCACTGTGTTGCCCTCACCGTAATACGGTAAGGGATGTATGCATATGACTATTTCCCTAGAGTTGATTGGGTGTGATGTAACTTCCGTGCGATGGAATGTGTTTTCAATCCCCACATCTCCCGTTTTGCAGCGAAAAATATGAAAAGGAACCGTGGGAAGGACGTGCCTCTTCTCAAATAAAACAAAACCCCCAACTTGCCTCTCTTGAGTTTCTCCCCTACCCCTTTGAAACTCCTCAAACCCAGATCTCCCACGTTTCTTCCTCTCTGTCGCAGCCTAACTATAATCCTCCTCTCTTTGGCTCCCTTCCAACCCGTCCGAAAACCAACCCTGTCCCTCCCCTCTACCCATCACCTTCTTTTTGATTCTCTCCCAATCCCTACCTACACTCTTCACTCTCACAAGTCACGACTCTCCTATGAGCTAAGAAATAGAGAAAGGCAAATGAAGCAGGGGCTTCTCTCTTCTTTTTTTTATTTTTTTTTTTTATTTTTTAAGGACCAAATAATGAAATGAAAAGGAATGAAATGGCCTTTTTCGCTCTCTTGATGTTGATTTAGTTAAACAAAAAACAGTGGAAAATGCAAAAGCTATCCACTAGGATGATTATCAATAACTAATGCATCGAAAACAATCTGAAACAAATTTAATGTAAGGCTCCTCGAAAGACCTTGAGACAGTCGAAAGAAAACTACAATGCCAGAAAAGATTTGGATGAGTAAAGCTGAAGTGTTTACTGATCGAGATTGGCATGAATCAAAACTTGATATATCACAAGTTCATATGGCTTCAAGTCTGTGCTGTGAACCTGTAAACACCTTACAATGACACTTCATATGCTCACAAGTTTAAAATCGTATGTGAGAGCTCGTTGTATGCGACATTAAACGTGTAGAGCCATGAAGAAAAGAGTGACCCACTCATAGATCTGATCTCTTGTCATGCCAATAAATCTTAGGATCCATGTACTTGTTTAGATGCCTCGTGTACTTTTTCAACAGGATATGATATATTTGACTGTACTGTGGTTGTGTCAGCTCCATTGTCATGCTTCTGGAATGGCATGCCTTTATGCAGTTAACTGAACAAGTAATATTGATTTGGGATGTACTGGAGCTGTGTGTCAACTTCGAGGTGGGATGGGGCGGGTGTGGTTAGTTGCTGAGAAAGAGGGGCCGGTCTGGGGTGGGAGTGGTTAGTTCAAGAGAGAGAAAGGGTAGAATAGGTTTGGTTTCGGGGGAGACAGTGATATGCACCAAACAACCTAGAAATAAGTTACTAGTATGCACACAATTAAAAATTCGCAAGCGCACAAGATCACTATGTAGTGTAGTGAATTGTAAGTACGAGGTCGATCCCACGAAGACTTGTGATAAAACAATGTCAAACCAAAACCAAACCAAGCCTTTTCCCACTAGGTGGGGTCGGCTATATGGATTTGACGACGCCAATCAAATCTGTTTAGGGCCATGTCCTCCGTTAGATCCATGTAGGCAAGATCATGTTTAATAGTTTCTTTCCAACTTCTCTTGGGTCTCCCTCTCCCTCTCCTACTCTCGGCAAACTCTATGCTTTCACACCTTTTAACAGGTGCTTCTGTTGGACGCCTTCTAACATGGCCGAACCATCTCAGTCGTTTCTCTCATTTTATCTCCAATCGGTGCTATTCCTACTATGCCCCTAATCTCCTCATTCCTAATCCTATCTCTCCTTGTGATCCCGCACATCCATCTTAGCATTCTCATCTCCGCAACTTCCATCTTCTTGACATGATTATGCTTTACTGCCCAACACTCTGACCATATAACAACGCTGGCCGTACCGCCACCTTATAATACTTTCCTTATAACCTTGAGGGGGACTTTCCGATCACACAAGACCCCCGAAGCACTCCTCCATTTGGTCCACCCGGCTTGAATCCTGTGACTTACATCAGTATCAATCCCTCCATCCTGTTGCACCATAGATCCAAGGTACCTAATTGAATGATGTCAAATTTAACTAAAAATCAGAATATTAAAATAAACAATTGAATGATGAAAAGTGGAATTAAACTATAAAAAACAGTAATTTAAAGTATCAAAAGCTAATTGGAAAGTAACCTAAAAACAATTAGTATGAGAATTGAAAAACAGTAATAATGAATGAATGAACTAGGGTTTCATCTACTCCCCTAACCAATCCTATGCATGTTCCTTATTATCTTTTAATCAAAAATCAGATTTTATTAGTGACACTATCAACCTAGACCATGGCATATGTGTCGAGATTATTATTCCCCTAAACCTAATTCATGAGTGGCATACTACATAAATTGCTCATTATGATGCAAAAACTAAGCATGGCATATGTCCTAGTCAAAAAAATTAATGCATAAAACAATGGGAAAGATAAATGCATGAGTCTAAACATGGCATATACTTAGATTATTCATGGTTCTAAACCCTGGATGCATAACATCAAGATCAATTAAAATTAAGTTAGCTACTCTTAAAATTAATTGAACATCACATGGTTGGCATGGCATTACACAACTCATCAAGTAAAAAACATGGTTTAGAATCTCAACCAACAAAACTGAAATCTGAATTAAAAGACGCCAAAAGAAACTACATAGAATTAGGCTAGGGTTTCAATTACACCCTTGCCCTAAAAAAATTAGCTACTCATGTCTTTAATGAAAATAACATAGAAAAGAGTTTCATGATAAAAACTCTAAAAGAGGATGAAGATGAAGTGATCGGCCAGCAACTTTTTTCCTTTATTCCTCCTCCAAAAGCTCTTCAAAGATGGCTTCAAAGGTGGCTCCAAAGGTGCTGTACGGCTGCTGTATTATGGCTGGTATATATGGGATGATATGGTGGCTGGAATTTGGATGGGATTCTGGAATGAATAGTGGCTGGAATTACTGTTCACGTCCATTCCCTTGTATGCTATTTATAAGTCTTGCAGCAGCCCCTTTTAGCAAGTAGTTCCCTTGTAGAAATAGATCTTCAACCTTCCTTATAATTAGGAAAACTAATTAGATTGAATAAGGAGTCTTCTTTCTTATTTTAACAAGCTTTCTAAATCTGGTCCCACTTGTATCTTCTAGAAACTTATTCACATGGACCCACAAATCTGAGATTAATTGCAAGGAATAAATCTAAACTTTTGACATAAAAGTGGGCCCTATTTCTTAGACTTCTAATTTGACTTGAACTCTTGCTCCAAATTTCCTTGTTTTTCTCTATTCTTGAACTCCATTTCTAACTTGAATAAGACTTCTAATTTCTGAAATTCTTCTATTTGTAATAGATGTGGACCCCCTTTGGGCGTGTAACCCTAGATTGGGTTTCTTCTTTTTCTCTTTTTTCTTTCTTTTGCTCTTCTTCTTTGATTAGAATTGTAAGTTGTCCCAAAGAATTAGAAAGTAATCTTGAAATTGGAATAGCTTGGATGGGACCCCCATGGTCCTTCTTTGAGATTCACGCCCATCATGTTTCTTCATTAATTCCTCTCTTTTTGCTCCTTTTGACCTTAGCATAAAAATTAACAAAACTATGTAAATCATATAAAATAACTATAACTAGCACAAGATGAATCAAATATTATGGCTTACATTACAAACAATTAAGCACTTATCAGACAGTGCGGTGTCTTCCTCTTCTTTTCAGAGAGAGAGAGAGAGAGAGAGAGAGTCTCTTTTAAAATAATCCCGAATCCCTTAATCGTTTTGTATTACAAGAGAATTTACATTAAAGCCACCAAAACTTTCTAGTTTCTGTATTTTCACGCTCTTAATATGTAATTTTATGAGATACACCTTGACACATGCTGTGCCTAGGCCCCACAGAGTGCATGCACCCATCTTAAGGGGGTCATCTTTGCAACAGGTCCTGGCACCTTAACCATCTGATTAGGTGTGCCTTTTGACAATTATGGAGCTGAAAGGACCCTCCTGTCTGTCTTTCAAGTGACATGTAATTTTACAGGATACACCTGGACACACTGTGCCTAGGCCCCAAGGAGTGCATGCACCCATCTTAAGTGGGTCATCTTTGCAACAGGCCCTAGCACTTTGACCTTCTTATTAGTGTGCCTTTGACAATTATGGAGCTGAAAGGACCCTCCCATCTGTCTTTCAAGTTTCAAGTGACATCCAAAACATGCTCTTTGATTATATACAGAAAATTTCAAATTATTATTTCAGAGAATGGGATCTTGTAGTAAAGATAATTTGTGCTGATTTTTACCTTTTATCAAGGGTAACTTGCTTCTTTTTTCCCCTTCCTCTTTTACTTGCTTTCAATTGTTATTTGAACTCATTGGTTTCATGGGCATTCGCGTTTATGTCTCATTTTGTTTGCATATTTTATTTTCTGTCACAGAGCCCTTACGACCTTCTGCTAAATTGAACTATCAAGCAGCCACACGTTTCATTGAGCATTCTTTGCCTGATCTTTCACCAGGTATAAAACCATTCTTCTTTTTTCCCCTTCCTTTTCACCTTGTTGGTATTTTTCCATCCTGTTTGGTGTATTTGTTGAGAGGTGGCATAAAATTCCAGAGCAGAAGCAAAGTATGCGTAATATCAGTCGAGGGGAGGGAGCCAAGAGTAGGCTTCATGAAAATCAGAGTCAAAGAAAGAGAAAGCATCCTTCATCTGGTAAACAACAGTCTGTTCAGGCCGCTGCACAAGAGTTCCTTGAGAAAGCGAGGCGAGAACTTCTCAGTGCTACATGTGATGTGAATGGGCCATTGAGAAATCAAAGTTCAGATGAAGAGGATCTGATGATGGGTTAACACCTTAATGTTTATCCAGGTAAACTAGGATTCTTGATCACTCATTCTCTTGTTGTAGTTTGTGGCATGGCATCAAATTTTTATTGGTCTGAGACTTATTTTGGAAACTTTGAGCTCATGAACGTGTTGGTTTGTAATGGGTCTTAGTTTCTAGTAAACTTTATGTTTAGAAATTAAGTTATTACAGCTTAATATGTCTGAAAGTTTAGCACCAAAGCTGTTCAAATTTTGAACCTGTACGTTGTCACACACTTTCAAAATTTTTTAGAGGACCATTCTTGTTTCTGACTCGAAATAGATGAGCAACTCTAACGATGAAAGTTAATGGTATTTTTAAACTTCTCATCCTAGTATAAAGCCTAGTTGCGGATTTGGATAATGCTCCCAGGATAAATGGTGGTACTTCGTGCATATGTTTTATGAGCAACTCCTAGTTTGTGTTTATTTTTGCATGTTGTATGCTTCTTGGATTGTCACATGACTGTAAAACATTTAGTTTAAGTAGTGTTTGTGATGCAGGCCAGACCCATGACCCATGGGTCGGTCTGGCCATTGGGCCCAGTCCACAGGTCCAATTGAACATCCACTTAATTAGGGATTTTGATCTAAATAGTAGTCTTTAAATTAAGAATCTAGTTTGGCTTGTTTTAATTTCAGCAATTTTTTTAGGAAATTTAGTTTCCTTTTAATAAGAGAAGATTTAGGGAATTAAAAGTCAACTAGGAAAGGGGACGTGCAATCCCATCCTATATTTTGTGTACTTCTCCCATTGGGATGATCATCTTTGTTATTCAATAAATAATTTTAGACTGGCTGAGAGTGTCTCTTGGTCGAGAATGTTTGTGTGCTTGTGAATCCAGTGAGGGATTCAACCAACCCCCAGTACTGTGAGTTGGCCTATCGCTTGGATTCGGCTAACCCCTTTATGAAGTTGGTCTACTTCATTCATGGATTCGGGGCTGCATCACTTTGGTTGGGCTTCTTAAAAATCTTTAAGAATTTTTGGCTTTTTTTTTATCGGTGAAAAAAATAAATTCTCTGCAACCATATTAGAAAGATCGATTTTTTTGGCTTTTGAAAAACTCAAAAGCCCTTCAAAGCTAGTTTGATTATTAATTTATTCTCATTATTTTCAAATAATAAAAGCCAAGCCCAAGATCCACATTTTGGTGAAGAAAGCCTTGACTATCCACTATTGTGGAAACAATGTGGAAAGCTGCTTGTTATAAAAAAAAAAAAAAATGTGGAAAGCTGCAAGCTTTATTGGAATGTTTTTATCCCTTCTTCCTTTTCCTTTTCTTCCCCTCCCCAGTCCCACCTTCTTCTCTCCTTCCTCTCATTCCACTTTCTTACTCCCTCCCTTTGTCCCTCTCCTTGAGAAGTCATCTCTCTATCCCTCTGTATGTCATTGCCCTTTAAAACCCATTCCGATAGAAGAAGAAGCAGCAGCAAACACCATTACACACACAAATGATCCAATGCACATGGTGTGCATGGATCTTACTGTGCCCAACATCTAGTGGGGCCCACTTTGATCACCAATGTGAAAGTCCCAGAGGGATTCCCCCTCCATTGTCACCGATCTCATGGGTTTGTAGTTGCACCAAATTGAATGGACTCCAGGTTGGACCGGCTGCAAAATTATGTATATATTTATGCATTTTTTTTTTTTTTTTTTTTTAACTGCTGAATTAGTGGGCCATGGTTCAAGGGGTGATCTGGTGGGCCTGAGGTTTTGGCAAGAT